>NBAZ01000021.1:0-346609 GCA_002794735.1 Pyrrhoderma lamaoense | reverse complement strand
CTAACACCTAACACCTAACACCTAACACCTAACACCTAACACCTAACACCTAACACCTAACACCTAACACCTAACACCTAACACCTAACACCTAACACCTAACACCTAACACCTAACACCTAACACCTAACACCTAACACCTAACACCTAACACCTAACACCTAACACCTAACACCTAACACCTAACACCTAACACCTAACACCTAACACCTAACACCTAACACCTAACACCTAACACCTAACACCTAACACCTAACACAACTCTTTCTTTCCTTAAATAATTGGTCTTTCTCTCTGTCCGTTCCCTTTCACCCGTTTGTGATATACTTATCATTCATTACTAAAAGTTCTTCACCTATCACAGGTTCTGTGTTATCTGCATACATCGCCCTTGCAGTACCTCCCAAAACCTTGTTACAGTCTTCCTCATGTCTATCCCAGTTTTGTTCGCCATCAGCAAGATGTGTATACCCGAAGACGACAAATCCGTGTGACAGGGCACGATCGTCGTAGACTGAGAATGCGCAGTCAATAACCCGCCCGTGAATGCTCCTCACGCGTTCTCCAAGGGAGACTGGTTCACGTTCATGGTCGCCGGATCGATCTTGTTGAACGTGTTGACGAATGTGTCCCTTGTGGCCGTTTCAAACGGCTTACTTACCTGGATCAGTAATAGGGTTGGGATTCACGAGTTGACGTTACAGTTGCTTATTGGATACGTGTTTTATCCTCATGGTGAGATCCTGAGGGGTTCGCAGTTACTTGCTATGAAACTTGCTTCGAATGAGTTTGTGGCTTACTTTGGTCTGTGTTCTACTCCCTCCCTCCCTCCAGTCCAACTAGATTACTGATAAAATCGTAATTATGTATATGACAGATCTCCAAACGAACATGGCCTTTGACGACCCTCTCTCCGTCTGAGCACAAACAATCAATACTTACGCACGCTGTGGGTTCGCCAACCTAGACTTTCCAGGTATCCAATTGGTGTGCTTTGTGTCCTTGCACCTTCCTGAGCGAAGATTATCGCTAGGATAGCCATCTTTGCTATGTTCTGTGGTTTCTTGTCGACTTTGCAGACCGCTAGTATCGCTGGTATGCTTGTGAAAGAATAAGGGAAGGAGAGGAATAAAACCCGGTTAAAAGATGACTTTAATCTGTCGATGGGGGGACGGTCGACGGGCGATTTGTTGTTTATGATGTCTTTTCCCTTTTTTTCCCGTTGCTTAGGGTGGTTTTTATGTGTTGTTGTTAATGCTTGCATGACTCCCCTCTGTTTCCGAGCTTTTCTTTCTACCCTATTCTCTCTCTCCTCTCTGACTATGACGTGAGATAAAAGTATGTATTTTTCTACCTACCCGACTTGTAGTATAGTCAGAGTATTACAAAATTGTGTGGGCAGCCTAGTAAAAAGCAGAGCAATATATATAGAAGACAATAGACTGTCTAAGCCCTAGTAGGGGTCTCATACAGCCCCACAAGTCTGGAGGCTTATACACGAGATAAAGGTAGATAGAAAGAGAAAATATGGGTTCTAGATGGTTATATTCCCCTCGACGAAACGGTTATGCTATCAAGGTTGAGGGGCCATATGAATGAGCCCCATCCTCAAGAAAGAATATTAATGGGTTAGAAACAATACTGTGCTCTCCGAGCCAGTTAGAAAGCGCTTAACAAAAGCACTATGACCGGCAATCTACTCTGCTGGTCCTACACTGGATCGATCTCCCGAAATCAGAAGACCAGTCAATGTACGTTGTGCACCTGCGTCTCTCTCAGGCTCCCCTTTCCAAGAAAGAAAAAGTAGTCGGCATTGTGTGATATCCAAAAAAAAACTCGAAACATTGGTTGATAAGAGATTTCATAGACGAGAAAGAAAAGCTGTGAGAATGTGATAGATACAGTGTTAGAATGGGGTATAAAGAAAAGGGAAACATAATTGGATTGGCGGTAAGGAACGACTTGTCCGAAAGCGAGTGTATATAAGCAGAGAAACTGTTGTCGTGTTTGAATATTCAAACGACCTCTGAGAAATGAATCAATTGATAAAGATATTGTAAGCAAGATAAAAGCGGAAGAAGGGGTAAGAGAATAACATGAAACGAAAACGACGTGTGTATTGTCTTCAGCAGGAAGATTGTCGTGAGGGGGTACATGCATGAAAACTTGTGGATGGAGTTAACCAGAATAATACATTTAGCAAAAACCGAAACAGTCAGATTTCTTCATCGCCCCCCTTTTTTTGACACGTAAGGTTGTGGCTTATCCTGTTTTGCTTTTTCGCGCTGCTCTGTTAAGAGTGCGATGTCTTTCTTCAACCTGAAAAAAAGATAGCGAAAAAACATTTTCACGAGTTAGACAACTTTCTTTCCCTCGCACAGATACGAAAAGGGACGAAGAATAGATGAAAAGGTCTCATTAAAAGATAGAAAGATAAATAATAGCATGTATAAATATGATACACAGGTTTGTTACAGCATAAGATGAGAAATGCAAATATTGTTCGTGATGTATTACAAGTTGAGAGAGGAATGTATATGGAAAGAATAAAAGAGAAAAGAGGGGACAGTGTGGGACTCCTACAAAAATTTAATAATTTAAGTTGAAGGGGGTACGGAATAGAGGTATGCTAAGTTTGGGGAATGTGACTTTAACGAAGAGCTTCAAAAGTTTCACGTACCGAGTAATCGTGTCGTCTTTCTTTTCGTCGTCTGCTTCAAGACATTTGATCTCCATCGATGTACGGTCCGCCACATCCTGTAGGCCACATGCAGACCAAAAACAACCCAGTCATGCTGTGCATTAAGAACGTCTTTGAGCGCTATGGTTTCATCGCCCGCAAAAAATAGTTCACGCGTTAATTGAAGTACCTCGGATGTAGATGGAGCATTGATACCAAAACAAAAGAAGCAAGAGCTGACTTGGCTTTAGTCAGAACATCTTGCGTAGCGCCTGGGAATTGACAAATGTCTTGTTATCAAGGGTCTCTTTGTGCTCTTTCTTGAGTTCTTCGATATAAGACTTGTGAGCAGCGTTATGTTGTTCAATCATCTGTTGAGAGTGTATTCGAAATGAATGAAGATCTTGAGCGTAAGCATCGCCCGCTCCGGTCTAAATAGTTAACAGAAAAGTCTGTACTTTCCTGAATCTGACCAACCCACCTTAGCTTCTTGGAGCGCTATTTGCAAAAGACGACCATGTTTCTCTTTAACAGTGTCAACCTTTTAAGCACAACTCCCTTATTGGCCGTACAGAGACTGTGAGCAATAAGATCTATCTCTTCAAGGAAAGACGAAATACATACCGCGACTTCCTTGGCCAATCGATAATCTCAGTCAAAAGTTCTTCTGCTTGAGATTCTTCATTTTCTTCATTTTCTTCATTTTCCAGTTTCCCTAGCGCCAGAAAATCGCCACGTCATGAGGGCGCGATAGCAGCCGCAAGTTCATCTCTTAGAACCTTCAAGCTTGTAGAAAGTGTGTCTTTCACGTTTTCCGACTGTTTCATAACATCTTGGGCGTGTTATTCACCTTTCTTCGCCTCAAATGCAGCATGCTCTGATCCCGCTTTTGCTTCACCCAGCTGATGTTGCGCTTGACGTTCCACATCCTCAGCCTTCTCTGCGGTTTCTTTGAGCTCGAGCCCAAGAATAGCCGCTCCTACATCAGACATCGTATTAGCAAGCTCGCCGAGTTGTCTTCATAATTCTTCAGCGAGAATAGCAGAGATATATGGCTCACGAATATTCACATATGCCTCCACCATTACGACTTTGTGTGCTACAATCAACGAATCCATCTCCGCGCCAACGTATCAAGATCAACTCGAGCTTTCACAAGGGCTTCATGCTGGACTGTTGCCGCCGCGGAAACAGTACTAGTATCTGGTCTCCAGACGTTCTGGTGCGTAAGTTGAACTTGGAAAACTGAGAGTGCGGGCAGATGTACAACGCGAGGTTACGCATGGACTGGCAAATGTATTCCAGGGACCATCTTCCATATCCGAGTGTATTCCAGGGACCTCTGAGTGTATTCCAGGGTCCGCATACTATAAACGGGTGTATTCCAGGGTCGATCACAATAAACAGGTGTATTCCAGAAGAAAATACTGAAGATGAAAAAAAAAAAAAAAAAAAAAAAAAAAAAAAAAAAAAAAAAAAAAAAAAAAAAAAAAAAAAGTATGTCACAGAGTCAGTATTACTAAATAAGTAAAATAATAAAAAATAAAAATATATACAATTTTTAGTATTAAAGTATTACATTGGCTCAGATGTCGATGAGGACAGTAGATTTTTTCCATATGTCGGATGCACGATTTGACAGGTAGGCATTTTGCTTTGTGTCGATGACCAGCATCTATCAGTATTTCAGGGTCCTGGTCTGAGTGAGTGTATTCCAGGGATCACTTACCCCAAACGGTTATATTGGAATACAGGACCCTGGAATACATAGTATGGGGCTACCTCGCTGAATCGTTACAGAAATTATTATTATTATCAGGCCTAATAGGGGGCTCATACAGCCCCACAAGTCTGGCTTATACACGAGATAAAGGTAGGTAATAACAGAAAGTATGGTTTCCAGGTGGCTCTATTCCCCTCGATGAGACGTTTAGGCTATCAGGATTGAGGGGTCATATGAATGAGCCCTACCCTCAAGAAAAAATAGATATGGGCCAGAAACACGTCCGAAAGCAAGAAAATATAGTAATAATGGGCTCTCGGGCGAGTTAGATAGTGCTTAGCAAAAGCACTACGACCGGCTATCTACTTAGCTGGTCCTACACCGGATCGTTTTCCCGATTCAGAAGGATAGTCAATGTACGAAGTAAAGAGGAGAGCGAAGCGTTCTCACAGAGCCGAGTTCGTTTGTAAACCTGATTTACATACCAAGCTATTTCGTATTTAATATCTAGTACATTCATGGTTGTGAATGAATAAAATCCAAGTACAAAAAATTATCATACTTTGTAATATAGATATCAAACTACTAGTACCGCCCTTAACTCATTAAGCGATTTCAATTGTGAGTCTAAAGAAGCCTTTCCAGTGAGTAAGTTAGTTGTAAGAGTAGTTTTATCACGTACCGAGTACCGTGTAAACCGTAGAAAGCGACGTTAGGCAATGCATACCCCTGTTTAGGTCTCCTATTAGCTCCTGAAGTGGGTTTTCCAGGCACACTTGTATTGAAAGCTTCAAAATACGGTTAATCTCTCTCATAATCACTTTGAGTGAGGTGACAATAGATGGCTTGTTTAAGGTCAAATTAGGATAAGAAATGAGCTACTTTAATAATGGTACTTACGAGAATAAGCGGTGTCAATCCCAGCTCTTCCCCTGGAATGAGATTTCCTAGTAGCATTATTATATATCGTGCAGATTGTACGCATCGTTGGTAGGCATTCGAGTCGGAGCGGGCAGTAGTCTCAGGAAGGCATATCAGCGAAAAATAGGCCATTGCATGAACGAAGATAGACGTTGACTTCAATGAGAGTGGAGCTGCTATGTCTATAGGTGATAGGCTCGAGATGAAATTAAAAATTTTGCCATCAAGTAATCTTATATCAACGTCTGATTAAAGCTTAGTAAAAAGCCTAGAAATCTCTAAGATTTCAAGCAGAGAACTTACAATTGATATCCGATGACGAGGACAGAAGTCTCGCTAATTCACATAGATAGGTTGCCTTAACAATTAGACTGAAGTCATTATTTCCGTTGGAGTTCTCTAGATCATTTTCGAACCGTGCCAAAGGTTGTGTATCATGTTGGTCGGGTACATAAATCTTCTATAATTTCCATTAAACATCTCCAGTGCAATGATTTCATAGTACAACTTACTTGCAAGTAGTACTCAATAGGCCACGGGGTTGTTATAGTGATTTGTGAATGGCCGCGCACTTGCATTATTGCGGATTTTGATCCCACCAATGCCCATAAACGATCTATTAAGAATATATTCCAAAATGCGGAAACTCTTTCTCCTTGTAAAACTGGATCATCGCTTGGGGATGGGGTGATATTATTCATCCCATAGCCAAGGGCTAGGCGGATGGTAGCATTTACTCGATAGTCAGTTTCGAGTGGGCGGCCACCACAAGCAAAAAGGTAGATACAAAGGAGAATACTAGCTTGAATAGATTGCAAACCAAACTCAATACTTTGTATGTTTGTGTGCTGTACCTGGAGGTGCTCGATGGCACGTGCATAAAGTACTTGTTCGCACTGAGAAGTAAGCACAGAGGATTGAGAAAAGCGTGAACCCCACAGGCAGATAGCATTCAACAGTGCTGGATGAATTTGGGATTCACTGATTAGCCCTGTGGATATAAGTCTTGTGGTGTGACTGATATCTAATCCGAAACAAATTTGGTGCTGATGCTGAGCAAAAACATCAAACCTAAGAAAGCGTAAGAAGCACATATATAAGAAAATGTTAGAAAACGTACAGCATGTCCCGGATGTGGGGAGGTGGGGTTTCTGATATCCATGAGCTTGAGTTTACGGGTACTTCGAGTGACGTCTAGATAACTGGTCAATAAATATTTTTAGCAAATCACATTCTTATAGAGCATACAATATCATGGGTAACGTTCTCTGAGAAAATGTAGAGTTAGCACATCGTTGCCAATTACTTTTGCTTCTAGCTCACCTCCGTGGTTGGCTGCGTTCTGTTCCTCAAGCTCTTGGACTCGTCGTTGAAGCTGATTCAGATACGTCTGAAGCAGTTCAGTACGAGTTGGAGTGATTCCATCAGAATATTCGCAGTCTAGTTCACGCCCACTAGAAGCACATTGTTTACAGACTGGATGTGCACCATCACATCTCTTAAGTATATTTCAGCTTCTAGCTATCATAGTATAGTCTAGTGGTGTTTTTACCGATTTCCTTCGTCTAGACATAATAATTAGATTTGAGTTTTTTTTTAGATTAGGATGTCATACCTGCAACTTGTGCACGCTTCTCCTTTCTTCAACATAGTTGTTTTCATTATGAGGCAGAGTTCAGCTTGTGTGAAATGATACTGAGCTCACCAAAGCTCTAAAGCAGAGTATTTATATTGAATTCGATAGCTGTTTGTAATAAACCGATGTTTCTAAAATCCGATCTCAAACAAGTTCGTGCAGTCCTTGGGAGCGATATGCCACCCTTGGCTTAGTACAATAAAAACAAGAGAATGTCACGTTTCATGACGTATAGTTTGTTTGCAGGATTATATTGCATGGAATTGAGTAACTTGTGGATCTGAAGAACCGCATCGAAAGTAAAAAGGACAAAGAAGGCTATGCCGAAGATGGCCACTTACATGTTTGTTTTGGTTGGTAAGCATTTCGGTTGCGAAACGGGACCACATATTTTTTTGGACCTAGCCTAAAGAGAAAATCTTACAGATGCAGTATGTGACAGACTCAGATGTATAATCCACTAATAGGAGCCCTAGATAAAGGAAAGAAGCTTATATATTTTCTGACTAAAGAACCAACTTCATCCGGATGATGTAAGGTAATGCCATGTTTCTAGACGATTGGAGCTGAGTGAGATTTACTCATAGTGGTATTATGCTTCCCTCATCGATTCATGAATGCCAAAGTGCGTAGAAGGATGGGCTAAGTGTTACGTGTAAATGACTCCAATGATCTCAGCGCGACCGTCTACCTTCTTCGGCAGATGCGGTCTTCAACCTGCTCAGCATTACGTGAATTTATTGAGTTTAGCATGGCTTTACTTCCTTGACACCGTTCAGTACGTGAAATGCTCGTTTGTTTTTTTGAGAACTTCAACTTCACAGAAACTTATCCTAACGTATACGGCTTCTCTTATAATTACATGTCAACTCTTCTAGCGCAGTCCTGGTCAACGAAAGTAATGTATTTCACCAAATTCATTTACATATGCACCAGTGCGAAGAGAAGGTCGAGTAGAAAATAAAGCAAACAAAGGAACCTCTTGGTGCAATTATGGCAAAAACGAGAAGAAAACGAAAATTTTAAAGATAGACAAAATGCGACCTGAACGAGAGTTTGTATCGGCTATCTAAGTCATAAAGTGATAAAGTGATACTACTAGAAACTGATGACAAGCTTTCATAACAAAAAGTAAGATAAAAATTTCTACTTACACTTTAAACTATTGTTGAGGGATAGGATAAAGAAAACGTCACCTATGGCGCTGAGCACGAGGATACCTGACTCAGAAATGAGAGCTCATAACAGTAAGTTATACTATACCGGCTCTGCGGCGTTAGTAGACATCAAAGAAGAAATGCAACTTCACTCAGATGACGGCTTTCTTCATCCTCTATAGCATGTGTCTCGATCATAATGCTTTTGTGTGAGTGCATCCTTGGGCTTAGCGGGGTCACATTCATAGTTGTTGTTGAATTTTTCTTTTGTACTAAGCTCATCCTGGAGTTAGACCCTTCCCCTGAAAAAGAGGGGGTCGTTGGAGATAGTGCGTAACTATTGATGGACTGAGAAGGTAAAAGCTGATTAGATTTAGTAGATTGTTTAGGTAGCGTGGTGGAATATCGTACATCAGACCCATCTAAAGCACTTCTATGCTCACGTCCCCGCGTGCTTGTTAATCCAGAAGCAACGGCAAGAACAGAGCGATGAAGATTTGTTAAGGAGGTCTTAGGACGAAGGTTATCTCCTTTGTTCTGCATCGTGTCTCGTGCTATGACAATATCTGCTCTCCTGGGACGGCTATTTTCGGCTTGATTTGCAAAACAAGTTTCCCGGATATCACAGCAAAAAGCACGCGCCAAGGGTTTCATCGGAGACGAGCGACAAAGATAGAATACCGTATATGATTGAGAAAACGATTAGTAACCAAGACATCTGGCAAGTAATTTAAGAGAGTAATTTTTGAAAAGTAGGTAATTGGAGTCAGAAAGTTAATATACAGTGTTACTTGAAAACTACACGAGAATTATATGATAACAGCTATATTCGAAATACTCACAAGACTATCCTTAGTTTCCCTTCGTCTCCCAAACAGGGATATTCTAGACATCTTTTTTCTTCGCCCTTCATCACTGACTGCGACGTTTCCGCTCGGGTGAGTGCCTTCCACTCTTGAATGCCAATATGGTAAGGGTGATAGCGAATCGGACTCCTCTTCTACACCCATAAGTGTGCCAAATTCGTGAGGATTGTTGCTATTAAATTCCATCCTATAGTGCTTCAAACCCCTCTCTGATGTGCCTTTAATCTCTTTAGTAGGCATGGACTTCAGACCATCTTCGATGCTCTCGTCGTTCTCGTGAGGAACAGGATTGCGCCTTCGCGAAGCGGGGCTGTGGCCAGTGCTAGACGTGCTAGGTGTACGCAACACCGAGGAGTAGCCAGTGTTTGTTGAGGTTGTCGGAGAAAGGGTAGGAATTAACAGGCCAGGCGAAAGATCCTGCTTGTGGCTTGTAGTGTGGGGATACGGCTTGAAAAAAGAAAGGGAAACTTCTTTATCCGAAGATATTTCCTCTGATGATACGGAGAGAGAAGAAGGAGAAGGAGGCAGCGGTATACTGTATGGATCAGGAGCGTTTGTGCTGAGTAGAGATTGGGTTATGAAGGGAGAAGGGGGAAGAGGGATCGCGGTAGGATCAGTACTCTGTATGGATGGAGTTCTAAGAGTACATTCACCGCCTGCTTGCGGATGAAGATGAGCACCGTTCGACATAGTAATGCCCGCTTCTAATTCATCATCAGTTGAGGAAACTTCGGCATTTTCTAAAATGTCATCATGTGGAGCTTCTGACTACTTGATCTCTTCAGCTTTGAGGTTGCATCGACATTTGTCAATAATGGGGTTTTAGAGTCCGTGCAAGTCTTTGATCCAATTTCTTTTGTTTCCCTGAGTTCATGAGTCGAAAGAGATCTAGAAGAAAACGCAATCTCAGAAGTGCAAGACGCAGCAATGGTACCAGACAAATTTGGTAGACAGGTACTGGGTCCAGCCTCCATCGATACAGAAGAAACAGACCTAGATTTAGACTCTGTAGGAAATGACCATGTGTCGAGCAAACACTTGTCTTTCTCGTTGACCTCACGATTACTATCTATTGGAGATTCCTTGAGTGTATCTTCAGAATATTCCGGAGTGTTATTTGAATGTTTGTCGCCTTTCTCGATATCTACAATATTTATTTGAGGGTTCACTCCATTGTTCCTATCTCGCCAAGCTTTGGCTAATAACTCCGCTGCACTCGGATCCTTTTCAGAGTCATCACCGTTTTTAGCGGTCGAAACCTGCATGGGACCTGCAGCAAACGGATCTTCCTTAACTACATCTTCAGTCACGGTATCATCGAACATAGTTATGGAGTATCTCCGACTTTCCCCTAAGAGTCCAGAAAACTGTAAAGCTCTTGCGCGTCGTGCATCAGTCGCACGCTGCTCAGCTATCGCTTTTTGCGCAGCAGCTTCTCTTCGTCGGTTTGAGAGAGCTGAGAAAGCAGCTTTTGGATTTAGGAGGGAAGATTGTTTCGAAAGCAATTTAGGAGGTCCACCATGAGCACGGGGCAAGCTTAGAGGAGTCAGTGTTGCATCCACGGAGTCATGCAAAAAAGGAGTTGAGGAAGGCGATGGGTTACATCGGAGCTCAGGAGATTGAGGGACTGGTGTATGAGGAATCACAGTTGTACGAGAGGAGCTTGAAGATTCAGTTGATATCAAATAAGGTGATGAGGAGGATGAATCTTTGGTAACCAGTGGTGAATCTGAGGCCTCTGTTGATGGATTGAATTTGAAGCGCAAAGCGGGAGAGGATACGGTACGATAGATGGTTAAGCGTGACGATAAGCGACCCAGAAAGCCCTTCGGTTTCGTATAGGGGATATCTTGGCCCTGTGGCATTTGCCTTGACAAGTTACTCATAGATGGTTGAGGCATAGACTGATAGCATTGACCTTTAAGTATTGAAGAACTATCACGAGTCATTTACTTCATCTAGTTATTTTAGACTAAAGGTAGTACCTATTGTCATTTTCTTGAATATTACCAGTTTTCTGAAACTCTGTTCCTTGAGGGCTATTGCTCAAGGTGGTGTTGTTCCTAATATTTCCGGTATTTGATGACTGAGAACTAATAAAGCGCATTTCAGTTAACGGAGCAGTATATTTAGACAAAAATTAGCAAAGAGGATGGTTGCGACGATAGATGGGATAAAACCCGAATATAGGAGGAACAAACAGATGATAAAGAAGTGAAAGAAGAAAAAATCAAAAAGTCAAAGAAGCGATATCGGTGATTTGCTCCTAGACTTAGAAGCAAGAAACATGGGCTATATATAAAGATGATTTGTTTGGGGATACACACGTTACTGCGTCCTTACTGTCATCCAAAACTCTAATTAATGTGGGCTGGGACGTATACCCTTCCACCGTACCACTCGCATTGGGCCGAAATCCGAGAGCCTCTAGTCTAGTCATTTTACTCTCTCTAGCTATTCCTAGTGACTTTCGAGTTGGGTAAGCCGGAAAGTGAGCTGGTGGAGCCGCACCTGGAGGTAGCGGTGGTAAAGGAATATCTGGAGGGGCTGTAGGTGGTGCTTGCAACTGCGGGTGCGGAAGAGAACGAGAGCGAGCACGAGAGGACGCCATACTGGATTTACAAGTTCGTGGTTGGGTTCAAAAGTAGGATAAAAGATCCGAGCATGCGCTATACGACGTGTGCACGAGTAGCGTAGCTTGCCAAAGACATAAAAAGGTCAAGTGTTACTAAAAATATCGTAGAACCAGCTGCTGTCGTTGCTATTCTCGCCACCGCCGCTGTCGTAGATCAGCCAACGATGTGCTGTAAAGAGAAAGTGAGAGGCGCGTTGTGAGAAGGGATCTTGAAGAAGAACATTCTGTATATGATTAATGTTTGAGTTCATGGGAGATGGACAAGAGGAATTCATCTCACGGCCCCTCGGTTGCACAACGGCCACCGATCAATAACCCCGATCACCTTCTCAGTAGAATATTCACTTTCAGGGTTGAAAATCCGGGGAAAAGCTTCAATATAATACTAATATCTCATGTCTGTACATGTACATGTACACGTATATGCAAGCACAACAGAAAAGGACATGTAAACTACTACATCCCAATTCATGATGACTCTTGCAGCATGCAAAATACCTGTATCGTATCAATTCCCTCATCAATCGTGTCCTGGAATCACTGATACGGGTATGCAAGCTGCACATGCATACCGAATCGGATCTAAATTATATCTGCTCCGTTTTCACTTCAACCTGACCGCTTGTAACCCTCCAATTATTTGTCCCTTCACCCGTTCCTCTAACGCCGGAACGTATAATTACTTGGCCCATTCCTTTCTTACCGCGTCATAGATATTTCGCGTCAATAGACAGTATGATTATTGATATTGATTATTTCAGCACAGTGCTTTCTCTGTTGCATTGTATCATATTTAATGTAACCGGGTATAGTCGTAGCTGAATTCCTCGGCGCTCTCCTGTTTCTAATAATGTTCCGAGGTTAGGAACAGTAAAGCTTCCTATGATTGCGATGAATACTCCTATCAAATGTAAGTCTCTTAATGTGGACATTTACAAATTTGAAGTATATAATTGCAAGATCGTTTGGAAGACGGGAGTAATGAGGGGTGATGCTTTCCTAATCATACTCAAAGATATAGAAATATTATGACTATAGCTGTATCAAAGGGATTATTCTTATTTTAACTACTCATTACATGACCTCGTTACACGGCTCAAATACACGCGCTATTTCTTCTAGTAGGTATGATGGTTTATATAATATTGAAGTACGTGATCATTGTGGATTTAGCACATTACAGTTATTATAACTAGTGTGAAGCGACTATACTATAATAAATAGAAGAAAGTTCGACTTCACACATTATCTATAGAGTTAGGAATTACAATTTAGAAGGGCACCTGACTCCTATTCGAACAAGTTCGAGTTAGCTGAGAGTTTGTCCTGGAACTCTCAATCTTTTCGACTTGGTTTCCTAATAAATAAATTCTGCGTGAGACGATTCTAAGGCAGATCGTGAATGGGATTATTAAAGACTTACGAAATACCGTAAATCCTGTAGACTCGGCTAGTTGGAGAAAGGATTTGATTGTTCTATTAATATTCAGTTGCAACATGTTGATCCGTTCCTGAGCTTCCGCGATTGGGATAGAAGCTTTCGCCTCTTGTATCCTCTGCTCCTCTGTAATGAAAAAAAGTGCCGCCATAGATCCCAAAACCTAGATCTACTCTCAGATCTTTATACAATGATATGTAAAGCCATACATACACTGAACATTGGACTGACAAACGGCAAACTAAAAGAACTTAACTTCTCCAGTATTGTCAGTATCGCGTTACAATGGCTCAGAGCTATATTTAATGCACTTTGATCTGGCATAACCGCAACCGATAATCGAAATCTAATCAGAGAAATCATGGTTGCATGAGCAAGGCCATGGACGAGTAGCAAAGACGTCGATCCAGAAGACGCATCATCGACCCGGCCTAGATCAATCTGATCCACTGGTATCAAGCATTGGACAAACTGGGAAGTGATACCAACCAGTTTCCTAGCTTCATTAGAGAGTTCAACCCGAAGTGGTTGATTCCCTGTCGGATGGGCCTTAGAATAAATCGAGAAAATAATAACATTAAAGGTTTAATCACCTGTTTCCCACTTCTTCGATAGATAGGCAGCTCGTTCAAACAAAGCGGATATCTTAGCATGGTTAGAGAGACAAGAAACGACATCATTTTCTATAAGGTCTCCTGACAAGAGTTGTTGAACAGGACGAGTGGAACTTGCTGCTGGGACGCTAGATAGCTGCAGAAAGGACTAAGATACGATGAAGTTGAACAAAATATAAGGAATCTCACATAACTCTCAAGATCTAAAGGCCATGGTGTACTTATTGGAGTACCAAATTGTGCCTCATCGACGAGAGCAGATGGTTCATCAAGGGCAGTACTCCAGTAGCGATCTAGAATAAATACACACCAAAAAACTCGAATCCTTTCCCCTAGCTCCAAAGAGTCCTGGGGAGGTGTAAGTTCGTTTACGTGAGATACAGACACACCAAGGTACTGTTGGGAATGCGAGCGTGAATGTGATCCTATACTATACAAATTACAACTAACTGCAAGGGAAATTGCTGCATTTGTATGATATCGACCTTCAAGATTACGTCCTGAGCTAAACAGATAGTATGCTAACAATATTTCAGCTTGGATCGCTTCTATATATCTATATGAGTTTATAGAGTTCTTGTGATAGATGTGTTAGATATATATTTTAGATAGAAGATTAGGTATGCCTTACCTCGTTTCCTGAGCAAGCCGATGATACATTCTGTAGTGAAACGATAGCTCTCTGGAAAAAAACCCCTTCGTGCCGCACTAAATCAGGGGATCTTGACAAGCGGAAAGCCCAGAGTAAGACAGTATTTATTAGGGATGTATGAGGCCTGAGATCGTGTCCGAAATTCAACACTAAGCGGCTCCTAAAACGTTGCATAGATATCACAAAGCCTAGACACGGTGAGTATGGTATAAATATATCGATTCTTTATATTTAGTATAAGATTGTTAGGAGCTTGAATTGTAGATGGGTGACGGTTGTTACTCACAAGTACTCTCTAATCTCGGAAGGAGGTTCGTCAAGTTCCCACCATTGCAGAGTATTTACATTGGTTTGAGATAGTCTCAGCTCTGTCTCTCTTTCTTCAGCGTAAGGATTGCGCAGGATCACATTCGGATCTATGCTGCTTGGATTCTCTAATTCATGTATACGAGCTTGAAGTGAGGCGATGTTTTCTTCAAGCACCTGGATTCGGGGACGTCCTTGATTATCAGTATACTCGCAGTCTGCTGGTCGTCTGCTCCGAGTGCACTGGGAGCAGTGAGGACGCAAGCCATCACATCTCTTTAGAGCAATGATAAGGCATTTCAAGATGTTAATTATCGCCTTTACATCTTTACATAAGACGTACCATTTTCCGGCGTCTATGCGTTACTTCATCACAAAGAATTCGCATAGAAAGCGAGATTAACTACATACCTGCACGTAATACAAGCTTTTCCACGGAGAAGAGTGCTGATTTGATTAGACATGATGTGAATAAGGCAGAAAAGCTGGGTTTATTTCTTGAAAAATGAGGACTACTACCTACATTATTTTATAAGAAATAGATACGACGCTCAGGTTACCTCTTGATACCTTACAACTAGCTTAGATTGCTCAAACTTTTACGAGGGACACGGATACCGGTACCGAGAGCTCAGTCAGCGATTTGTAGATCATATCGCAAAGGATGAGAGTATGAATATTGGGTCCCTCGGCCATCGAAAGAGATGAAAGGATGCAGCCGCTAAGGGCCATGACGCAGTGGAGTTCAAGACAGGGAAAGGACTGAAACTGCAAAAACAGAGCAAATATCTGTTGGAAAAGGTGCCTAACTCGGCGATGGTCAAGAGGGATTAGTAAAAATGGAGTCGAAGTGAATCCCGGTGGTGGATGAAAGGATTGCCATATAAGGAGCTCTTACAAATCATCGTTGTGATAATTGCTCACCATTACAAAAATACTGTATTGCTAATGCTAATACAAAGATGAATGGACGTACAGTTGCTTCCTAGTTACAGGAAAGGAATAGTTGCGTGAATAGCATGTATGCGCACAGTGCCCACATCCCCCAACCACCTCATACAACAGGTCGATCGTATCAAGGACTTAGGACTCGAATCGACCCAGAACAAATACCCTCGCCTGTAGATGTCACTGAGTATGATCAAGAAATATGGGAAAACAAGCAATTTATGACTCTTCCTCATTCGAGTGATCATGTTCCGCTTTCAACAACGAACTTTATAGCTATTGATCAAGGGAACTCCTCGCCAAGATTCATAAGGCCTACAACTTGGCACCTACCTAGCTCAGCGTCTCTTGCTGATGCGTGTCACATTCCACTTGCAGCCATCGTCCAACCATTCGCCGAGGAGGAGTCTGTACCGACAGTTGATTGCACCGTTTCCGAATCCGGAGGCCCTCCAAGATGTGCTGCTTGTAGGGCTTATCTGAATCCTTGGTGTAGATTCACGGCGGGAGGTGCTCGCTGGCAGTGTAATTTGTGCAAACATGAAACAGAAGGTGCGGAATAACTTCATTTTCCCTTCTCTTAGACTACCACTGAAAGGTACCTGTAGTGGATGCTGACTACTTCTGTCCACTTGATTCTACCCAACAAAGAACGGATATTCTCTCCCGACCAGAACTGTGTAAAGGCACGGTGGACTTTGTCGTCGGTCCAGCTTATAATGCCCCGATCCCGTCGTCGCCGCTAGTCCCGACTTATGTTTCTTCTACCTCTTCCTCAGCTTCACCACCTTTACGGCAACCGATCCCCAGACGCACGCTCTTTGTATTGGATATCGCACAGGATTCCGTGGCAAGCGGCTTCCTTGCTACGTCATGTACTGCTATCCTATCCTCTCTCTACGGTACAGACGCAGCAGAATGTTTTCCACCTGGATGCTCAGTCGCTTTTATCACATTCGACACGTGTGTTCAATTCTATAACTTCAACTCATTAAAAAATAGAGAAGAAATGCTAGTGATACCAGATGTAGAAAATGAAATGTTCTGTCCTCTTCCGACCGATACTTTTTTTGTTGATCCGTATTCGTCTAGGTATGGTATTATCTTCACCTTTCAATGCATCCTCTTACATCTTTCCAAACAGGAATGTCATTGAACAATTTCTCGTTTCATTACCAGAACGGTTTTCATCATCATCTTCCTCTCCTACAGAAGTTCCGTCCCGGCTTTCCGCCGTGCTACCCGCGTTTCGCGCGTCTGCAGCAGCACTTACTTCAACAGGTGGTCAACTCATTTTCTTTGGTTCCTCGTATCCCTCATTCGGACCAGGCGCCGTCGAGCCATTGCTACCAGAAGCGGAATCGAAATTCTACGATACTGATAAAGAGAAAATACTTTTTGTTCCTGATAACACTTGGAGAGAACTCGCTACGGAGTTTGCAGAGTCTGGAGTTGGTGTTGAGCTTTGTCTATCACTTGGGTCTGGTAATTTTGGTTACATCGATGTCAAAAATCTCGGAGTACTGGCTACTTTTACTGGCGGCGAGACACGTCTATTTTCACGATTCGACCCGATTCGAGACGAAGGACCGTTGAAGACACATGTGATAAGGGTATTATCACGGGAAGGTGGTTACAATGTTCAAGCGACAGTTAGATTGTCTAAAGGTCTTAGCTTAGTGAAAGCAATTGGGGGATTTGTTGAATCTAATTTGTTTTCTTCTCTTTCTTTCCCAAGTCAACCCTCCTCCTCGTCTACATCAGCCCTTCCTGTTTCTAGCCCCACATCAACTTTGTCTTTCGGGACACTACACGCTGATTCTGCCTTGCTATTGAGTATACGTACACAGGAGCAGGTTTGAGCTCATTCTTTTCGGGTGAAAAGTCATTAGATACACGTGAATACGCATTTATCCAGTGCGCTTTTCTGTATACAACGTATGCCAGCTGCCTGCAACGGGATGAGGAAAGAGAGGGGAAAGTGGTAAAATCTAACGTAGTAGGTGAAAGGAGAGTTCGGGTTCTTAATCTTGCTCTAACAGTAGCGGAACTCGCGGGCAATGTCTTCAGGTTCGCTGACCAAGATGCGACTGTTGCATATCTAGCAAAAGAGGGTGAGTTACTATTTCCACTATAACGAATCCGCTCTTCCTCAAATTAACTTGTCTCTTCATACACAACTTCAGTTATGTCCGAGCTTCAACAAGGCAAGAATACGTTAGCAAATTTGCGTGATGGATTGACTGAGCGGTGTTCGCGCCTTTTACTGGCATACAGAAGGCAGTGTGCTGCTGCTACTTCGCCTACCCAAGTTAGTTATGTCTCCCTGTTTCGGAATGTCGTCTGTATAATTAACAAACACTTATGTGCTAGCTCATTCTACCTGAAGCATTCAAGCTTCTACCTCTTTACGTACTTTGCCTCCACAAAAACCGAAGCTTGAGGGGTACTATACTTCTTTCGACTTGACTTATTCAACTGTTTCTCATTTACACTTCTTCTACAGCCCATAATGTCGCATCCGATCTGCGAAACTACTGTCTTCATCGTCTTTTGATGATGCCGACACATTTGACTCTACGGAATCTGTACCCCAGATTCATGGCTCTTCATGACCTCACGGACAATATAGCATTACCCGTATCAGTTTCAGAAATCGAAGGCGCCGAGGAGCCCACTCCAAGGGGCCACATTCAGTTGCCTTCCTTGATGCGGAATACGTTCACTGGCATGCATGCGGATGGCGTTTATCTCATCGGTTTGTGTCTCGTACCAGCAGTATACTATAATCAGATTCAACTAAGCCTTTGCTATTTCTAGATAATGAAGAAGTTGTAATACTCTGGATTGGTTCAAGTGTCTCACCTCAAATTCTGATTGATCTTTTTGATGTCGAGGCAGTTCAGCATATCAGTCCAAGCATTGTAAGACATCACTAAAGTTAATTTATGTGAACAAAAACTGAATTGTACTGATATTTTACAGTCTTCTCTTCCACACTTATCATCAAGATTATCTTCTCAAGTGCGAAACATCTTAGAGTCTCGGAGAATAGGACGGTATGGAGTTGAGAAACGCTTTCTCATCGCACGACAAAACCTGGATGGAACTGAACTAGAGTTCAGTGACATGCTGGTTGAAGATACCAACTGTGGGACAATGAGCTATGTTGATTGTAAGTAAATAATACGGTACAATATCCTAATGGATCATAACTCACATATCACTTATTTATATAGATCTATGTTTTGTTCATAAGCAAATTAATGTTGCTGTAAGTGTTTTTCTTCCATGATCCAGAATGTTATACTAATCAATGTCTTAGTTGACAAATAACACAAATATAGAGCAAGTTTCCAATCATGGTCTTCGAGGTACGCCTTGGTAGACTTGGTTATACAAACATCCTAAATGTATATGTATAATTTTACTCATCTATGCACACGATGAAAATAAGAGTCCGACTTCAGTGTAGTGTGATATGTTGTGGCTATCTTCGGACTTGCAAATACGAAATCCAGTATACAGCATCTCCGCCTGGGTGCAGTTCAATCCGGACAATTAGTTATCAGGTAACACGACTATATGTCTGACCACATACCTATCAAGTAATAATTTTGATAAATGAAGTAGTCAAGCCGCCCATTACAAAAATTGAGGCAAAGATACACTAGAGTTAAACAAACTCGTGTCTTTTATGAAATTATCAGACGATGGTTCTGACGGCCTTAACATGACTCCGCCGGTATTCTACTCCTATTACTCTATTTCCAACATGCCAGAATATCCACCTTCCTCGGGATAATTTATGGCCAGCTGCGCTCAAGTTTTTTTCTCATCAATAGGGAGTAAACATGATTTGTGTCCACAATATCTTTGAAATTATTCATTCATATTTCTCAGTTCTCATGGGGCTAAAACAAAATCATAGGGAACCCTTAACTGTTCTGTGTGACAAGAAGTGGAAACATCTCAGGATTCCGGCCTTTTAACAGTATTCTTTTGTTTTTATCAAAAAAAGAACTACGAAAATTCTAGAACAGAACAACTTGCGTTCCGGCATAAAACACAAATGGGTTTTATTAAATATCTTCATCCTCAAATAGATTTCCGTTGTTCCGACCTGTATTAAAAACCGTGAAGCTGAACGACTTACGAGAACGTTGTGAACCTTTTGCCTATCCTTTTGGTCATTTCTCATACACATGAAACTTTTAAATGTAACGTTACGTTCGTCCGGTATGAGGTTTCTTTACGACGTATCAGAAATCTTGCAGTTAGATGGAACCATTATGTTTATGTTGGAATAGCACAAGTTATCATCACTTGCGAAAGTAACAAACAAGAAGGAAAGAGCATTATTCAGCGTCTCATACGTACACATGTAATTGGCGAACTCTTACGAAAGCTAACTCTTTAGTAAAATATTCACAACTTACAAGTAAATAGAGTTCTTATACAAAACAATTGAGTCTAAAAAATAAAGTATTAACCTTTAAAGTATAAAATTTATTGACCCTAGTATGAGCACTTTTGGGTAAAAGAAGGCAATGGTTTCTTCGTATGGTAATTCCTAAATTAGTGTATTTCATATTCCAAGTAATTGTGGGTATCGGACTTTTCCGTAAGCTATAACTTGGAGTTCAATCCAGGTAGTTCCTGTCTCGTACTTACAGCTGCTCACAAGCAAGGAATGCAACAAATATACACTACAATTAACCGCAAAAATCATTGTTGAAAAGATCTGTACTTGATATATGTAACATGTGAAGAAAGTCATCAAGTCTCGAAAAATAAGGATCAGGACTTGGGTACGGGCTTTCGAACTTTGACTAACAGTCTATCTTGGATTTAAAAAGCTAAATACGAAATGGAGCCCTTATGCCTCTATATTAGATACTTACTTACAACTTCTACCGCCCCCGCACCTTGAACATCTCCGTGTATCTACTCCATTAAATTTCAGTTTTCATATAACGACAGCATAACGACCCTTTTTTATTGCATGCTTACATTTTCTTCGTTTATTATAGATAGCTAAGGACATTTTATGGACTCCGATGTCTTTCAAGAAGAGTATAAAGTCTCCTTATCCTTTTAGCATTGAATATTCAGCACAAGAATCTATCGTGTAAAAGACTATGAGCTCTTCACTTCTAAGTACCCTCAGGAAAGGTCAAGCTTGTATATGCTGCAGGTATGTTGTAGTTATATTATGCTCTTATAACGAGCCTGACTGATCTTATAGGCGACGGAAGACGGTGAGAGCCATGCAATGTTATAATCACTGATATTCAAATCATATTTTCAAAGAAATGTGATGGGAGACGTCCTGTTTGTATACAGTGTGCCACTAACGGTCGTGAACTTGACTGCGAGTACTCTGACGGCGTAACTCCTACACGCACAGAAAGACTTCAAGCCCACTTAGCTCAGCTGCAGATTAGAGTACAAGAGTTAGAGGTAACTCGATCCCAGCGTTCTCGGCACATGGTGATTATCTATAATTTGCATAGCATTGTGCATAAACTGATCTCAAATCAATAGGAGTCACGGCTCCCCTACAGAATGTATGTTCCCCATGTTAATTTATGATTCCACTCTCCTGATTATAAAATTTATCAGCTTCCGCCGTTGTCTATTCAGAGTCCTAATCAATGGTGGGACAGCGACATGCCCCCTGCACATATTGCAAGAATACTGTAAGATCTATAGAACAAAAGATTAGCATTTACTGATATTTCTCAACTTAAGAATAAACACATTTGCAAGTCACTCGCATCAGATTTGCATGGGTATGGATGTAAGGACCCTCGAGACATCTATAGCTACAAACCCGATCAACGCGGGCCACCACCATAAAGCTTTGATAAATTCAATATTTCTATGGGGCGCTCGTCTTTCTCGCTCTGATGCTCTTTCTACACCTGAAAGTGAACAAGCACTATATTCTCGTGCCCTAAGCTTCCTGCAGACATATGATGTGGCAACGATATCTCCACAGTATGGACTACAGGCTGTTCAAGCTGAAATTCTTCTTGCTACGTATCTCTTTACTTGCGGTGGGCGTACGCTAGAGACAGATCTCCGTATAAGCTCTGCTGTTAGACTAGCCCTAGGGCTAGGGATGAACTATTTTAATCCTAGAAACTCCAGTGATCCCATGAATAACGCAGAGAATATCAACGTTTTTTGGAACTTGTTTATTCTGGATCAAACTTGGGCAATTGTGAACGAAAAACCGGCGATTATTCGTACATATGGGAATTCTCGTATTTCCATTACAACACCATGGCCATTAACTCGTAGTGCTATTCTACAGGCAAGTGTCATTATGTAATCGAAATAAGTTATAAGACTTATCCTTCTCAAAGAATGAGACATATCTCCCAGGTAATGGTATAGAGCCACTTACGCAATTTGAAGGGGAAGCAGGGCTTTCCTCATCTGGTTCCAGCCCACTGGCGCTAGCAGTTAAGGGACTTACTTGTGTCATCGTGCAGTACAGCTTTCTCCTCTCCGGACAGCTAGTAAGCCGATTACAATGTACGATCGTACGCACATACATGACTAACTTGTAATAGGCGATGAAACCCGCTCCTTGGATGTTAATATTTTTAATTTCATTTCGACACTTCCTCAGATAGGAGCTAGTATGCATCCAGCAAACAAGTCATACCTCATATCCATACATGCCATGTCTTATTACTCTTTCATCAAGTTACACGAGTTGCATGCTCAGGAGGATCCAAGTGCGTACAAGCGCTGTGTTCAAGCTGCTAGATATATTTCCATGATTCTCGGAAGCTTTGCTCCCGAAGAAGCCGTAGAACCCTGTTCCCTAGTTCTCGTAAGTCCGATCATCTTATTTTGAAGTCCGGTGACTAGCTAAATATAAAAAAGCCGTGCTTTGTCACTGCGAGCAAAATTATAATACGTGAGATTACACGCATACGACAAATTGCAGAACCTCAACAGGATGAGATATCCACAAGGACATTGATAATGGAGCTTGATAGGCTCATGTACGTTCTGGCAGACTTATCAGAGGTTTTCACAGTAGCTGGTAGGCTTTCTGAACCAAATTTCTTAAGCATCATACTAAGTACATCGATAGAACCTCAGTTAGAAGTGTTACAAGAGATGCGCAGAACGATGTCAATCTGATATAATCAAGAATCCAGAATGATAGATTTCAAATTTTAACAACATTTCAAACAAATAAAACCACAACTCATTCATTTCTTTTCACAATCCTCGTCATGTGTCCTTGTTTTAGATGTCGCTAATTCGTGTTTTAGTAACGGAAATGCGTCTTTTGTCATAACAAATGTTCACCTTGTTCCATTTCTGCTATTTTGGCAACATGCTGTGCTTCAGTAACAGCTCCAAAAACGACATCCATCTCCTCTAAGCTTCTGCCCTTTGTCTCGGGAATTAACCTTAGATAATCAGTAATCTAATCCTATCGTTGACTTAATCCGAAACTCACAAAGAAAATGAGAACAGCGCCCCAATGTTCAGACTGCCGTACATTATGAAGATTTTCCACTCTAATGCCTTGACAAGATTTGGTGTTACTCTTGTGATCACAAAGTTCCATAGCCACTGGCTTGAGCTAGCTATTGACATCCCGTAATGTCTAGTCCTAGTCGGAAAAATATCTGAACAGTATATCCAAGGAAGAGGTCCCCAACCCATACTGTAGAAAGAAACATAAATATATAACATCGCTGCCATCGCCTTACTTGCGGACTCGGGTTTTGCGCCGAGTCTCCTGAGTTCTCTCCGGGAGTTGAAGGGGGATGGGTTCTAAGTAGAGCACCGACTATGAAAAAAAGGGTTCCCATTCCAAAGGAGCTCAGAGCTAGCGAGAACTTTCTCCCTAAAGAATCAACAAAAAACACGACGAATGTAATAGTTGATATCACTTTAACGACGCCATAGATTCCCGAAGCGAGAAGTGAGTTAGTTGCTCCTTGGTATCCGATCTAAAATTGTAAGCCTCAGGTTCAAGGATGAATACGAGAATACACACCGCTTCAAATATCTGGGGGCCGTAATAATTGATAGTATTCTGACCTGTCAGTTGTTGACCAAGAAAGATAAGGAAAGCAATAACAAATCGAATAAAATTTCCCTTCCCAAAGAAGGTCCTACGGAATCCCAACCAGCCGTCCATTCCTTGTCTAGCTTCCTTTTCTTCCTCAATAGCAGCAATGATCTCTGCCATCTCATGATTAATAGTCCAAGAGTCATTGGCCTCTCTCCTTAGATATGCCAGGTTATTACGAGCCTCGGAAATTTGACCGCGAGAAGCAAGCCACCGAGGGGACTCCTTAACAAATGGAATAGAAAGAAGCATCATTACGGCTGGAACGATCTGTATACCAAATGGAATTTGCCAGACTCTAGGCCCAACTGGACCATGTTGACTGATCCCGACTTCAAATTTTCAAATCCCGTAGTTCGGTACTATTGATCAGAGAAACTTACAATTTACAAAGTAAGAAAGCATAACTCCGATAACAACTAGTATCTGGAACATCCCTGTGGCAAACTTCCTCTAAGCAAACATTAAATAGGATGATAGATCGACTGATATCTTACCAGTGATTCTTCCGCGTACATCCTTCGGTGAGCACTCAGAGACAAATGCTGGAGCAACTGCAGAAATTGCGCCAATTCCGATACCAGCTATTATTCTTCCGGAATAGATGTATCCAAGCCCACGTTCGTTTGTACCAGCTATAGTCTGGAGAACCTGTTATTTGTAGATTCATAAATTAACTTAGATTCCAGCTTCATATGATGATGACATACAGCGCCAACTACAAAGATAGTACTAAATAGAGCTAGGGTATATCTCCTACCTATACGCTCTATATTGATATAAGATATGATGGGTTTTTAATTTGAAGTTGGTACTATTAATAGAAGGGGATATCTACCAGATAGAGGTGCACTTCCTAAGGCTCCAAAGAATGCACCCGCTTGTAATACAGCAACAACATTTCCAGTAACATTGGCTATCTTATCTGCATTGCTTTGATCATTGTTGCTTAAAAAATGATCTTTGAAAGCGTCCTGTGTGACCACTCCTCCTGCAATTCCCCTTTTAGAGCATAAGATACTAAATTATTAAGTTGCAAAAGGAGCATACGTATCATAACCAAATAATATAGCACCCCAATACGCAACGAATGCAAGATCTATAGTTATGTGAGCGATGAATAAGCGGTGAGTGAGTGGAAATTTTACAATAGACTCGGATATTTTTAAAGGAGACAAAGGCTGCCATTTACATAGAAATGCTCATAAGGTATTTCGCTTTGATCTCCGCGCTTGCATATGCTTCAATTATATACTGCTGGCGGAAAAAGGTCATCTGATTCGAATCATCGGGGAGAAGCGCCTCATTAAACCGGATGATCAATGAACAACACTTTGTACCAATGAGAATTTACGCTCGGGTTTAAGGCGTAGAAGAATTGCCATGATTCTAGCTTCTGGGATGGAGTTTCTAAGCGCAAGAGATTTTAACAGAGTTGTCAATATGTATGGTAAAGAACATAGTACAGAGCTTTGCACTTAAACTCAAAGAATGTGCTTACAAATAGAAGATGCCGACATGTCCTGTTTCCAAAGTTGGGTATCGAATGACTTTCCTCAATATCACAACACGATAATTTAGACCATAACGCCATGTTCTTTCTTCACGAACCACTTATAACATTCAAAGATAACCAGGGAGACTATAGCAATATTCAGGTCATGAGAACCTGTGTAAGAGAGTCTAAAAAGATGTTTGAAAGCTCAACATGTGAATCTTATATGTCTCTACTGATTTCCATCTAAGGTGACGGTTTCACCGTCTCAAAACAAATATTTTCTTTAATTATTCATACCATGAGATGCGAATCCCAGCCTTAGCACCAAGATAAGGGTAAAACTCAATCTGTGAGAGAAAAAATGTCGATTCTTCGCTAAAAGTAGATATTCTACCATTCACAGTGGATTCCGAAGAGCACCTATGGTGGCAAAGTAGCTAGAAATCCCGATTTTTTTGAAGAGATAATAAATTATAATCAACGTGTTAACAAACAGAAGCAAGTACTCATAACACAAGGTGATTATTTTTAGGTAACGATTCGAGCGACATCCATACAAGAAGAAATCCCATTGAGGGTTTTTTGGTGAGGATAGTGGCCATTGGCCATCACAACGTGCAGCATTGTAAGCGATAATCATGATTATCTAATGTACAGATTTTTTGTCACTGTGAGTATTCCGTATTTTTCTATGTTTAACTTACCAAGATTTACCAGAGAAGTGGAGATTCACATCATCTTCAATTGACCTATGCGTGTCTGACTTCTAGTTTATACTATTGCTTTTGGTGTCATCACTACTTCTTAGGGTCTAGAACTACAAAAATAATTGTTGTTTCGGATATCATACTCTCCGAATAGATTTGCATTATATCCAAGAGATCCCTATAGAACGATCTACTGATCCCGATTCCGTGTTTACGATCCAAAGAGAGTATAAATTGCTATCTCGTGACAACTATAGAACAAACTGATTTCTACGGCAAACATGCCCCCCTTAGATTATTCTTTTTATATGGGTGATGCAGGCTATCTGGCTCGACATCCCTTTCTCTGGACAGTATTGCTGCCCACGATTCCTACATGACATACTACCGTCTTGGCTGAGTCGTGTCAGTTTTCAACATGGAGATGACACAAGAGGAATGGAAAGAAGTGCTCTGGTTGCTTTCCCCTTGGGTGTGTTGAATAATAAAAATTGTTGATATATGAAGCTTACTTTTGCATTTGAAGCTTATCGGAGGTTACCTTGACTTTTTGCTCCAGGGTGTATTATGTTGTCAGGTAAATAACTTGATGATAGCAACTCAGGAGAAGACTCACATCATGAGTTTGCATGAATCTTAGTTTGTCAACTACCATACCTATTATAAGGATGATAGATATGCACTGAAATTGGTGGTATATGGACTGGCAGTTCTAACGACACTCAAATCCGCCCAGGCATTGTTCGTATTTTCAACATATATTATCTGCAAACCTCCTAATAAAGTATTATCTTTCATCTAAAAGTCTACTTGTCTGGATGCAGAGTGTTGTATACTTTACCGATATTGAAGGAGCGATCCAACTCTCTTACGACGCATGGTGGCAAGTAGGTAACGCAGCTATGGTAAGCTTCTTTATACTTATCGCTATAAATTTATTCTTATTAGCTTATAGGTAGCAACCATTGGCATATATGTACAAGCTTTCTTTCTCTATCGCCTGCTGGCTATATCAAAATCTTGGCTCGTTATGATACCGCTCGCAGCCATTTTCTTACTTGCTTATATCGCGGTAATAATTGCTGTGCGTGTGCAATACTAAACCAGCTCGCATGAAGCTTATTACCTTCGTAGACATATAAGACTGCCGTAGGGCGTATGGAACATTTGGCACAGTGGTGTAAGGTTAATCTGCTCTTGATAACTTACACAATACTCAGTTTTGTGGTTTACTAGTTGCAATTCATTTTGGTTGCACCTTTGGTGAGTAGTCACTACATCCGCCGACTCTTTACTGAGTGACTGAAATCATCGTCATCGTCAAAGCGGGAGATCTATTGTTAGCTTCTTCAACAGCTTATTTTCTTTTAAAGTGCTCAGAAAAAAATGGATTAAAGAGGTAGTTCATGCTTGTTCTGCTACCTATGATTACTAGGGCTAATACACAGTAACAGAACTAGTACTCTTGTAAACTCGCTTATACGCCTGACTTTTCAAACATGTATTCCAGCTACTCTTTGGTTGGTACCTTCCGTCTCCTGAAAACGATATTTGTTCATGACATCTGCTTATTCAGTGCCATGTTTAACCTCATATTCTCGCAAGTTTATCGCGGGGATGATAAATTAATTTCCGCTGCATTCAATATGATACTGCCAGTGAGTTGTTCAACAGGTCTAAATATATAATTACATTGACAAAATGAATTCCGACCCCACATCAGAAATTGTATGCAATGTCAATGATGTGGACAATCAACGCTCGACGCTCTTTACGCCTTGCAAATACCGGACGCTCTCTATCTAGTAGAGAATTGAGATTTGTTGATGAGGTATGGAATTATACAATTTGTACTCAAATTATACACAAACCCTGACTTGCTTTTTTAGGTTGGTGATGCTCACCTTGACACCAGTCTATCCTCTATTCAAATTCATACTCGGATCGAAACAATTCAACACGTTGATGTCAGTCTTATACGTCTCGTTGAACCGATGAGACAAATTTACTTAAAGCTTCTTACAGGATCATGGTGACATCTATGCCACTTTCAAGAAAAAACGAGCGAGGAGAAAGGAAATTACTGTGCCAAAACAAAGCCTGAATATCGAGGAATCTGACGATCCGACAACTCTCAAAGCATCATCAATTCTATAATACCAATACTATTCATATATATTATAAGATTACATTTACCTTGTAATAACTTTTTGTGTTATTTTATATACCTCCACTCCCATAATAAGAGGCAGATAACGAGAGCAGACCAGATATAGAAGAATACCGAAAACGGGGTTGGCCGAGAGTTCTATTTTTACACAGATTTTCTTCGCGGCTGCTCGGAACGAATCGGCCGAGGATTGTCCGGACCTCGAATTTCCCCACAAGACTTGATCATAAACTTGCTTCGACGGGTATTTGATCATTCTAGCAAGAAAAGAAGTTGTCATGAACGAGTCACCTATTCGCATCACGTAATAACATTGAACATCTATTACTCACTCTCAAAATGTCCCTCTTTTTTCTTTGCCAACTACGACGACCAGGAGCGACCTGAGTGAGTTCGTTGGCGATGTCAATGTCAACGAGTAGAGTGCGTCGGTCAGACGAGGAAACTCCTTTACTCCAGGATGAGGTCACGCATCCAAAGGAAACGCCTCTACCTGTTGTACAATTCTCTCTTGTATTGTTCTTACAACTAGCAGAGCCGCTCACATCTCAGGCATGTGTATAAATCTCCCCTCTCTATTTGAACTCCACTAACCATCGACTTTTAGGTCATTTATCCCTTTATTCCTAAGCTTATACGTGAAATCGGTGTTACTCATGGTGACGACACGAAAGTTGGATACTACGTCGGTCTCATGGTAAGTATGAACGTGTCCGTACTATTAAGAAGTCCAACCCTTGACAATGTTCGCTTAGCAAAGCATATTTTTTGCAACACAAGCACTTACAGTGTTGCATTGGTCACGAGCGTCGGATCGAGTTGGACGCAAACCTGTTCTATTGGTGGGTCTAGCAGGACTTGCTATTAGTATGTATGCATTTGGTCTTGCGCGTGCTTTTCCTGCCTTAGTTGCGGCTCGATGTCTGAATGGCGCGCTTAACGGGAATATTGGTGTCATTAAAAGGTCTTACTTTAATACTTGTCTTAACATACTTGCTGATATTCTGAGGCTTTTTAGTATGATGGGTGAACTCACGGATAGTACAAATGTTGCTCGGGCTTTTGCATATCAGCCTATTGCTTGGAGCACAGGTGCAACTATTGGTCCCCTTATTGGTGGTGCATTAGCCCATCCTACAGAAAGGTTCCCAAGTATCTTTGGTGGGAACAAATTCCTTGAGAAGTATCCTTACTTCCTCCCCTGTTCGATTCCTGCCACTTTCACTATTATCTGCTGGCTTGTTACATATTTTTTCTTGAAGGAAACGAATCCTACCGGCTTTACTTTCAAGTCACTATATTCACGTCCAAGTAAATCAAAGATAGACTCTACTACTACTTCGGCTGCCCCACCTCTTCGTTCACTACTCACAAAACCAGTCATTCTCTCCACCGCTGCCTATGCCCTTCTATCCCTTCTCGATATTGCTTACCGCGCCCTTCAACCTGTATTCTATGCAAACCCACGTTCACTTGGGGCCTTGGTCTTCCACCTCATGCCATTGGTACTGCTCTCGCCTTCCTTGGGTTTACGAATGGTATCTTCCAGGTCCTTTGTTTTGCTCGGCTCGTTCACGCCTGGGGCGTCAAACGTGTCTATCTTGTTGGTATCGCTAGTGCAGCTCCAATTTTTGCAATATTTCCTTTAATGAGTGCTATTGTGCGGGCAGAAGACAGTGCAGTATCATCGACACTAACAGAGGCTACCAATTCTTCAACTGGAGATGAATTCCATCTAAGTTGGACACTTATTACTCTCCTCACTCTTCAACTTGCTCTGACCTTACTCCTCAACATGTGTTATGGTTCAGTTTTCATCTATATCACTGCTGCTGCGGGTGTTATACCTACTCCTAAGCAAGCCCGTTCCACTTCTAGTTCTTCTAGCCCGCCAATTTCCAGTTCATCATCTAGCTCGACCCTTGTTCCATCATCAGTATCCCACAAGGGAAAAGGAAAAGCAGTCGCAGAGTACACACCTGAAAACAATTCTTCCACTCGTAAAGAGAGAACATTGTTAAATAAGTCGAAAATTGTCAAGAAACCCAAGACGAAAAGCAAGAAAACTCTTGGTGCCGTCAATGGTCTTGCACAATGCACTGTTTCTATCATGCGATGTGTTGGACCCTACACTGCATCCGCCTTGTTTGCACAAGGACTGGCATGGGAGTATGGCCGAACCTCCCCACCTGTAGACGAAATCCCTGATCCTCTTCCAGATAGTGTTAGAGTCAGTTTCTCACATACAGATTCTGCGCCTTTTGGCGTGATGGAAGAAAGTGTCTTTTGGAAGAGGGCAGGTGGTTGCTTGGTTTATGTAGTCTTGATTGCATTGACATGGGTAACGCTTGTTGTTGGGGATCGATTACCAGAAGTACCGTGGAAGCCTATTGATGAAGACGAGAACTTAGATGATGACGAAAGTGATCGTTCCCTGAGAGAAAATGAGGGGCACGATGAGTTGTAAATTTAAAATTACTATATCTATGAGTCTTGTCAAGTGACTTTTTTCGTTGGATTATTTTGGCGGATACATACCATACGGACTACATCTCTCTTGCCTCGTTTTACTTAAAAAGATACTGTTTTTATTTAGATAGAAAAGGGCGCTTTTGCTCCACAACACGAATTCCAATGACAATCTACGGATACCAGAAAACCATAAAAACCTTGATTATCTAAGTGTTTGTATGTTTGTGTGTGTATTTGTTGGGTTTGCTGAGAGAAAGCCGTGCCTTATTCTAAAATGCAATGGCCCTGAAAAGTTACTACAACTACTTTTACTCTTGACTACACTACGGGTGATACGGATAGACCACTACATGAGAGGTGTTGACAAGTTGGCTCAACGTGCATGCCTACATGTTTATGGATCCCAGTGAAACCTGAACCATGCATGCAGATCACCCCTCTCCAGCAGGTAAGTGTAATACATAACGTCGACCCAAATCATTCACCCACAGTATTTATTGTGTATATGTACGACGTACTAAGACTTATACTCATCCTTTTTATATATGTTCTTGAGCAAATACGCATATAAGCTCAACCATAAATGTAGTTGTCTTATACATTAGCTACCAAATGACTAGGTATAAAGGGAAGAATCCTACCCAAACTCTGTTTCTTCATTACATCGTGGAGGGGAAATAGAGCCTTTTGATTGTTCAGGTGATTTCTTATAATATGTGAGACTCAGACAAGATTTCTACATACAAACACTATAATCAGCGTGTTCGTCAAAGGATGAAGCCAGTGTCATTCCTACCCTAGCATAACAGATTGATAATACTGTGCTGCGTGCAAAATGGAGACGTACTAATTCCGTCTGAAGGAAACCCATGTCATGGTGCGAGAAATTTGACCATATCCCTCAACACGAGAGAAACTTTCCAATAGAGAATCACTATTGTATTGCGTGCTTCGGTTGGAGCAAAAACCTTGTCCAAAGGCTTCCAGAGCCTAGGTCACGAACAGATCGAAACTCAAATGTTTTTTCCATTATCAATAGCAGATAGCCAGGCACAGATCATCTCCACACAAAATATGACGCTGTGAAAGTCCGATGAAGACAGAGTTGTACATATGTTATTTTCTGTCTTTCGGATATCCGGAAACACGATGACCATGCCTTCACCCAATCTTTTGGGCTCAGGTACAAGACACGGAGAAGGCGACATATATGTAAGACGCTACCAAAAGGTACTTTCTCTAGGCACAAACCCATAAAAACCTTATGGAAGAGTAAGCAACACCGAACGCAAAATTGGCAATATAGAAGGAAGAAACCTTAAAAATGTTTTTATAAAAAAAATGAATCGGAGAGATAACAAAAGAACCGGAGAGTTATCTGATATCGAAAGTTGGAATGGGGACGATCACCAGATGATCACGCTTTGGAGGGGTCCGGGGGAATTCTTACGAGAACATCGCATTCACCCAAAAATATTGCTCGGGGAAAAATATGAAGAAGAGCGGACGTTGTTGTTGCTGTTTTGTATGTCGGAACCGAAAGGAATCCCGAATGCTTGATGAGTTTTATGAGGTATGAGAGTGCATTGACTTAGAGTTTGAGTTCAGGAGATACGACGTCCTGTTTTAGTTGACGTGCCAAGTCAAGATGTAAGTGTATTAGAAGCGCCATAGTATTTACTCCATGTGAACTCACAATGTCCATTGCAAGACAGATGAAGAAAGATGTTGATGTGTTGATGTTCAAAATCAATACGAATTGAATATCTGACGTCCTGCGTCGGGACCCGGTACAGTGGAGAACATGAGTTACGGCTTTTTTCGGCACGGCTCTGAATGAAAAGAGACCATTTGTTGATTATTTTTTTTCCCGAAACATGAGAAATACTCATGGAAAAATAACCGAATCGAAAAATATGTTTGAAGTACGATTGTTCAAGAATGATGATTCACATCCGACACACAAACAGGAATGATTGAGGCGAGAGCGAGTATGCGAGTCATCAAGAAAGAAGAGATGGGGGGGATATCAGATAATATGATCAAGTGCTACGGAAGCAAGTCAACCAACATTTGCAATGTTCGCTTCGGCGCAAGGGGAGAAGGTATTGAAGAAAATTGATGAAGCACATGCAACACGCTTCGGGTAATCTGATAAGGGGATGACAGATTAGATGTCACACATCCCCTAATCCGTCTCCTTCCATCCATCGTCGGACTTTGTTTCCTACTCTGATCACCAAGTTCGAATGGACAACAGATGTCTTCAAAGATCCCTTACCGTCTTTTAAGCCAGCATCCCGAGGATGATCAAGGTCAGTAGAGCCCCCCCTTTTCTTCGCTCTCTCCTCTTCTCACCGTCTCCTCCCCCCACTCCTTGTTTCCCATCAAAAATGTCTTCCATTCACAAAAAAGACTCAGACAGCGAGCGCGGATTAGACGTTCCTGCACATGCTATCGACCCGCGTACTCAAGAAGAACTTCAGCGTGAAATCGACGCTCATATAGGAGTAGCCCGTGTCGAGGCCGCAGAGAAGGTTTACGGGAAATACTCAAAATGGATCTTATTCATTTCGTTAGTATCTACTAATCTCGCTAGATCATCTGTCCAGTCTAGAAATGGACTTAACGAATGCTTTTTTTAAAGATTGGGTCTAGCTTGTTACATATACTCGCTTGATGGTACTACTACTAGTAGCTACTTAACGTTTGCGGCGAGTGCGTTGAACGACCATTCCCTTATCTCCTCTGTACAGGTTGCGCAGTCCATCATCAGTTGAGTTATATTAGCTCCCGTGCCAACCCTTTCATCAACTGACTTCATTACTAAAACCCTTCTCTTCATACATTGATACTGTTCTTTTGCGGGTCATGCGTGCATACATCTGGCGCCACTTTCGTTTCCGCATCGTCATATCATGCCGACTTCCTTCCTATCTGAATCTTATTTCGTGATCTGCATTTCCCTCTTGACATGCTTTTGGTTATATAGTTGCTGTTGGGAAGCCCGTTATCGCCAAAGTTGCTGATGTATCGTCTCGTGCATTTGCCTACTTGGGCGTACTCATCTTCTATGTCGTTGGCTACATCGTCATTGCGTCTGCTCAGACGATTGGCACTGTGGCTGGCGGAATTGTGATCTATGCTGTGTACGTTTAAAGCCTCATCCACTTTTATAAAATTATCTTGCTAATTCTCTATCCTACCTCATTTTTTATCCACCTACTTTACTATACGCTCCCAACAATCGTTGGGGATGCATACGCGTGTATGCCGCTCACCGTTCTCACGATATGTCATCGGTGCCACGCCTCGTTTTGATTTCAACCGGCTCACTCCTTTGGGTATATCTATTGGAACCAATTTGGACTAAACCTGCTGTGAATCGCTCATTAAATTCTCCTCTTGGGGGCTTACAGTGGATATACGTGAGTGATATGAGAGTTCTTCAACCTATATTGACTCTTGTAATTGATATCCTATTCCAAACGTAGGGGTCTACAACTGCTCACACAGATCATCATTGCGGATTTGACGACCCTGAGATGGCGGTCGTTGGTGTCCTCGTTAACCAGTTTACCATTCATTATTAATGGTTTTGTCGGTCCAAACATCGCTACTCAGGTCCTTGCCCATGCAGGCTGGAGATGGGGTTGTAAGTGTTTGACTACCAAACGTTGTTTGTCTATATCTATTAATTGCTATATCTCGTCAGATGGAATGTTCGCAATTCTCGTACCTGCGTCCTTACTGCCTCTGATTATCACACTCTTCTGGGCCGAAAATAAGGCAAAGAAGATCGGCCTGGTAGAACAACAGCTTGCCGCTGAAGGAGCCATTGTCGAAATACTGACCAGCAAGAATGAATCATGGGTCCAATGGATATATAAGACCTCAGGACAGTTAGATGTGATCGGCTTGCTGCTCTTGGGTGCTGGTGTTGCTCTCATATTATTACCTCTTACTCTTGCGAATAGTGCTAGTAACGGATGGAAGAATCGTAAGTATATGAACCATGGACATCAAGGGTGAAAAACTAAATAAAATTTTTTAATTACAGCGTCAATGATAGCTATGATTGTTGTTGGCTTTGTCATCCTAGTCATGTTTGCTGTCTGGGATCCTATATTTGCTAGTCGCCCTGTTATCGCTCCTCGCTTGCTTCGTAATCGCTCAGTTGTACTCGCATCTTGGATTGGTTTCTTTGATTTCGTGAGTGTACCCAGTATCACGATTTTTACTTACTATACTGACTGAATCAAACACGTAGTTCTCTTACTATCTTACATACGTATATCTATACAGTTTCGTTCTTGTCGTCAAACCTTGGTCTACACTCGATGCAACATACTTCATGCAGACCCAGACAATTGCCTTGACAATATTTGGTATCACAGCTGGAGGTCTCATGTACTACGTCCGATACTACAAACCCTGGCTAGTCGTTGGTTTAGTCATTCGTCTTGTGTATGTTCTATAATTTTCTTCGCTTACTCCCCGTCAGTGCTAACTTTTAATGTCTAGTGGATGCGGATTGATGCTGCACTCTCGTGGTGCAAATGGCAGCACCGTTGAAATTGTATGGACACAAATCCTTCAGGGTCTCGGTGGTGGATTCACGTCAGTTGCAATGCAAGTCGGAGCTCAAGCTTCCGTCCCACACGCGGATGTAGCTATAGTTACAGCTGTTGTTCTCTTACTCACAGAGATTGGTGGTGCTGTAGGAAGTGCGGTAGCAGGGGCAATCTGGTCGAATACTATGCCGGACAATCTGGCGAAGTACTTACCCCAGGTGAACGAAACGCTACGTGAGGAGCTTTACAGTAGTGTGACAGACGTCTTGTCATATGATAGAGATGACCCGATCAGAATTGGAGTGATTCAAGGTAAGCTTCTTACTTCAAACCTTGTGAAGTAAATCTAGGCTAACTAGTTCACATAATAAAAGCATATGATGACACTATGAAAAACATGGTTATTGCTGGAATCGTCACTGCTGCGGTCCCCATTGTTCTTTCTCTCTTCATGCCAAACTGGTACCTCAGCGACAAGCAAAACGCTGTAGATGATTTAATAGCAGGCCGCAACGAAGAACGAGAAGATCAAGAACGAGACTAAAATGTTGTTACGGCTTCTTGGCTCTACTCAAAAATTGAAAGAATTAATCAATTTGGGGAGAATGAGCACCTAGAATTTACTAACGCAAAGTTCTCTCAAAAGAAATTCTGACTATAATGCATGCAAAAGGATTAATTTTTTCTTCTCGTATTCAATACACCAGCTTTGCTGTCCCCCCTACGATATTCTTTTACCCCGCTTTCAAGAATCCAAGACAAACCTCTGCCATCCCCCATTGCTATATGTATCTTAATTCAATATACCGAGCCTATTTACTTCTGCATGTATCTACGACGACAATTATTACAATGAGATGATAAATATCTTGCTTCAGACTCGTCAAGGACTGAGAAGTATTTCAGATTAACTAGTCAAATCTCACTTCTTTTCCTTTACCTCAGCTTATCCCTGACCGGGCAACTTTTTTGCACCTGGCGAGAAGGCACCATTTCATTCTAACTATCAACTCGGGACATTCCAAGTACACAAAATATATCAAAATTCCAATCTGATCACCAGCATTTGAGACAAATCTCGTTCAATCTACCTCGACGGAAAAGTTACAACAAGCATACATCGGTTATATGCGTCTCATACTTGCCGCTACATTCAAGAACTCTCCACTCTTCACGTTCAACAAAGCTAAAAACGTTAAAAATCCAACAGTAACGAGTCATACTCAAAAAGGCTACACCTTCTGAGCCATCGCATCCACTTTTTTTGTAGAGACCATCCAGGGTTATGAAGTAATCATACTTTCCTTCATCACGAAAGCACTCAAACTGTAGAATCGCCAGTTCCTCCACATCATCCTCCAAACTCCCCCTTCACACTCGTTCGTTCATTCGTTATCGGTATTCATAAATCCATTATGAAAAAAAGAGGATGTGAACTAATTTAGTAAGCCAGATCAAAGAGTGTGGTTTACGGCCTGGGGAGGAAAAGGTCGTGATGTCACCACCTGCAAGTTATGTGGTTGGCACACAAAGTTGTCGAAAAATCCCAGATCTAGAGGGGGGGGGGAACAAAATAGAAAAAACAGGGTTACGAATTTGACTTTGATCGTTCATCAAAACACGTTACATCTCAGAAAGAGGGGAGGAGGGAATAAATACTGACATAACTGTAAAACGTTTTTTTTTTTTAAAAAAAAAGAGGAACGATAGAGTTTACTACCTTCTTTTTCAATCATCCACTAATCAAGCGGTATTGAAATAAAATAAATCAGGAAAACAAGAAAAAGGAACTCCAGTTGCAAAAAAAAAAAAAAAAGAAAACAATATTAATCTTTCCAAAGCGAGTTTCCATAAAATAACATGTAACACCCCTCCTCTCAACCATTCTACAGCCACTCAAAAACTTAACACGTTAGTCGCAATTAAATAAACGAAGGGCTGAGCGAGTGCAAAGTGCATTGACCCTTACCAAATAAAGATAAAAGAGTATACAAACGTGTGTAGCCGCGGGACTCAGCGAACCATGACGTCAGACCTTACCTTCCAAGCCATAACACACAAACATCGAATAACAAGGTAAACGATAAGCATTGTATAGAATACACAAAACCTCCCAATGAAGTAAACTCAATGCAAAGTAACAACAACAACAATAATAATAATAATGTCGTCTGTAACTCGTAAGAAAGAAAGAAGAAAGAAAAAAAAGTAACTAAACTCACGTGTATTAGCACATAATCCGCTGTGTTCCATAATTATGATTTTAAAAAACTGATATTTCAGCACGGCATGCACCGCTTTCTAGTTCTAGGTGATAAGTAGGCAGAGATGACGTATAGGGGTAGAAGAGGTAGATCAACAACATTACATCAAACAGTAAATCATAAGTCAAAGCATTAATGATACAGTTCATCGACTTAAACAGATAACAGAACGCCCACCTCAGGCCTTTACAACCATCAATGCTTCACGTCAACGTCAAATGGAACAAAGTGGGGAGTAATCGGAAGAGAAATATGATGAGATCAATCATGATTCGATAGAGTTTTGTTCAAAGTCTATTTTGATATTCGATATATTTGTACAAGAAGTATATATGTTCGACGGCCAATTATTTCTTACTACGAAAAAAAAAGCGCATTTCCGATCTCGATTATCTATATATTTCTGGGAGACAAGATAGTGAAAGGAAGAAGGAAGAAAAAAGAAAGAAAAGAGTCATGAGCACATATCAGTTTATGAGAGACAACGAGTTCTGAACAAGATAAGAATGAAAAAAGGGGATGGAGGATAGAAATGTTATACTGTACACAGATCATATAAAACACACGCAATGATCAAACGGATGCAATGGGAGAGTGGGTGGCTGAAACATCATCGACTACAGCCGCATGATGAGAATGAAGGAGAAAAGCGATAAGAACAACATAGAGAAACTGAATAGCAAGAATCATGGAACTGAGGTCGCACAAGCACAATGGCATAACGTTATGCGTTTAAAGGCTTTACGCATGGGCGGTCCATTTCTAAATCATCTATTGTATTTATAAACGCAACAAAATTTAGAAACGCATTCAAGGCTGATAACGAAACAAGGAATGCATACCTTACACAAGCTTCAACAGGATTACTCTGAACCTAAAACGGTTCACTGACGGCGTAAGCGCCAATTGGTACGGATTCTAAAACCTCCGGTGCAGGACCTCTAGAGTAGGTAGGATGCGCGTCACCGCTCACGATGTGTATCCTCGGCAGGGAATCAGCAGCTCCTGCAGCATATGAAGTCGCATTACTCGACGCATTGATAGACTCTTCAACAGGAGAAGCCTGCTTAGTGTACGCGCTCGAGAGTTGCTCTTGTTGCTGTGAGAACGACGCAGAGCTGGACACGGTCTCGGGAGAAGCAGCTCTTGAGAGAACGGCGAATGGAGTATGGAAAGCCCGTCGTTGTGACTGTGCGACAGCACGCTGAGTAGTAGAGATGACGCGACGAGCGAAGAGAGACATGCTGATAGGCTTTGAGGAGGATGAGAGCAGAGACAAGCTTGTGTATGAGAGAAGGGAGGAAAGCGGCCGTCCGTCGGAGAGGGAGGGGGATGTTATATATTGAGAAGGGAATAGATTGAAGATTACATTTTAGATGAGAACATGTACAAAGTAAAAATGTAATAATATGACTAAATAACCAAGGGGATTCTTTGGGGGCGTGACAGGGAAACTATATCGGGGGGTCGTACCATCATTCTTATTCCGCAAATCCCGTTTTCTCATTGGCTCGCCCCGCTTCATCGTTCGAGTTCCACACACGTTTCATTGGGGTTATTAGGGTTAGCCACCCTTTTACTTTGGTAAATATGGGGTTTCTGGTCGACTTGTAAGCGAACGGATAGAGAGAAACGTAGGGGTTGTCCCTAAATTTTTTACGAGGGAGTCACCGTTTGCAACCTCTAGTTGCTCGCTTCTAGTCTCTAGTCTAGTCTTGGCTTCTACGTTAGCCATCCTGGATACACATCGTTACAGTAACAATTACATGTAATGTTGAATAGAATTTCTTTAAATCGTGTTACCATTTATAGACATCTTAACAACTCTCTAATTCCGGCATCGGAATCGGAATTGATATGCCACCTCATCCTCGGCCATATAACTGAAGGTAAAAAGGTGACGCACACACTTTTTCACCCATAACTGGCTGTAGATCCTGGACTTGCAGTAGGTCAGCTCCGAGGCCATCTCTTCGTGATACTCGTTTCAGTCATCTCCTGATTCTGTACTATCTACTATACATCACCTTGCTACTAACCCGTGCGCAATACTGCAATGGGTACAAACAACTGTCGTAATGCACCCCATTTTGGCTTCTGTGGCTTCCTTCGTACCTCGTTGCCCTCTATAACTCATTCGCATGGTCTCCGTTAACGCTCTGACGCGGGTTGAGAAAAAACGTCCACCCGATCCGTTTCCTTCCTTTCACAATTCACTCCTCAATGCTTCCTTTCGTCATCCTCCCTTTCATCAATATACGCAAATCTTTCCTTTCATTACTATCATCATAGCACAAGGCTTAAAGCAGTACAAAGCATTCCTTTCCTGCAAGCAAGGATCCTCGCAATCACATATTCAAATCATTTATCCGACATGTTAGGAATTGGAGAATAGCAGATTATAGCAAATATCTCAATAGCCTACTTCACACCGGCATCTGTGGGATATCTAAATAACTCAGTCCTTTCTTCTCTTTTTCTCGATTATCTCTTAATCTGCTCTCCCCCTCGGCCTAGACTTCGAATTTATCTTTGGTCGTTCGAATCAATAAAGAAGCTGAAGTTTATGCAAAACCCGGCCCGTCTTCCTCCTCTTTACATTGAACTTCGAATAATTCGTCTCATCATCAAGGGTCAAGTATTTTTGGCCACATTCTTATATTCTATCTCAAGAACAAGCGCTGATTTTTTTTCACTTCTGGACACGTTCTTGATCAGGTTTACAGTTGTTCGTACTCTGAGTCTTATTATCAACATGAACCAAAAGTTTCATTTTTTCATAGAGAATTTTAATAGGATTTCAAAGATAAGTATTTGATCTATGCATCCTGTTGTCATTACATCAAAACTTGAAAACGAAGAGATCCAATCTTGCATACAAACGCTACATCAGGGATATAACGCTCTTAAACTATATTAAAGCAAGGCCACCCACTCTGATGCAACGACTGTGATTTGTAATACGTCATTAGGGTACAGCATGCCCAACTCGCATTGAAGTTTCCCAACTCATACATACCATCAGATCAAGGTTCGCTTAATTCACTCCTGGACATACACCAAGTAACCCATCAACCCTACTCTAAAATGTGACAACATTACCTACTTACTACCAGTGCCCATCTCACCGATCCCTGTCGTCAATAGTCTCCGACCCCATCTTTTTCCAGCGCTTCGGCAGTATCCGTTCAGGGTAGAGACATGGGCTCTTCTCCCTCTCTTTTCACAACGAGTACATACACTTACATCCTTCCATTCTGTGAATAAGCAACCGCAAGAAACTGTGAAATGAGTAATCAGTGCTAGCTAGTAAGACGATCCTCAGTCCTTTGAGAAAGTAACATGGTGGAATGGTAAGTAAGAGTTGGCAATATATATCCCACCCAGCCTTCTGCCCATTACCACGCATTCTTCCTCCTGCTTTCAATACCATCTTATACCTAGTCCCGTAGGATAACATCGTATTCACCGATTCATAACTAGAACGTCTCTTATCGAACCAACATTCATACATATGCAAACCTAACAAAAGAAAATAATCCTCGAGTAGGAGGATTATAATTATCATTATTACTATATCATCATCATCACAATAGCTATCAAACTCAAAGAAATGGCAGAGAAACGTCCTGAGTAGTGTAGTCGTCGAAAAAAGTATCGCCCGCCTAGCTCAATCGGATAGAGCGTCAGACTCTTACGAGTGTCTTGAATAATAAAATAAGGCGATCTGAAGGCTGCGAGTTCGACCCTCGCGGTGGGCTATATGTTTGGAATTTGAAACTTTTTTTTTCGTTCTCTCTTAGAGTCTGTACACGGAATTTTTCCTCCTCTTCAAGACTCTGGCCAACATATCTGAGATGAGTTATAGGATATTATACTTTTAGCTTAATTTATCTAACTAGCCTTGTGTTGCTGAGATATATCAATTACAGATAAATTTTTCGTTCGATACAAAACGAAATAAAAACGATACCATCATGATGATGTCACTTCTAGTTATCCCCTTCTGGAAATTAAGAAAGCTTAGCCTGTTTTCACTTTATACTCAAGGAATCTTTATTCTCTGATACTTATTTCCTACTTCATGTAATCTTCACTTGGACGGGGTAAGAATCTTCGAAGTTATTCATATCTAAGATATAAGTATCATTACGCTTCGAATATTTTCACTAATTCTTATAAGCTCGCCTACATACACACATAACCTCTCCAAGTCAAAGAACCCCTCAGATAGTTTTCAAAAGTGTTACCTACCCCGACTTTTTAATCGTCTCCAAAGCCCTAAGAGGTTCCTTAACGATCCCGCTCCAGCATACGCCTTAAAACAGCTCTCACACTTCTTCAAAACACCAACAGGTATCCGCTCATCAACCGCAACCTTCCTAACCTCCTCCAAACTGAACGTCGCATTCCCACCACTACCACCACCAGCACCACCACACCAGCACTACCAATACTACCACTACTACTTCTCAGGATATCCGTCAAAGTCGAGTTCGCATAAATGACGAGAGCCGCAAGACCTTCAAGTACCCGTCTTCTCTCTTCCGAGATCCCAGGATACGTTCTCCGGATCTGCTTGATCCGAACACACTCTCTTTTCACTTCCGAATTATCGTTCTCTGCTCCCGTCAATTCTCCATCACTCGTACTCTGTCCAGGGGTAGGGGTAGGTCCAGGAGCAGGAGCAGACTGACCAGTCGAGTACGTCCGTTGCCCACCAGGGGTAGTAGTCGTCCGTCTCTGGTACTCAGCAAATCCATGAGAGTAATAAGGAAACGGACTAGTCTGTTGAGCCTGAGTCCTCCTACCTGCAGGTGGGCATAAAATGAAGAAGAAGGCGACGAAGAAGGGGAAGAGGAAGCATGCGTGAAAGCAAACGGAGAGTCAACGACTACAGGACTTGGTCCTCTCTGCGCTCTCGTACTCGCTATATATTCTTCTAAAATACGGTATTCGGGTGATTTTGCTTGGGAGGTTTAGGCGCCTTTGGAGCTTTTTGGGATTTCTTAGCACTAGCGCTACTAGAAGTAGAAGCCGTCGATGATGATGGCGCTGCTGCTGGTGCTGACGGCTGCGATTCAGGATTCCTGTTTTTACCATCCTTATTACGGCTAGTAAACCTTTTCATCTCTACTTGCTTGGGATTCTTTACCAAAAGGTAAAAGGTTGAAAGTAGTAGATAGTCGGAATTAATTTATATATCCACATACAAAATTAGAAACTGGTGTGCTCCTGCGCAATTTAGTTTCAACTTGTCACATTGATGTTTCAAGGGAATTTCGTTTTAAGGACAAGGTGTCGAGTATTAAAAGAAACTAGCAGTTGGCGCTTTATAGTTCGTATTTCTTTAAACTAGCAGAGCCATCACATTGAAAAAGAGTATCTAACATTTTCAACTTTAACCCATCAAACTATTTTTAAAGTGATCAAGTCTTTTTTTCAGATAGAAGCTCAATGTTATTGTTAAATCCCAGAGGCTCCAAGTAAGCAAAAGTCACCTAACCCTATACGAGGACTCCCTTTGTATTCGCAGTGCACACAAAAAGAAAAAACACGTCTTCGTAGACTAAGACTTGAAACTCGATGACCATAGTGCATCATCAAATCTCGCAAAGTTGTTGCTATGGGACTAGTCTGCGTCTACGCACATCTAACTCAAACCTTATTGAATATGAGTTATGAGAACAAGAGGATACTTTGAAATACGAATACAATATCCTGTTCCATTAGATGGCGGATGGAGTTTTGTATCGCATAGTCGACGATATATGATCTAGGGATGATTCATTGTTTGACTAGTGGCGTTGATATAAAACTACATCTAGCTCATTCTACGAACTTACATTTACATCTTTAGATCAATGTTTTCTAAAAGTTACTAACCTATGACATCATCTTTTGACGTCGACGAACATAGCATCAAACCAAAGTCTTCCAAAGTCTTTATCCTCACTACCCTTCCAATGTCCATACACACATAGTTATGTTAGTGCGTACACATAGCAGCCACAATACCATTCTCCAGTGGCCAAAGCAAAGAAAAAGAAAAAAAAAGATTATCTCCTTTGATTTCAAACACAGAAGGTACAAGCCTCGCCAAAAAAAACATTTTCAAGTGGCGATCTATGTTTTCTTTTTTAACTCCGCCCCCCCGTTCCGAGAACATAAACCTGTACTCCGGAGACAAGACCATTTTTATACTTCCTGAGTTCCTTTTCTAAAGTCCTTACGCTCGCCAAGACCCGACGGACGCGCGGAGTGAAGTTTCGGACATTGAGGAAACGAAAGCCACTTCACGGCGAGATTATGAACGACTAACTTGCAGAATAAGGTGGAAAAAGGTGGATAGCTAAGACGCGGCTAGGACTTTCGGATCCGGGGTTTAATTGTGTAACAATCGTATGGAAATTGCACAAACTGTCTCCAGTGAGTGACTAACAGTAACTGAGTAAACACTTGAGAAGTTGCGAGATGCGCGTGTGAGGTATTTAAACAAGTCGCAAGAATTAAGAGTCGAGCCGATGCGTGATTTATTAAGCACTTGTGGCCAATGAGCGTGCGTCGGAAGTGAAGGATGGTCCCTTTAATTCTCATCGCTTAGAGCCAGTGTGTTCTCCCGTTTCCGTTTCCGTTCAGTTCCAATCATCCGCTCAACTTGTTGACCCTCATCAATCCCAACTCCTTTCAATCAATGGCGCGTGGATCTGTCTCGCTTCCCCCCTTTGGGTATATCCCACCGTGACCCTCCATTGCGCTCAGTCCGACGCTCTCACCATCTTCCCATCAACAGAATAAACGCACAAGGCTGATGTCCTTCTTGTTGTTGTTATTGCTGACAGCTTCCGTTGCCCTGACTTGCCCTTCCAGAAGCAATAGAAGGTTACTAACAACGAACAACGCGTGGATTATCATCACGAATAGGGCGCTAGTGGGTGAGTGAGTGAGTGAGTGAATAGATCCAATCCTAGTCCATCAAATAGGGAACAATGCTATCGCAACACCCGCCACACACTCATAAGCCTCACTTTGCTCTTTCCGTACGTCTCTCTTCTGCTAATCCTATGCACTCTCCGCTCATCTTAACCTAACCATTATCATCCATCTAACCAACACATCATAGACTTCCCCTTCTCAGCCTCGCCTGAGTACTTGCCAAAACCAGTACATGCATCTCAGTCACTATAATCCTCCTCCTCCTCCACCGTTTCCTCAATCTCAGTACTTTCCTCAACAGCAAGGCAATAATATGTTAATCAGTAATCAACAGCCAGCTTCAATTCGTTACGTCCAAAACTCCAATCATGTCCCGCCCAATTTCAATAGTACCTCTCCATCTCCTCAGATGCCATACTTAAACTCTCGGCCACCCACTGCAGGGCCGTCTTTACCTATGCAAGTCCCTCCACCTCCTGCTTTTCGTCAACCTCAATTGCCTAGACATGCAATGTCACCTCCCCCTCTCCCTCATCCTTCTTTGCGCCAACCCAGTGGCCCACAAAACCAACCATTCACAGTTGGCGACTTGACGTCTTCAATGTCCTCCGTCTGTCTCACCCATCTTCCACCTTTTTTACGTTCACAATCCGTTCAGGGATTAGTTGAGTATCCGCATCTGCACCGCATCCTCCATTTCCTTCTAGTCAACCAGGACCAAGTTCTTCTTCGAATACTCCCGCTTTACGCCCACCCGTTCCACCTTTGCCTCCGTCCACACGCATCAATTCTTTTCCCACCATCAGTCCGCATCCGAACCAAGTCGTTACCAGCCGATCACATCAATCAACAGAGCAACAACAACAACAAAACAACAACAACATCGACAACAACAACTCGCTCTTCCCATATCAGACCTTCTCACCCTCGAACGTGCAGTTCCTGATATAGTCAATCCTTCCGCATCGACCGCCTCTAGACTTATTTGGATCAAAGATGTTCTTTTGCTCGCAAGTAGAGAACAGGAACAGCGATCCATACCAAAACGTTCACACTCCGTCGCCACATCTGATGATGTCGATCCAGAGCCGCTAGTTGTCCCTCCTTTACCTGTACCGGCGTTCAGACCCTCCTCAGGACCTGCAAAGTTGAGAGACGAAAGATTGAAGAAACTGATCAAAGACACCGCTCTTCCGATGCTCATCTCTCTAGCGCCTGTTTCATCTCTATCAGCATCACGGAAGAAAAAAGGGTTAAAGGGGAAGAGCAAAGAGGCGGATAAGGACGTTTCCGAAAGGGAAGAGAATACGAAAGACAACAAAGAGAGTATCATTAGACGCTGAAGAAGCTGAAGATGGAGAAGATCCTTCGGGACTTGCTCTTTACCTTCGTGCATGCCTAACCGCCTCGGGAGCTTTTCCAGCTCATATAGCACTTTCCCAGCGAAACGCTTTTAGAGAATTCGAAACTGCCGCTCGTAAGGGATGCGGAAAGGGATGGTATCGTCTCGGAAGAGATTATGAGGCGTTCGGAGACAAGGCGCATGCTAGAATGTGCTTTGAACGTGGAGCTGAGGGTGGTGGAGGGGAGATGTCGGTTGTGTCTACCGTACGTCGTTCTCAAATTGTTTATTTTTTTTCAATTCTTATTTTTGGTAATCGCCGACTGACTACATTTGTATATTACACTACACAGGAATCGGAATAGCACAACTCTTTGGAGAGCTTAATTTCCCTTCTTTGGAATCTTTATCAGATTCAAACGGAGGGGGCACGAAACAAGTAGAACAGATGGAGAGTGCGTTCCGGATGCTCTATCGTGCAGCGACGCTCGCATCTGCAGACTTTGCACACCCAACATATGTACTTGCCATACTCTTCCTATATGCCGTTTTACCCCCGCACGCACTGGAGACTTTACTCCCTCCAACTATTTTTACATCTCTGAAAGATACGTTAATCAAAATACCAGTGATACCCAAGGAGATGCTAGGACGGATCGTGAGCGTCAATGTCAACGGATTTTGGGATGAAGGAGTCGAACCGAGAGCTCAAATGCTAGAAAGAATGTTGCTAAGTGAGGCTCACTCTCTCCTAGAACGAGGAGCGTACTTGAGATGTGCACGTGCAAGTCTTGTGCTGGGACGAGCATATGAGTTTGGATTTAGTTGGGAAGGGGAAGGGATGAGGAAGGAGGAAAGTGGATCAGGATGTTACGATCCTGTGATGAGCGTGAAATACTACGAACTCGCGAGCTGCGATGCTGGAGACACACTTATTGGTGCAGAAGCTGACTTGGCGCTCAGCAAATGGTTCCTTTGTGGTTCTAATGACGGGCCAGGCCGAATAGAGAAAGACGAACGGAGAGCTCGAGAATGTGCGGAGCGAGGGCAAGGAAGGGACTCGGGAAAGCGATGTTCGCCATTGGCTACTGCGATGAGGCCGGAATTGGATTACCAGCCGGGAAACGAGACCTCCAAAGTGCAAAAGAGTGGTACAGAATGGCTCTCGAGACAGGCGAGGAAGAAGCCTTGAGCAGGCTGTCTGCTTTGGAATTAGAATCTGGACCAACGTCGGGCTCACCGGTGATCAGCGACGGAGCTGGGCTGGATCAAAATCATCCTGGATTTTCTAGATCAATGACGATACCTATAACGGCGATGCCAACAAACGTCGGTGGTGTACGTGACGGTAATGGTTACGGTTATAGTAACAATGTTACCGAAAACGGCAGTACTTTTGCACCATCCGGGTTTGATATTCCAAGGGTGGCAGACTCTCCTGCCCCAACTCTAGCTTCTCTGTCAAGAGGCTACATGAATGCGGGGAACTCACCTTCTCCTGGTCCAGGTCTCCCACAGCAAGGTGCTCGTTTCCCACCACCTCAGCCACAGCTGCCCTTACATTCTCGAGGAGAGTCACTTTCAGCTCTTCCTCCCCCTCCGCCTGGGAGGTATATGAGCCCTAGTCCTTCCCCGCGCCCACAAGTTGGTCCAGGGCCAATGATGGGACCAGGGGGTGTGAGAGGGCCTCAACCGTACCAACAAGCTCCCTTTATGCAACAACGTCAGTTTGAGGATCGGCCTAGATATAGGTTGACAGATCCTGGTACTGGTGGTGGGGTGGTGAAAATAGACCAGTAGGGCCCAGAGCGTCATCTGTGCCTGCTCCCGTATCCAGGAGAAGACAAGCGAGAACGACGCTCAGGTAGGGGAGACCAGACCGAACCATACACCCCCAACGAAGTATGCGACGTTTGCCGAGATGGGCATTGAAGGGAAGAGAGCGGGTGATAAAGAGTGTCGTGTTATGTAAGGTTTAAGATTAATATACGCAAGTATTTTGTGGTGTTTTGATAGTGATGATGATGTTGTTGTTGTTGTTGTCGTCGTCGTAGTTTTGATTTTTCTTTCCTGTTGTAGTTCGTTCCCGTTTCTTTTCTTTCTTTTCCATATCTGATCTTCGCTGGGTTTTGTTGTGTACACTTTCGGGATTCCTATACTATTGCTCATAAACAATTTCAACTATCGACACTTTCATGTTTACTCACACCCATTCCCCATCCTCTTCTCCTCTCTCTCTCTCTCTCTTCCTCCCCAATTCTTGCTCGTGGACAGTCTACTAGATTCTTTGGACTTAATTGCACATCCCCCCTCCCCCTCTATCAATAATCGAAGCACACGTCCTCACGTTATACTTATTACTTATTGAATATTCATTCTATTCTCTAACGAGCTTGTTTGTCTAACTTGTACTAATACTTATACCTATCACTAATACTTATGTTTTTTTTCCTTTCTTACTCTTTATACTTTATCCCTTTAATGAGTAGATGACTTCCGAGCGACTAACGAGTAGGACTTGTGAAGAGTTTGAAGAGTCTGAGAGGTATGGAAAGGGCAAAAGGGTTTATCGTTTTTGCCTTCTTTCTTTTTCTCTCTCTCTCTGTCTTATGTACACACACTCCCAAGTCCTCTTGTTTCCACACTTCTCATGTACATGTAAGAAGTAGAGACACATCTACAACTACATCTCCACTGTACTCTAGCAACAAGACTTCACACACACTTCCTACTTCCTACTTCCTGAGACAAAGTTCCTCCGGGCTGCTAAGCTTATTTTATTATTCATCGGTATTGGGTTGAAAGAGAAGAGAAGAGAATAATCTAATTCGCTTATTAGTGTCACTATAAGCAAAGTTTAATCCTATAATAACTAAAAGAGAGAGAGAGAAAGAATAAGCAAAAAAAGAAAAGAAAAGATGAAAAGGGAGGGGCAGGGAAAAGATGGAGGAAGAGAGAGGGGGGGGGGGGGGGGGGAAAGGAGGTAAAGGGGTAAAGGGGGGTAAAATGATAATAAGGTTAATCATTACAGAAAAGCTACAACTAAAACTTAAAACCGAACCAAAAAGAAAAAAGGGAAAAAAGTTAAAATAGTCAAAGGTCACTCCAAGCTTCTATCTCCTCCTTTTCAAGAAAAAAAAAGGAGAGAGAGAAAGAAAGAATAAGTTACAGATAAGAGGGAACGTAAGCAGGTGTGTGAGTGTGTGAGTGTGTGTGTGGTGAAGATGTGAAACCTGAGAAGTGTTAGTGGAATATGGAATAATTCCCTCCTCCCTCCCCTCAGGAAGTGTATCAGCGTTCCGGTCAACCATATAATAGACAATGATGTTATGTGGGTTCTAAAACACAACATACGAGTCCGTAATTTCTTGATTTCTTTCCATCCATTCAGAGAGAGAAAAAAAAAGAGGAAGTAAGGAGCAGATTACATTATAAGGAGGTGAAGATGAGGAGTAATTGTGGTGCGGGATGAGAGGGTTGTGAGATCACCAGAAACGGATACTATGAGGGTCCATGTCTTTCGCCATTCTTAACATCACAATATTTGATGTTAAACTTGAGAACTACATCATATCATGTCCGATTAGTGTGCGTAACATACATAACAATAAGGATAGAGCACTTACCCCATTTCCGATAAACACTTCCGCCCTCTCCGCGATAGCCATATCAATCGCAGCATTCACGTACTCCTGTTCCTTATCCAACTGAACGTCCATACTACTCCTCACATCCGTCCACCTCTCCTCTTCTTTCGAATTTTCCACCAATGCCTCTCGTAGACTATCAACCCACCAACTCCATCCGTTCGTCAACACAAACACCCGCTGCAAGTCCGGCCTATCCTTCCTCACCTCACGCAACTTTTCAACAATCTCATCCACCTCCGGCCAACAATGTTTTAGATAATATCTCTCCTTCTCTTCATGGTCCACTACACCATCACCATTCGTGTCTGCTTCACTAATCTCGTCAGCAGAAGAAGAGGAAGAAGGTGGAGAGAAAGTGTCAGGTAACCCTGGGAACTTGTTGTAAGCTTGGTATACCGCGTTCCATTCCGCCAGTCTTGGACAGTGCCTCCGATAATCGCCTCTTCTTAAATGTATAGCTACCAAACCCCTAATAACATCCGACCTAGAAGTCGACACGCTCGACGGAGGCGCACTCGTCAACAAAGCCATGTTCCTCGCAACAGCTGAAGTCACAAGCGGCGACCAAGCAAACTCCTTAACCACCGGACTCTCCTTCAACGAATCCCAGACTGTCAACAGCTTCTCAGAGCTAAACAGGACCAGGAGAACACAGGAGGGGAGTTGCCCACTTCCACGCAACTCGCGTTTCGTGTTTGTTCCGAAGTAGTGAGCAGGTTGACCCACCAGTTCGTCAGTTCTTGACCGTCGAGTGTATCTGGCGCGTCTGCAGAGTCAAGATACACACGTTTCTCAGAAGGACAGATCTCTTCGTAGAATGACGCGCTAACAGCGCGTGGTGGGTCTGGAGTTGGTCCACCCACAGAGGGACCGGATATGAACGCATTCATAGGAATACGTGATGGACGGAGAGCAAAATCATAAATAGTGTATGGTAGAGGGGATTTTGACCATGTATACTCTTCGAATACAAATGAACGCTTTGAGAGGTAAGCAAGATGTGCCATAAGGATACTAATGAAAGGGATCACGGATTCAATCAAACATCAGATGTAAGGATATCTCTTTTGCCCAGTAATTAGAACACTCACTGTTCCTGAAGTACGTTATTTAAACCATGTCCCCAGAGATGCTCTGGAAACCTCAAATACACACCGTTTTGACCCTCGGGAAAAGGTAGATTTTTATTGTGCTGCGGAAGCTTGTTCTCAAACCGTCGAATGTTATTATAACTCGGAGGAATGCCAGACCATAGTACACCTAAAGATAATAGCGAAAACACAGAAACAACAAACAGGAGACATCTTCGTAAGGTTATAAGGTGAATAAAGGCGAGTACAATTGAGCGCGTCGACGATGATGATGGGGAGGTTGGGCGCGCAGTACGGAAACGGCGGTCATCTTCGTTGTTGACTGGAAGGAGCTCGTAATGATTACTGTCTGAGTTATTTCGTAAGGAGAGGAGACGGCGAGCTATTGTCTCCCAAGATTTCATAAGTGACGACGAGTTGTTTTGGGTGTTTTTGGATGACCATCCACCCCTTTGGTCTCTAAACAAGTCTCTGTTACACAGTTGAGGGCTGTATCCGGACATCAAAGAAATATGGATTATGTAATGCGACTGCACAGCTTAGCTGCGACACAACAACTTTTACTTTGAATTTATTTTGATAAAATAGAAAAAAAGGTGTAGTCAGCATTTATTAATATGATGGTGCTGCTTCTCTAGCAGCAGTTATAAATATACATTTCTATATTTAATCTGGTAACAAAAAAAGTGTCTAAATAAGAAGAGATTTATGCATGTAACATAAAAATCTGGATTAATAATGCTTTACGAAGTGACGATGGATCAGAGATATCGAGCAGTCTCCATTCCCTCTCGTAACCCACGCAGCACAGAGAGCCGTTTCAAACGCTCATCCTCAAACTGTCCCATCGCATCCTGCCACCACCGTCCTCCTTCTGGAACTTCACGCCATTTCCCACCCATCAGATCTCTCATACTCCATTCTCCCTCTACACCCTTGTTTTCCTTCTGTCTTCTCTCCTTACGCAACGAATTCACCCTGGCCCACTCCTCCGGCGAACTTCCACACCCCGCCGCGGCAAAGATGAGCTCGGGCGGAACAGTCATCCGACCATGTTTGAATACACATTCATTAACGGCGATACAGTGAAGTATTTCGTCCTCTCCTTCTTCAAATAGCGATTTCAGATTCAGTGGCTGTAACTTGGAACCTCCGTTCACGATTGTACTACTACCCGAAGTTGCTGATGGAGTTGCGCTGCCGGACCTGGAAGGGTCTGTTGGTAAACCATCAGAACCGGGGGTGTGGACAGACGGAATTGGGATGGAGTTCGATGATCCAGATCCAGACGCAGCGGAGTCCTTCAAAGCAGTCTTTGCATCGACAAGTTTATCGGACCGCTTCTTTGATGACTTTGGCTTCTTACTGACATAACGTGCAACGATATATAACTAGTACAAACAAGGCACAGCTTCAATTAAATCACGTCTAAAACCAATGGGTTGTCAATTTAAAAAAGAGGGCTTACCCATTTTGAGTCCCAACTGCCAACATACATCCTGATTTGATATTTGACTCCAAGCGGTATCTCCCTGATGAACCTTAGATGTGTAGCGCCTAATGCAATCCAACAATCATCTCTGAACACTGTACTGAAATGTGCCAAAGCAAACTTGAGACGTGCCATATCAGCTAGTTTAGCATACGACGAATTACTAAGGTGAATGTTGTAGTCACTCTCATCCGGAGAGGCCCAGGAGTCATACGTGCACATAAGCGCGAAAGGTGACACTCCAACAGGACAGAGAGAGTCAAGCCATTCTTCCCTCTTCTTAGGAGACCATAAAGTTAAAGCTTTGAGCCGAGCCACAAATACGGGTTTAAATACTCGAACTGGATATTCAGATGTACAGAGCGAAGAGGTCAGTAGAGAACCAGACACTATGGATCCTAAGTCGACAATACGTACGGTGCCATACGAAAGGAAGTGACCTTAGATTAATCAATAAGATAAGAAGGAATATAAACCGCAGTGGCCGAGGCACGAAAGGCAGGACAGAACGCGACGAGTCGGCGGTCAAGAATTTCACAATTTGGTCTCTTGCAGTACCAAACATCACCGATGCACTTGATGATGATGAAGATATCGTCGACAATTCCCAAGACCCAAAAAGTCCTACGTTCGAGCCTCTACCCAAAATGGTTGGTGGTAGTCGTCTAAGCAGCTTCAATGCATGTCTTAATAAATGATGACAACACTGACTGAGTGATATGGAACCTTTGGGGAAGCTCCGGCTTTGAAAGTACCCGATACCCGGATTGCGGCCGCGCTAACGTCCGATCCTCCAATGAAGTCACTATCAATCCGTCAACTTCAACAATTCGTATTCCGTCATCAACTCTTTTTTCAATATATTGAATAATATTCGATACGTTTACTACAGGAAAAAAGCAAGCGGCGCCTAACAAGAATCAGCTGGGCTTTGTGTTACAACTCTTTAAATCAAAAAACCCCAATCTCTACTCAGTACATAACGTAATCCGTACCCCAAGACTATATACCATAAGAATGAGAAAGAAGGGAAAAAATTGGGGGGAAGGGAAAAAACATCATTTCTTTATGTTTCTTTATCTTTCACGAGTTTTAATCGACTTCGAAAAATGTCCATTAAGAATAAAGTTAGAAAAGGAAATCCCCGTTTTGATACAAGCATAGAAGAAGAAAGAAAAAAAAGGTAAAGTTACACAAAACCTAAACGGCAGACGCCTTGTATGGAATGTCTTGACTTGAATCGTGTTCATCAATCTCGGAAGTGGTCTTCACGTCTCCAAATTCGATTCTACGCTCGTCCTAGAAATAGATTTTAGTCAATTGATCAACGGAAACGAGAGTCTGAGCGAGTCGTCTCTTAAGACGACGAGTGAAAAGAAGTCCGAAGCCACCTTCGATCGGCCAAGAAGACGAGTAGAGAATAAAAGTTTAAGAGAAATAACATACATCGACATGCCTACTCGTCTCAATCTCCGTTCGAATCTGTATCGTCCCGAGTCTACCGAGTTCAAGATCTTCGCGCTGTTCGGATTCAAGAAAGACGAAAGGGGTCAGATAAGAAATTTTATGAATACAGACAAAAGCAAGCGAGTAAGAGAGGCATTTATTCTGTTATTGATACAACTTACCCTACGAGTCCGGCCAGACAATTCAGCACTACTCGTCATTTGTCCTCCGCTAGAGTGCACGGTGCGGATCGTTCGCCTTGCATTAAGGGTCCACATCATCGATATAGCGTACAGTTTCTATTTAGGGAATCAGCGGATGAGTACCGTCCTGGAAGGACACTAGGAGGGTGAGTGGGATAGAGACTTACAGGAAGAGGCATATTGAAAGCGGCTGATAGAAGCCTGTCTTCGCCTTTGTATACTTGGGAGAAGATAAGGTTGAACATCGCACTAGAAATAGAAATGAGAAATGAATGAAAGTGTGCGGAAATGATAATCCAAATAACGACATACCATAATGCAGCTGGTGCCGCAGTCTGAAACGTCAGACGTATGAGGGCATGAATTAGGTCGTTTGTCCTGCAAAAGGGTGTCAGAAGCAAGTTAAGTATATCATTAAACCCACTAAACTGTTTTAATGCATGATGACTAGTGGCCTTCAAAAGAGCATACGCCGTTGCGCAAGAAAGCAATGTATCTCCGGCTGCGTTAGATCATTTAAAATCAAAACCATTGCCACAATGACTTCAGATATGAACAAACCGAAGATACAACCAAGGTGCGCGGCAACTAGATATACCTAAATGAATAAGATACTTGTAGAGAGTTGAAATATATGAACTTACACCAATACCCAATTTTTCGATACTCCGAAACAGCCGTATAGTAGGTCTATAGAAAAAACGGCTTATTAAGAATGTCCTAATACCATCCTATGTAAACTTCTTGGCCGATTACTTACTGCTAAAATAACTGAAATGTAACCAAAAGTAAGAATTGTCGCAATTGGTATCACAGTATAATGATTCCTGGATATTGAATGGAGTCTATAGAGGAAGAATGATTGTACATAGGCGCCTATCGTTGCGACCTATTATAGAAGGGCTTTTAGCTCAAAGAAATTTACAATGAAACTGGGAAAATTCGCGTACCATAAGACTATTCCCTACTTGCCACCATTTTGTATACGACAAAAGTATAGCGTCTTCAACATCAGAAAAATGGACAATAGACTGCTCCCAAATAAGTAGGCTAAAGATGGCAGACGAATTAGTAATATAAAGCCTCAACCATCACCAGTCTCCGTGGAAAAAACTCGACATACAAAGTTTGGGCTGACTTCAGCGTAGTTATGATCAATAGTATGATAACCAACCACCGCAACCGAGCTTTATCGTCCTTATAATACGTGAAGTAATTGACGAACTAAACCAGTAAATTAAGCCTCGTCAGTTATACTAATACACTACAGAATCTGCATCATCAAAAAAAACTCCGACCTGGCAAAGTAGAACCCCTTGGAGGAGTACATCAAGGAATCCGCCAATTATCTATAACATCAGTTGAAAGTATTGAATAGATAATTGCTCGTTAATAGAGATAAACAACAAGCTAGAAAAATTCCTACAAACCCAAGGACCAAGAAGCCAAACCACCTGCTGCCATTCCTCTTCTGTCAGCGCCATTTTTGTATTTGCAGTAATTGGCGCTCCCGCCTTGCCGTTGAAGTCAATCCAACGTAGAAGGTGAAGGGAGAATGAATTAAGAGTCCTGGGAGGTTTTTATTCTTCTGCCTCAAAAGGCAGAAAAGGGTTTATATCCTCCAAACCAACCGCGAACGCAGATACCTCTCTATGAGCTTGCAAGGATGATAACCGTTGATGGATCAAATGAGAGAAGCAGAAAAGTGTATAAGCCCTGATAGGGCTATTAAATATACGTATACATAGTAACGGGTACAAACCCGTAGCCGTATATAGCGGGGGTGCGATTCTTCTTAAGTCTCAAATTGAGGCACGGGATCCAAAAGATCACAAAGGGACGGAAGATTATTCCTAATAGCTTACTTCAGGGCACATGTAAGATGTAAAGCAAAGTTCACGATGGATGAATAACCCGTGAAGGATCTCATTGATCGGCTAAAGAAGCAAAAGAAAAATAGAAAAAGAAAACCAACTTGCGTAGAACTTTCTAAAGCATGGGATTTGCGCGATTTATATTTCTGTAGGGCTAACTGGCTTTAGGAGAGAGGTCACAACGATCAGGACGAACGAGGATTGCCCTGAGATAGGCGAGCTTCGTATAGTTTCGGAGGTGTAGCTTGTCCGAAGCGTTGGGAGTGAACTGATAGAAGGCCTAAAAAGAGAAAAAGGGAAAAAAAGGTGTTGAATATTTTTTTAAAGCGTGAAAACTCCAAATACCCGCGTGATCAAATCCCGAACCCACTAGTTAGTGTTATGGGCTTCGCATCAATTGATGGCGCATTGCTTTAAAAAGAACCGCGAACTTCATGATGTACTAAGCGCACCATATGGAAAGAAGAGGTTTTTACAGGGATTTTTACATGCGGAGACCTGAGGCTAAGATCTACATTAACAGATTTACCTAGATCCCTTTAGAGCAGAGCCCTGAGGTCGCCGATACGATCATTCGCGATCCCATATCTATTATCTTTTAGAATGGAAGGTCTAGACATTTGTAATAAGCATTGATTAAAAAAAACCATAACTGTTACCATGAAAATTAAGGTGTATACCAGACCTGAATTCGTTGAATTTATGTGTGTGTATGTGTTTATCCGAGTCGGATGAAGTGTATCCACTGTGAATCAGGTCTCATTCCATTTTTCCAACGTAAGTATCGCAAATACCTTATCTCTAGACTGTTTATATATTCCAAACTGCCCTGTATTTTGGTCTGTTTTCTTCTTAGTGTGCATTGTAAACTGATATAATGAATTTTCCAACTCTCTTACACAATTGGACACTCATACCAAAGAAGTATCGGAGTGCTTACAATGGAAAACATTCTTCTGGGTCATTCGTCAAGTCTGACAATGATGCACATTGTATTGGATACAGGGTCGGTACAAGTCGATTAACAGCAATTCAATTCTTGAGCCCGCGGCAAGAACCAATGATTGTGAGAAATTCTTACATCATTCGCAAAGAGCACAATTTATAGAACTTCGATTTCTTATATTCAGATCCCTGTGATGACATTGACGGAGATAATCCGTTTTTCATGCAGCCTCAAAAGGAAACTAGTAGTGAATATGAATCCAGTACATATATTTTCAATTCCGTCACGGTGACTTAGTCTCCATACCCAGGAGCCGAATAGTTAGAGTGCCTTCATGTAAACTAAATTGATATTCATATTTTCTTGACAGGTTTAATATTGTCAGTCAGAGAAGAATTATGGCTACTCTGACTGCAACTCCCCCTAGTCTTGCGGGATGGTTCTTAGAGCCTTTTATTCTCTAGCTCTTACTGAGTTCATCATTGTTGCAGTTACAGCTGCTTCAGATCTTACACCTCAAAATCTCGACTTAGGAGAACTTCTGCCAAGCGATGTGCTACCAACACCCATAGTAACTGCTATACCTTTTACACAAGTCGGAAGTGGTGTATCAGTATCAGTAAGCGATTTATCGCTCCGTTTCGGATGAATACATAGAATAACAACTACGCAAAGGTTTCCGTATCCATAGGGGGGTATCCGTCAGATACGCAGAAGGTCTGGTATTTGGCGGACAAATATATTGGATACGACTTTCTTTCTACGTTCGATTTTCAAGCGATAGCGGACCCAACACATGGGCGTGTAAACTATGTTGATAAAAATTATGCCTTAGAACATGGGCTCGTTTCAGCCAGCTTCAACTCATTCATCATGCGTGCTGACTCAACTACAACACTGAATTCATCCGGCCCTGGGCGTAACAGTGTGAGGATCCAAAGCAGAAAATCATATAATCATCATCTTGCTGTGTATGCCTTCCCGACTTAGTTCCTTATTTCTTGTTATCTAAATATATTTTAACCAATATGTTACAGTTTCGACATCCGTCATATGCCAGCCGGGTGCGCAACTTGGCCTGCAGTATGGGAAACAGGCGAAAGCGATTGGCCTACGTTCGGAGAAGTACGTAATCGGTATTCTGATGAATGCGAAGTCTTGTTCATCTACTAATAATAGGTTGATATCTTGGAAGGGGTAAATGATCAAGGTCCAAATTCAATGACACTTCATACCACTGATAATTGTACAATGCCCGAAAATCGGATTATGACTGGGTATTTCACCTTCCTTTTTTATCCTCCATGGGAAATATGTATTAAACTTTATGATCCTGAAGAACTATGACCTCTAATGACTGTTATTGGCTGGATAATTATAACGAGGGCTGTGGAGTACGAGACGCAAAAACAAATAGTTATGGCCCCAGTTCAATTCTGCTGGGGGAGGATGGTACGTCATGGAGCGTACAGATACATTCATACGGTTATTCTTCTGGTCAAGGGATGATCCTTCTGTACCTGCTGAGATCGTGTATGGCAGTCCAATCATTGATACAAGCTCCTGGGTAACAACATTTCTTCTTCCAATTTCGAAAGATTATTAAAATTTCTTGACTCCCTGAAATCCAGGGCACACCTGATGCACTTTTCCCCAATTCCGAATGCGACATAAGCTCACATTTCGGCTATAACAACATCATAATCAACCTCACTTTTTGTAAGTGTGAGATTATTTTGCAAGTCGAAAGCTTGGCAATAATTTATCATCTCTAGGTGGTGACTGGGCAGGCAGCCCGTCTGTATATGCAGCATCGGGTTGTCCTAGCACTTGTGAAGGTGAGATCTCGTCTTGATAGATATATGCTGTGTGAATGGTGCCCAAAGGCTTAATATTTTCCAGCCTTTGTTAATGAGAATCCTGCCGCTTTCAAAGATGCATTTTTTGATATAGCCTCAATTCGGGTATACCAATAGTTGACAGATAGTAACTTGTCAGTGCTTGCATAAGTTCTTATTAACATCGAGTTAGAGGGTGATGATACTACCCGTATTTATATCCAATAACATTAGACTTACAATTATGATGAAAACTAAACGAATGTTCGTAATTTACCGAGCATCTTATGGTAGAATCAACGGATGATATGCAACAATTTATATATCAGTTTTTAATTATCAGCAATACAACCAAAGATTATCAGGTACTGTTCTACCTATCAAATAATCGAGATGTGTGTATCGGACAGATGAGACGTCTATTAGTATTTTACCTTGGCTATCAGGATGATTACAGGCTGCTTAGACATGCCGGAGCCAAAATCAAAGAATTCGGAATTACTACATGTCTCTCATCTTAGTAGTTTTGTCCGCATATTTATAGCTATAAGACAGTAGTAATATGAGCCGCTTGCATCGCAGGGCTTGAGATATTTACCAAGCGAGAGTAGACCCATCATCCCCCATCATGTTAGGGTCGATAGTAGCACCGGAGTGAAACAGAAATGTGACATGAGTTTGAGGGCCTTTTCGGCCGTAAGAGACAATTAGACTATTACGTTAATTATGCGGGGACTTTTCTAGACTATTAGTTGATACAACTTACAGTGACCTTATTCTTCTTTAGGCTGAGATATCACCTAGAAACATAATGGATTAACCTCGGAATTTGTTTCAATAGTGCGCCCAAGCGTAGCCTGCTTAGTCATATTCTAGGATAGTTGACGTTCGTGAGATATATACGTATTCGAACTCCTGAGTTATTTGTTCGTCAGAATCATACGAAGAGCAAACTTACAGTAATTTCGTCTTTGCAACAGCGAGAAACTCGGATCAGCCTTAATGATCGGAATCCGAACATACGGCACGTGATGATCTGATACACAATCACCTCTGATCTTAGTATCTAATGTTATTTCAACCAATACACAACCAACCAACCTCGGATCATTATGGTCCAGAAAGTTAATAGCATGCTGATATCCCACATATTTTTGATTTTTCTTTGGTGCTTCCAAACGGAGTTTTTCTAAGCTTGGTGAAATGAGTCTTCCCCACCTGCTTACGTCTCTTTGGTTTTTCTAGGCATCAAAATACGTTTCATCTCAATTGTCTGAAGTGGCTGCATTTTGACACTTGTTTTGGTTGCTTGTCGGAGCATAGGAAAGATCTATGCAAATGAATTGTATGAAAGTTGAGGTTATAGGCGCCTATGTCGTTGAATCCATAGGAGTGTATAGGCTGATGGATGTTACTAATCATACACTGGGTCATGGTCAAGGTTTTGATAGTCGATTGAACCGGAGTTCACACTACACCTGGTTATCTGCTTCTGTGACTATTCTGCATCCCAATCAATTATATCGACCTTTATATGGGTGCTTTTTAATAACTCTTACGGAACACTAATTACTTTCGCTGAGTAATAGACTTTTAAGTATAAAAACCTTAGTGGATGGCAGAACAGCGGGGTTATGCAGAACGATCGGGAAGCGTCAATCTTTCGTTGCTATATGACTCTTACATCACAAAGTCAGTTACTTCCTGATTTGGCAATTGCGTGTTTATCAACGAAATTAACTAGTTCCACAAATCTATCAACATATCAACCACGAACCCTCTCACTAAAGTGTTTTTACTAATAATTTCTAATAGCAACACGAAAGTCTGATATTTCCACGACTACTATCTCAACTGCTTCGCTAACCATTACAAACAAACTGTGCTACTTGACCCTGCACGTGAAGTCTGCCTGACATACGTGTATATCGCCGTATAGACCTCCTTATAATATGACTCTAGTTTGGTGCTCTATATATTATTTATTACAGATGTACTATCTGGGAATGAATCGAATGATAGATATTAATACGAAGAGCATCTTAAATCACGATGTGTCGTTCTTTTTCAGGTCAAGGATGTGTCGCATCCCTGCCCTGTGACAGAAGCAACTTACTGTACGTATATTTACTACGGATGAAATTTTCGTAAGTGGCGGCGTGCGTACCTCCTGATTCAAGGCTTTTAAAAAGTGTTCTCTCTTTCACGAAAGACAATGGTCATACACGGCGTGGCTATCCCTGTGGCGGTCCAGTGACGCGTGGGTCTCGCGTGGAAATCTAAAGGCAAAAACTCGGTTCTCCTTTGGTAGATTGATCTGAGACTACATATGTGTTAAGAAAGAAAGACTGCGCTCGCGTATCCATACCATCCACTACAGGTATCCTTGTATTCTTCGATGAGATTTCCTCTTATCGCCGAGCTCGGCAATGAACTGTATTGACACAGCTGCTTCGCTGACCTTGTTTCATTTTGAAAATGATGATTATTAACGGCTGTTCTCTGTTTCGCAGTCTGACTATTGAAATAAGGTACTGTCGACATTTATAGATAGAAAGAGAGATATTGACTACTATTCTCAGCGTTCTCATGTCACGGTCATGAAATGTTGAAATTCTTTCTACCATCTAACAGAAGACCGAGTATTATCGAATCTCGGGCATACCGGTTTCCCAACCTGGCTCGACGCCGTCTCCTAATCCTGGCAGTGGCTCCTGCAACTACTCTTGCATTTGAATAGTACCAGATAGGAAAATTCCATCTTGCCCAACTTGTATAAAGGGAGCTCGAAAATATGCCTCAATATCCAAGACATCCATCCTTTTTAGATCTCATCCAAACATAAATCCAGCTTACCCAGTTCCTTTAGAGAAAGTATCATCTACTCCCAATGTACACTCACAGCAATCCATTTGTTCAGGGGGTTGGGCAGGAGCATACTCAACGACCCTCGGGGAAATGGAACTAACCCTCCCTCGGTGTATGGAGCACTCCCAATGACTACTGGCACTCCAGCAGCTGGATCCAGAGCAGGAGCAGCCACACACTTCCAGTTTACAAACCCGAATCCGACGATTCTAAACTCTGTTGTCGTCGGACCTCATAGGGACGGGACTGTTCATCAGCTTGTGAACATCTCTACCAATGATCGTTTGGCAGGTTATACCGCTTTCCATGATGCAGACGGTAAAAGCGTCGCCCTCATAGAATGGTCAGGTTCTCAACCCAAAGTTGAGGTACGAAACTCGGTCGCCAAGACACCTACTAGTGAATGGCTCCAGGTTGTGATGGATCCGAATTTCGGAAGGTTAGTAGTCTTTTCTCATATAAACCTTTAGTAAATGTAGTTTAAAATAACATTCTCTTGAATTTATTCAGAGCCGTGAGAAAAATGGATGTTAGGGGAACCAGGTTTGTTTGGTGCCCGAACGGTGAAGCCCTTCTTGTAAGTAATGCTGTTAATTTTATATATTTATTTGCATTTGAACCTGATTGCTAACCCATATACTCAGCTATACTCTCAGACTCCGGGTCGCAATCCTCTTGCAGTTGCGACGAAGAATAGACATATTATCAATCTAGAGATGAGCGAACAGGCTTTGCTCTCTGGCCTTCTCGAACCTTGCATAGTTGCTATAACTCTTCTTTTGAGTGGACGTCGTCTAGAATAGTATACATTATCCCTTGTTTAATCGCTGCTCAGTTAATCTTTTCCATCATTCTTGAAATCGGAAATATATACGTTGGTGTATCCGACGGTAGAGACTGTATCATTAGATTTCTTGTTTTTTGCTTTCGCCCTGTATCATAGCTTCGGAATCCTCCCACCTCGCTTCTTGACCTTCTCCTAGATACTAGATTTTACTTTAATAGGAGCTTTAAATAAGCTTAGCTCAGTATATGATTGTGGTATCAAATGCTTATATTTATTTAAACCTATCACTTGTTTATTTTGCGTAAGTGACTGATCTCCGCAAGAGAAAAAAGGCTGATTTGTTTCTTAAAATATCAGTTTTAATCCAAATTTGTCTTGATAGCTAGTCGCACTATATTATATAACGGAATATTTAATAATTTTCTGGTTTTCGTCGAAACCGGCGTCATTTAAGATGAAACTGAGTGTCGGAGTCTAAAGGTTATCAGATGTAGTTTTAGACTTCGAGAAATTTATGAATCTAAAATACCATTTCTAGAAAGAGTAAAAAAAGTGGCTTCTTAGATTCCATTTGATTTGCCATCAAGAGTCTATCGATAGAAGCTATACATTCTGATAATCAGGTCCCAGTATCAGTTGTTGTGAAAAGTATTTTGTTGTACTCGATGCTTATCGGTCAGCCCTTACAGTTCATACTTATCAAGTGGGAGGAAAATGGAGTCTTAAGCCACGGGTAAATAGTTTGTTTATAAACACAAATCTAATCCAAGTATGGGGGAAATCAAAAAAATAGGAGATTCATGATTGGTAAATGGCCATTACCTGATGAAGTTTATGGGAACTACGTAAGCCTCATTTAGTCAAGGCACGGAAGAGGGTCTTCGGCTAAAAATAAACTTTCTCCGTGTAGAAATATCCTTAAATGCCGAACTCGTTGCCGTCGGATTCTATGCGTCACCAGCCTCGCCAGTGCCTCTCGGGTTGTTCAAACATAGACTTTTACTTACTAGGTTCTTGTATATCAATGGGGCTGGTTTCCTACTCAACCCACGGCCTTTCTCATACCTTTTCCGCCAGTCTAGATGTCGGATTCATATAGGAAATCCGCTGCTTCTACTTCATCAACTATACGAGGTCACATGAATGCCTCTAGGACAGACCTTGCTGGGATTGGTACACCAGCAGACGTACCACTTCATGAGAAAAAAAGTAAAGAAGAAGATACCGAAAGTCCAGTAGCGAGTGCCTCCCAAACGAGGTCTACGACTCCAGTGCAGCAGAACATTAATCCGAAAGCATTGGAAGCGGGCTTTTCTGAGGCAAGCAAAGAAGATGTAACAATAATTGACTGGGATGGGCCAGATGACCCATGTAACCCTTTAAAGTGTGGTTAGCTCATTCTCTAACAATGTACTGAGAATAACGAAACATCCGATCATTATAGTTGGTCATACAAAAAGAAATGGATTGCGACTATAATCATTTCTGCTTTCACGTTTATTTCTCCAGTATCTTCCTCAATGATTGCTCCAGCTTCAAATCAACTAGCTGGAGATTTTGGAATCACGAGCGATGTAATTCTGGCTATGGCAACCTCTGTTTTTGTTCTAGGTTATGGTATGTCATTACATCATACAGTATTTTAGCGATTATTAACAGGCGATATGAAGCCATCGGTCCTCTATTCCTTGGGCCACTATCAGAATTATATGGACGATCTAGAGTTTTACAGATCGCGAACTTGTGGTACCTAGGTTAGTTGTATATATTTATAGACTATACAACTATTAAACACACGAAATAGCCTGGAATATTGGTTGTGGGGCGGCGCAGAATACAGGACAACTTGTTGCCTTCAGATTTCTGTCGGGCTTAGGCGGGAGTGCTCCGCTATCTGTAAGTTGTCCCGAATTCAAGCTATGAACTCTGTCTAATTTCTCAGATTGGCGGTGGTGTTCTCGGAGATTGTTGGCGTGCAGAGGAGAGGGGTCAGGCCATTGCAATCTACTCACTTGCACCCCTTCTTGGGCCTGTGATTGGACCTGTCTGTGGAGCTTGGATAGCTCGGTTCTCCACTTGGCGCTGGGTTGTAAGTAATGTTACGCTCGCAAATAATATGCAGTTCTGATATATATCTTCAAGTTTTGGGCGACATCAATCGCTGATGGTGTTGTTCAGATTCTCGGAATTTTCTTCCTGAAAGAGAGTAAGTAACGTCTACTATTGATAAGAAATCACCGTTTTACATCTCTTTTAAACCTATAGCCTTTGCACCCGTTCTTCTTGAGCGTAGGGCAAGTAAATTAAGAAAGGAACTAGCCCTTGATCCAAATAATACTCGGCAAATAAGGACACCTTTTGAAGGAAAAAACAGGCAGTAAGCGATAACTAGTCTTTTATATATATATTCGATACTGACAACGGTTAACCTAGTTGGAAGGAGATTTTTGCAAAAGCGATAATACGTCCCTTTGCGTTATTTGTGGAAGAACCAATCATTCAACTTTTAGGAGTCTATATTGCCTTCGTGTAAGATGTTATCTGATCCGTAGTTAACAAATTTTTTAGGCTGAAGACATTTCAATCTTAGTTACGGGCTTATCTATCTCATACTCACAACGGTACCAGACATCTTCGAGCAAACGTATAACGAGTCCGCTGGTATCGCAGGACTGAATTATCTAGCGTTGGGAGTAGGTCTTACCGGTGCCAGTCAAATTAACGCTCGTTTGCTCGACCCTATTTATAGACATCTAAAGGCAAAAAATGGCGGAGTTGGTCAACCCGAATTTCGTTTACGTATGTACCTTCAGTTTTACAGATATCAGTAAATTGAATTAACTTTGACTAACTCACTGTAACCGTTTCAGCGTCAATGGTTCCTGGGTCAATTTTCCTCCCATTGGACTTCTCATTTTTGGTTGGACGGCAGAGACACATAAGCACTGGATTGGTCCAGATATAGGGCTTGCTTGTGTGGGCGCGGGCATAGTACTTAACTTCCAATCAATTCAGACTTACGTTATCGACGCCTTCACATTACACGCCGCTAGTGCGCTCGCGGCTGTGTCGTTTTTGCGCAGTCTTGCAGGTTTCGGATTTCCATTATTTGCTCCAGCTATGTATCATGCTCTGGGGTATGGAAAGGGAGATACAATTCTTGCCGCGTTTGCGATTGTAGTAGGTTGCCCTGCGTGAGTGAACCTTTCTACCCCTTCTGTTTGTGGGACTCATTCCCGTTTTCATGTAGACCATGGCTTTTCTGGAAATACGGCGCTCGAATTCGAGCAAAGAGTCGATATGCAGCTTAATATATGATGGGAGTATACTTAGATTAGTTTACTATATAATTCTCAAGTTGTCCTACACTATTTGAAATTGTAATATCTAGTATTATGCTTACTCAACCTGTTGTAGTCAATCGTCTCATCGTTTAAACATGTAAATAAAAAATACGTCGTGTAATCAATGCAGGGTCTCGCGAGTCGTTAGTCATCGGTATGTCCTTCCGATAGAGGATGTTCATAACAAACTTGAAAGTTTACATGACATGAAATCGGTAATATGTACGCATAAGCTATGTTACTAGATGTGCATTCTCTGCCAGCTGCTACAGTATAAGTCTAGAAAGGGAAGGGAGTATGGATACTCAATATCTCATTACTAAAGGGCCTGAGGTTTGGAATAATTTGCTTCGAGGTCTTGAACTGAAAGATCCGGTGACTTGTTCCTTTCGCTTCCATACTAGACAGCCGGCAATATAAGAAGATCCAGGGTGAGATTCATTAGCTCAATTTCATTTATTCGTTGGAAAAAAAGCAAATCATAAACTAACTTCATTCACTTCGGAATCATTGTACTGAACCGTTTGCGTTTCCACCTTGATGTTTAAAGGCCCTGACGCACTTCCACCACGACGGCCTACCACCCTTTTTAAATCGAAGTTATCACCAGGCGAGCTATCAAATAAATCTCCCCGAAGACTCTTCCTGGAGTTTAGACTATAATAAAGCGATTAGTAAGTATACAACAATATAGCCGTGGAAGAATCGAAACACTTACGAAGCCATCATGGAACCCATGTAGACTTTAATTTAAATGTTAGCGAATAAATTTCATAAAAATTGAAACGTTATACGTACTTCTAGATAACGTGAGGTAAAATGCAATATAAATCAACGCCGTTGGATATACCAAACAAAAAACGAGTGTCAAAATAGCGCATGTACACGTCAATATTCCTATATTGACCGCATAAATAATAAGTCGGTTTATGACATTCTCAGTGCGTGAGAAGCCCGACCTGCTCATATGCAGTAAATATGCCGTTACACCCAGTATACAAACATCCGTGCCAGTTACTACAGCGGAGATTATCTTTGGAATATAAATAGTGTTTAGCAAGCCGGAGAAAGTATCCAGGTCGTAAGTTTTTGCATAGTACACTGTTGTAATTGTGCATTGAGCTAGGACGAGACATGTGATGAGACCGGTTAGAAACAGATTGTGCTGGCTCACTATGGACACGATGAGTGAAAAGTTTTTAGAAAAAACACAGCCTAATACGCACACCGGTAAATTCGTACGATATACAAAGATTGTGCTAAGCCGCAGGATATGGCAGTGAACATGATGGTTGCCTTCAATGCACTACAACCTAGTTAGTACTTTCTATCCCCCAAGTATTATGAAAGGTAAGACCACATACGCATTATAATGATCCAGATACGAGATATCACCGTAATGTGAAATTAAATATATGTACGTTGAATAGATCGTAAGGGCCTGGTGTGCTGTATTTAAAGCCCAGACTAGAAATACCAGTAGTTTTAACCACGCTTGGTCTTTCCGGTATTGCTATAAGGCACGCAGATTGAGCAAACGACTCGGGGGACGAAAATTAAAGACGGTTTCCCGCGACATACATTATAATAGGTAAAAACTTGGAGACTTCCCATGCCCCAAAGTCTAAAATAGAGTTGAATCTTCTGACGCTAGAACGCGCCGTATTTTTAAAATTGGACATACCCCATCGTCACTCTAGAAACTCGTGTTAGAGAAAACAAGCCTGTCTCGATAAAAGGAGCACTCACACTGTCGCTATGTACAGACACCCCATCTGTTTGCAAATAAGAATGTAAATATACTTCCGTGTAATGCCATAAAAGGAATATTACCGTATTATCCAGTGCTGGAATCCCTGTTTCAGTACTCATGTTCGTCTACAGTGCATCACAAACGCAAAAACTACTGTGAAAGGTGGGCTTTCCTCCAGAGAAGATTTAGGAAAATCACCGAGAAGGTGAAGGGGAGAAAGAAGAAAGGCAAATGGAACGGCATACTTATAAGGGTCGCTGACCTCTTCCGTCTGCCGTCCCTCAAAAGTCATGTTTGAGATTTACTTAGTATATAATGTTCCTTTGACATAATAATTGCTTCTTTCTCTAAACGGCGAAGAAAGGCGATCGGCTAACTCGCCTACTTGTAACATTACAGATAGCAATACCAATTTCCATTTCGATCTCCTCCAAGGCTTTACGGGGATATATTTCTTTCCTTAGGTCTTCTTACATACTCTTTATTTACATACAATCAAGGCGAGTATGGGCGGCCAAGAAAAAAGCTTTATATGAACATGGTCTTCAAAACATCTCTAAAGACATGGGTTCTCACCGATGAAACTGCGCTGCCGGGAAATTGTTTTTTCGATTGACTTGTAAGTCAGGGAAAAACGGTTTGCCTATTTTATTTGATAGATGAAACCATGGCTACCAATGGATGTTATTTGAGATAGAAGTCCTCAGAGCTGCTTAAAGTCGATATGAAACTGATTTGATTCTCTTAGAGATTAATTCTTCAGGACACAAAATTGACTGAGTAGAGTTTTTTCTTGTATTTGAGTGAATTCTGAAAACATCGTAAGACGTGAGAACAATGGGGAAGTGTATCATGTAAAATGCAATGAGATTAGAATGGAATATATTATTAATACCAAGAACCAAAGAGTAAAGGATGTAAAGACCTGAAGGAAGCCCATAGAACATATATCCAACTACTATATCCTTCAGTTAAGCCCATAATACCCTTTCAAAGTAGTAGCAAATAGTTCCGAGTAGTGACTGTTTTGGATATGCTACTGGCTGACCAAGCATTTTTTTGCATTTATTCTTGAATCTTAGCAAGAATTTCATTATCACGGAAGAGGTGGTATTCCTGAAAGATAATGGTATCAGTAAAGTGTATCAAATAGACTTTTAATAAAACATCGAAATAAATATCACGTGATATGATGGAAGTTTCATAAGAGGCTCCAGGTAACGAGCGAAGAAAGAAGAGAAGTAGCAAAAATTCAAGATTATTGACAACAGCGAATTTCTACTTACCTCCTCACCGACTTTAATTGCGTTTCCACCCCATCCTGGTAATAAGACACGGTCCCCAGCCTTTACATTTGTAGGCACAATCTTGCCATCCTTGTCAGGTGCACCCGGACCTACCGCGATGACGGTAGCTTCAGGAAGCGGGTTACTTGTGCTTGCTGAAGGTAGGAAAATTCCTGAAGCAGTTTTCTGGTTTTGTTATGTATTAAGCACAAGACGTCACAAAGTACAGAGAATAAAAGAACAAAATTAAACTTACGGTTTCGGGCTTGAATCGTTGGACCAAAACGCGGTCTAGAAGAGGAACGAGAGACTTTATAGACTTAAAAGTTGCTTGAGAAGCCTGAAAAAGAAAGTGACAGTGTATAGTTTAGTATCCAAGTTCTACTGGAATGAGTTAGTAAATGACAGACCATTAGGAATGAGTCTATGAAGGTGAATGAAAATGAAGTTATGAGACTAGAGCAGCGAAGCCTAGACACAAGGTAGTGAATTGAGGTGGACGAATAACGACAACAAGCAAAAAACGGGATTCACGCGTCTTATGTACTGCTGACTCATCATGTATTCGCATCCGAACTTTCGAGAAGATCGACAGCAAAAGGCATATAATCAATGAAGGACTATTGGCCTACGTAGAGGCGACAAATTGACGACTGCTTCTATGCGAAACTTACTTGGGTGTTTGCTCTCAGCCTGTCGACATTTGTGACATTTTTGGAATTTAAGTTCATGAATCATGAATTATATTATGATGCTCAGAAGCAACGTATGTATTTCAACTTAAACAAACTCCATTGCACTCGCAGGGCTCCCATCATGGCTTGTCCCACCGTTTATTCCTTTTTCTGCTGCTTCCGTAAGTTTAAGAATAGGTGGTTCCCCAAAAGAGATAGGAACGAAGGACTTCCGAGGCCAGCAAGAACTTGTCCAAGCGTGGGATCCTTCTCAACGACCACATTACAGAGAATGTTCAGAGTACTGCAAGATATCACTCTTCGGTCCTTTCAAAATTGGATCCTGAAATCGGAAGAAGGATGTAATAACTCACACAAAATAATAAATTCCTTGGTCTCGTATGATGACATCGACTAGGGGTGTCCCTTGTAATGCAGAGGATAAATCCCAATGCTGTTTCGCTTTGAAGATCGAAATACACATAAGGATGAGACCTACGAGGAATACAAACGTCCTACTAGAGTTCAATAACATAAATATTATCTTCCGTAGATTAACATACCAATCAAATAAGGGGGGTGTTAGAAGATTGACTTTAGGGCCCATTACATCGCTACACACGGAGACACCAGGAACTATAAAGGAAGATCCAACTAAAGGAATCAAGTATTAGATACTTGTAGATAGGTATAAACGAAATCGCACCATGGTCCCAGTTCATAAGGACGATGAAAACAATAACTCTAATGATTGCCTCAACGGCGATTAATGAACGTAACATATACTTCATGGTCTTGCCTAAACAAATAACAGATATATGGGCGTGGTACACGAAGATGACAAGAGGCCTCACCATTGCTACACAAAGCCATGACCCGAACCGCAAGAATGTCTATTTACTGCTTGTAAGAATGAATATTATGATTTGGCAGGTAGTTTTCCGCTCACAATCAACAATGACAACGACGATAATCTCTGGTAGTTACTATCATCATTTGATGTTCTTTGTACCATATACTATTACTCACGCGCAATATCTGTCGTCCATTTTGCGAACCGACCTAAGTCCATATGTCAAAAACTCCAACCAAATCAAGAAAGAAGCGTATGTTAACCCATACAGCTTGATAGAACGTTGAGTATTTGCTGAATATGACGCATAACTCAATATGCGGAGTACTTACCGATAGATAGTAGCACGTTGGTCATTATCTATTGTTGAAGTGAGTCCATCAGATACTCAATGTGGATACTCAAGGGATTTCAAGTGTACATATGAGGAATGTGCATGAACCAAGGACTCCGATATATCGGTTCTATGTGATACAATATCAGAAAAGTATAAACAGTCCAGTTTCTTCCTTATGCTTACTATAAAGAACAATATGTCTACATGGCCTTGAGGTTTCCGCTAGTAGATGTAAAGTTGGAAGCTTTACATAGAATACAAACGCTGAGATAATTACCCAATAATATTTCACCTTCAAGGACAGTGACTTCAGTAAAATGTAAGCACTGATCAGAAATATGAACGAACTTCTTTTCTAAATGTTAGTACTACCAATTGATGGCTTCAGTACGATTGGTAAGAGTGAAGAAATGGGGAACTCACAGAAATCGTAAACCAAAAGTGTGTTTATAGATATGAAGAAGTATTGCCCAAGGCGAGATCGTCCCACATATTGCGGAATATGTTCAATGAGACTCATTTCATGCGCTTCTTGTGATAACGTCTACAGAGGAGTAGAATCATCTTTTGGGGATTTACTTTCTAAAGTAGATATAAGGAGAGAAGGCCCAGTTCCCCAGATCTTCCGCTTTTGAAGCTCATCATGGAATGGATGTGCTTTCTTTAACGAATGATAGGTTGCAAGCGCCAGTACCTATCTAGATCAATATCCATATGATTTGATCCGAGTACAGTTGCGTTGACGAAGTTATGCAGGTAATTAAAAATGTCTATTCGGGCTTTTTGGTTATGGATAGCATGAATCCAAAGTGATATCAAATACGTTAGCTTATGGTTGAGAAGTGGCTTCATAGATTAGGAGATAGTGTGAATTGAAGCTGTTATCAATTTGTTCAACTTGGGATACTTAATTGATCACAATGGTTAGCAATGGTAGTGGTATCAAAAGTGGTGTATGCATGTTTTGTACAGCCTTGATAATGATGACCAGAGATCGTATGATTGAGCTAGTGATCGATTACATGCCATCAAGGTACACGTGAATTTTACTATTTTAAAGGTGGTTTATTAACACTGACTCATGGACTTCGACCGCCCGAGTAACGGAAGAACGAATTGGAAGAGTAAGAAAAGTACGACGGAGATTATCAACCCAGTGCATTAATCATGAAACAAGATCTGACATCAAGATCATGCCTATTTTTGTAATGTGCCTGTGCACTATTCCTACGAGAATAGTAATTTTCGTTACTTACGCCAATTGCGAGAAATGTTCGGGCAGCGGGCTATACGAATAGCAAAGAAGATTTATGATAGATTATTGAGTATCAAAAGGGTTTCTTTTAGTCATTTCACGGACCTTAACTACCTACCATCATTTCAGATACGGTCCACCACTGGTGCATAATGTTATGTGAGAAGTATCTTCTATATATGGTAAAGCCGACCAAAACCAAACATGCCCAGATTATTTTTGGGCGATATTCTCCTTCGACGTCTTACTAGCGCGTAAGGTCTACCTCTAGTCGATACCTTCTCATCAAAATCTTCAGCTGGCTTTAAGCCATGCTATCATTTCTATGAGGCTTTTACTCGAAACGCATACTCTAACTCTCTCGCTTTCCATTCTACGCAATAATTTGTTGGCTGTACAAAGGAACATGAAAGATTTGCAATAGAACATTGCTTTGAGCATCATGCAATAACCATCTTTCAGTTACTTTACCGTCTGAGCTATAATCTATGGTTGTTCACGTAATGAAATTTGCTAAAAGAGCAATGTATGCTGGGCTGGACCGTGCTGTATAGAGTGCAAAAATGACTCGCTATAGCAAACTAGAGCAATAAAGTAGTTAATTATTATCAGAGTATTCAAAAAAAAGAACATACTAATATATAATATACACTCTTTCTAATGGGAACTTATGCAAAAGTGACCTTGAAATCTTTTCCGAAAGAACTAGATTGCTCATGATATTGAGGGGTGCTTTTCGCCAAAAACGTCATAATGATGCACTGAACATGCATAGCAACTGTCCAATTTCTCGTATATAAAACTCGAGACAATCAATTTTGACTGAAAATCCACAAAAACCTACAAAAGGGTATAGCAATGTCGCTTACAGATTCCGAGAAACGTCGCTCAAGGGGGTCAGTCAGATCAAGGGATTCAAGCATAATCGAGCCCCGAAGCCTGTTAATGGCAGTCGGACTTCTCTGAACTCAGCCTCGCATAGGAGAACTCCGACACCTTCGTCGTCAGTTAATGGAAATCAGTTTGTGCTTCCAGTTAGGGGACCTCGAAGTGAGGGAAGAACGGGGTCGATTAAAAGGGATCTAAGCCCTTTGATTCCACAAACTCCGCCACTTGAGGGGTACCGTTCACCTTCAATACCTTCACCACTTGATCGTAGTCGTTCTCGGTCTGTTACCTCCGCAGGCACAAACAGATCAAGCGTACGTGGCAATCCAAGAGACTTCACTATGGAGCAACAACCTCCTATAGAAGAAGAGCAACCAGGTTTTGATGATAATAACTTCTTTGATGATAATGAACTTGAAGCTGGTGGTACCCATGATCGTGGTTTAGGTGACGCTTCAATAGCTTCCTCAGGCACAAACGGTGAACGTCATCGTAGGAGGCGCAGGAGAAAGAGCACTCACACTAGTACCACTACAGGAGGAGATGTAAAAGTAACCTTTGGAATAGCGAAGAGTAAAAACCATATGTTTGGGCATGTAATAGAAGCGGTCGTGAAGGCTAACGGGGGCTCAGAGAAAACTACAAATTCCACAAGTACTAAGCCTAAGAAAGACTCATCTCATCGACGAACAAAATCTAGGGATCAAAGCATCGTAGAGTAATGTGTATTTATTGCTCTTAACTAGAAATCTTTGTGGATGCAATAGAATGGTACTCGTAATTCAACATACTCATAGACTTCTACATGTTCAAATCATACACCTTTATACAAGCTTGATAACTCAAGTACATACATTGTAATATAACTAGGATTTCTACGATATGAGTTTTAATGCATAAGCATTACATAATATCTGATGATTGAGAGATAATGTACATGTGCTTCACTTCGAAACTAGCGCCCTTTTTTACAGTTATTACGAAACGGAAAGTCAGTTGGCTGAAGTGTGTGTTACCTCGGGCATATGCAGGGATAATCTACTCAATCTTACATCAACTGCACAACACTCCTATCAACATTCCTATCAGGTTGAGATACACGATGTATACAATTTGATTCAACACTCATATAAGCTACTTCGAATTTACGGTTTAGGGAGGCGAAGGAGTCATAGAGTTAGTTCGTCATGATCGAGTATGCAGTATTTTAAAGATCTTCTGCTTCTTTGTAGTTGCAAATTGGACTCCAAGACTCGATGCTATACAAAGCTCTAGAATATGTGCAAAGTTTTAACCAGCTCAGATTAGGAGATAGCATAGAAGATACTCATAACAACACCATACTTCGAGAAACCTTGATGACATCCCAAATATAACTTGTATAATCGCCAAACTACGATTTTGAGTAGGGATCCAGATATCTGGCGGAATAAATCACAATTTGGAAGGTAGGAAAGTGAGAAAATCGAACCGAAGGATGACGACACTACTATCCACAAGGGCGGAGCATGAAAACGCTGGCTGTTTCATTTGTGTTTATTTGTATGCGCCGTTTTTTGAGTCAATTTCGCGGAAGACGTGGCGGACCTTTTCTTATGATGTAATTACATCGGATTACGCATCTTCACAATAGATGATAGGTAATATTTGAAAGAATATATGAGTATCTTCTACACTGAAGGAGCTGGTATCTTTCGGTAGATAAGTTCATTAGTACATACTATACGCTACGTTTTAACTACCGAAAAAGAACTTTAAAGAACAACCAGAGAACCCGCGGCACTTTAGTGATTGATCCCTATCATTCACCAGAAGTCGCGTAAGTGCTCATAATAAGTAATGAAATCTCTGTCCGTTCACCAAGATTCTACTTCCACCGATAACGAGAGAAATCTCAAAAAAAAAAATAGCAATCTCCATCATCTCCAATCGAAAATCGGGGACCATCCAGCTTCCAGGTACGCGGGTTACTCTTCTCATTGCTGCATTCTCCCGCGAAACTATATGCTGGGTTATATCTGGCAAGAAAGAAAGGTTCCTTGGACGTACACAAGAGTACTACTGCCGTCAGAGTTTATGCGCGTATCATCTCCCCACTTATCCACACATACAACCCTAATCGGATCAATATCTTTGATACATTACTTCTTCGTAATCTCATTCATCCAATCATTCCTCGCAAGAACTCATAGATTCGTATCAAAGGAGATCTGTTTAGATTTAAAAGATATGAGTAAAGCCTTAAGTAAGGAAATACAAGTTATTTATGATTATTTTCTTACAAAATAATGCTAGCTACAACAGGAAATAGAGTATCTGTAGCACATCCCGACCTGCGTCTTCCCTTACCTCCTCATGAAATAGTCTATCAACGAAAGAGCTTATATGGACACCAAACTACGCTTAGGGTGCTGTATCTTTCCAGGAGCTTGGTGTGTTAGACTACAGATGCAGATTAAGGAAATCATAAAGCTGAGCAGATATCGGATGAGGGGTATAAGCTACTACGAAGTCACAGGTACCGGAGTTATAAAACAGGTGATACGTGATACAAGACACCTATAATTTAAAAACTAGTATTCGCGAGAATTCTTTCATAAACTAACTATCACGATGTAAGTAGTTCAGTTCCATAAGAAACGTATTTTTTGTATCTGATCGTGCTATCCTCCGAGTTATCTTCGCGAGATGTGTTCAAGCTTCACACAAGGTGTTACCCTTAGGCTACACACGTTCACAATGAGCTATATATGATAGGTTGTACTTGAAGGGAAATAACAAAAAATCACTTTTATGAGCTTCTGCACAAGTAGAACTAACACCACTCGGTAGGTAAACTCAGTGGCATACGTTATGCTCCCATAAACACCCCACCGAACATCTCTTAAAGTCTTTATAGAAGCATCAGGATATCCGCGCTTCCGTGATACGATATCCAATACTTCCAAGAAATTATACTATTATTTACGAATTCGCGGTTAAAAAAGGACCCCATCCAACCTCCGAATATCAGGGCACAATCCGGAATCTGACCCTCACATCTCTATTCCAATCTTGGTTTATCCAGCCCCCCAGGTACGTGGATCAATCTCCTACGTATTCTCCCGCGAAACTACGTATCACAATGTAATTGTACTTCGTACATACGTTTTTTTCTTAGAAAAAAAGTATCGCCGATGCTTCTGAGCTATATACAACGACGCATCACTGCACGTTTAGCACTTGTCTGCACGAGCGAAACTTACTACCTCGGGGCTCTCCAACAATAGATTCCATAGATAATTATCCAATTATCATCTCCTATCCATTGGACACCTTCTCCACCTCATGCCCTCAATAAGAACCTGCTAATCCACATCAAGCAAAATTTTAAATGATGTTATCGACCACAAGCCAAAGAAAACAGCACATAGTGGGACTGATCCGTTTACTCCACAGCATTCATTCACAAGATAAGGAAACGACAAAGAGGAGATGGGATATACATGAATCAAACACACACACACACACACACACACAAAAAGGAGAAAACGTGTCCCAATTATCTTAAATACTATTTTCATTGAAATTAGCCTACTAACAGGATCTCTAATACCACGCAAACGCAGGATGCTATAGCAGGTACTCCCAGGAGCTTGGTGTATTAGACTACAGAATCCGATTGAGGGGACATAAAACTAATCAGGAGTCTGCAGATGAGTAGTATAAGTTGCTACGAAGAAGGGTACCCCGGAGCTGTCATCGAACGGATGATACGTGGGTACAAGTTAACAAACTGCGATTTTGAGTAAGGGAAACCAGATATCTGGCGGAGTAAAATCACAATCTCGGAAGGGAGAAAGTGAAATAGCATGTTAAATCTGAGAAAATCGAACCGAAGGATGACGACACTGCTTATTCACAAGAGCGGAACCATGAAAAGAAAAAACTATTTTCAAACGGCTGATTACTTTATTTGTCTTTATTTGTATGAGCCGTTTTTTAATTGAGTCAATTTCGCGGTGGACGTGGCCCAACTTTTTTTATGATGTAATTACACTGGATTTCGCATGTTCGTAATGAATGATAGGTAGCAGATTGCCATTGAAGAGTGAATACAAGAATACATATGCGTATCTTCACCACTAATGAAACTTGTATCTTTCGGTAGGTAAATTCACTAGTACATACTATACTCTACAATTTAAACTACCGAAAAGTCATCAACAGAACACTCAGAACCCGCGGCACTTTAGTGATTTAATCTCTATTGCTCAAAAAGAAGTCGCGTAAGTGCTCATAATAAGTAATGAAATCCCTGTCCGTTCACCAAGATTCTACTTCCACCGATAATGTTCGATGACCGAGAAATCTCTAAAAAAAACCTTGCAATCTCCATCATCTCCAATCGAAAATCGGGGGACCATCCAGCTTCCAGGTACGCGGGTTACTCTTCTCATTGCTGCATTCTCCCGCGAAACTATATGCTGGGTTATATCTGGCAAGAAAGAAAGGTTCCTTGGACGTACACAAGAGTACTACTGCCGTCAGAGTTTATGCGCGTATCATCTCCCCACTTATCCACACATACAACCCTAATCGGATCAATATCTTTGATACATTACTTCTTCGTAATCTCATTCATCCAATAATTCCTCGCAAGAACTCATAGATTCGTATCAAAGGAGATCTGTTTAGATTTAAAAGATATGAGTAAAGCCTTAAGTAAGGAAATACAAGTTATTTATGATTATTTTCTTACAAAATAATGCTAGCTACAACAGGAAATAGAGTATCTGTAGCATATCCCGACCTGCGTCTTCCCTTACCTCCCCATGAAATAGTCTATCAACGAAAGAGCTTATATGGACACCAAACTACGCTTAGGGTGCTGTATCTTTCCAGGAGCTTGGTGTGTTAGACTATAGATGCAGATTAAGGAAATCATAAAGCTGAGCAGATATCAGATGAGAGGTATAAGCTAAACTACGAAGTCACAGGTACCGGAGTTATAGAAATAGGTGATACGTGGTACAAGACACCTATAATTAAAAAGTAGAATTATGTGAGAATTCCTTCATAAACTTCTTGTATCTGCATCGTGCTAATCCTCCGAGTTAATTTCGCGAGATGTGTTCAAGCTTCTTACAAAGTGTTACCCTTAGGCTACACACATTCACAATGGGCAGTGTATGATAGAGTCGTACCTGAAGGGAAAAAACAAAAATTCACTTTTATGAGCTTCTGCACAAGTAAAACTAACATCTCTCGGTAGGTAAAGCTCAGTGGCATGCATCAAGATATCCGCGCCTCTGTGATTTGATATCCACTGCTTTTTTGGTAACTATACTATCACTCACGAAATCGCGGTTAGAAAAGGACCCCATCCAACCTCCGAGAATTAACCAATCCTACTGAGGTCTGAATAGCAGGGCACGATCCCGAATCTGACCCTCACAACTCTATTCCAATCTTGGTTTATCCATCCCCCCAGGTACGTGGATCAATCTCCTACGTATTCTCCCGCGAAGCTACGTACCACAATGTACACGTACTTGGTACTTACGTTTCATTTATAATATAAAAAAAAAAGAAAGTTTCTCCGACGCTTCTATTCTAACACACAAACGACGCATCACTACTCGCTCTCACTTATCTACACACGAGCGAATCTTCCTCTCACTCCCCTCAGAATTCTTCCAACAACTTCCAACAATAGAGTCTATAGGTAATTATCCACATACCATACATATCCTACCAATCAGGGGACACCTTTACCCCCTTTCCCCACCTCAAGCTCTCCCGTAAGAACCTACCGGTGGTCCGGATCAAGCAAAAGAAAAAGAAAAAACCCACCTCCGTTGGGGAGGTTATCGAACCACAAGCCAAAACAAAATTAAGAGTTAGGAAAGCACACAAAGTAGGGATGAGTCCAAGTACATCCACAACACCTTACTCACAAAGATAAGAAAAGTATCAAAGGAGAAGTGTGTGTGTGTGTGTGTGTGTGGGAGGGTGGAGATACGTCATACCCCTCGAAGAAACATATCATGAACATCTCTAATCACTACGATGCTTTAGCTAGTCAGCCAGACCGAGGTACTCCCAGGAGTTTGGTGTATTAGACTACAACAGAATCCGATTAAGGAGAACATAAACAAACCTAATCAGGTGTCCTGACGATGAGTGGTATGAAGTATGAGTTGCTTACGTATGTCCAAGCTAACCCTATAACCCCCCAAAAATCCAGCATCCGTAAGAACTTGTCTAAACTTTCTAGATCTACGTGTTTCTGTCCTTGTTTTTCATTTTTCATTTTTCTTATTTTCTTATTTTCATTTTCCAGTAAAAAAAAAAAAAAAAAAGAAGAAACAACAATAACAAGCTACAACCGCGATATATCATAATCATCTGACTTACTTCATCGTCGTAAACATGCCAAAGCCCAAATAGCCCAATAGTATACATGAGAAAACGTTTTACGCGTACCGTCTACCATTTACTAACGATTACAAAAAATCCCCGGGGGAAGGAAGGGGTCGGGGGGGGGGGGGGGGGACAATAATCACACAGTGAAACCCCAACACACATTCGTACTATCTCTCTCTCTCTCTCTTTCGTGTTTAAACCTCAAAGTCGAGTCGAGTCTCGAAGTTCATCGTGTTTCGTTTCGTTTCGTTTCGTTTTCTTTGTTTTCTTTGTTTTTATTCCACGAAAAACACGAGAGGCAACACATACTAAGATAGTGATAGTGATAGTGATAGTGATAGTGATAGTAAAAAGATGATGAATCACCATTACTTATCGAGGAGCTAAGCTTCTTTACACCCTCCTCCCTCCCGCAAAAGAAAAATAAAAATCATTCGTTTCTTAATCGTTTTAGGGCAGGGCGAGGATGACAAGATCAAGGGTAAAAATTAAAAAAACAAGAGACCAAAAGACCAAAAGAACGAAGAACGAAGAACGAGGAACAGAGAACAAAAGACACGCATGCGCACGATATATATATACATACATACATATATGTGCCAATACATATAAAAAAAGTAAGAAAAATTACGATAAAAACTCCACCAAGACCACCAAGTAAAAAAAGAAAAAGAAAAAGAAAAGGACGCAAGGAACTTGTGGAAAAAACCCCACATAACATAAGATAACATATCAACAATGCTTATGATTATACCACCTAAACACAAAGACAAATACCGAACCGACTACCAGCTACCGGCTACCGTTATCCTTCCCTCCCTCCTCTCTCTTACGCATGCACGCATGCATGTATTTTCAAGTCGACTTCACTTACTTACTTACTTACTTACTTACTTATTTATAACTTATAACTCTGACCACATCAGGGGAACTCACCGGGTTTACAATAAGACGTGTCTGAGCTCGTAGGTGCGTAAATATATACATACTTATATATACTTATATATATATTATATATATATGTGTGTGTACTCTAGAGAGAGAGAGGGAAGGAGATCAATACACCCAAACCCAAACCCACGCACCATCCCCAATTCCCAATTCCCGATTCCCGAGCCCTAAAGAAAACCGTAAGGAAGTAAAAAAAAAAAAAAAGGGATGTACAACAGCCAACATATACAACAGCCAACATACACAACCCCAATCCAAAACCTCAGCGTTCACTTATCTCAAAGTAAGAAAAATGAAAAGGTTATCTTACTTTCGAGCTTTGGGGAGGGGAGGGGTAAAGGAAGGCCCTACATGAAAACAACATTCCCTATACGAAACAAGCATCTCAATCACAGAATAGTCAGTCCTTAAGGAACAAAAGAGAGGGAGTGGGGGGGGGGAGGGGGAGAAGGAAGGAAGGGTAGGGTAGGGAGTGGTAAAAACAAATTTGAACAATTTCAATTTCAATTTCAATTTCAATTATATCCCGTGTTTGCGAAACGAAAGGAGGGAAGACGGAGACGGGATGAAGAAATGGGAAAAGAAAAAAAAAAAGACTTTAAGAAAAAAACCCCCAGATAACGAATAGAGAGGTTATTTACTTATTTGAGAATTCGGGGTGTTGAGGGTGTGTGTGTGTGTGGGAGGGGGGGCCGAGAGAGAGAGAGAGAGAGAGAGAAGAAGATTCGGCAAGGGGCGCACGAGGTAGGAGGGAAGAGCGATGATGATGATGACGATGATCATTGATCATTAATCACGATGGACAAAAAAAGAAAGAAAAGAAAAGAAAAACATATGGATATATCACATTGGATATATCATATTGGATATGCTTTGAAGGAAACTATACCGCCTCCCCCCCCCATACGACTTTCTTCCCTCTTTCCCCTCTTTTCGTCATCTTATCGGGGATATAAAGTGGAAAGCTTGTGAAATAAACTTAAAACTAAAGTAACATAAGAAGAAGAAGAAGAAGAAGAAAAAAAAGGGGGGAGGGGAGGGAGGGGGATGAATGACCCCCCCCCCCCTATACCCCCGCCAAGAAAGAAAGAAAGAATAAAAGAAAAGGGATGATGCAAGTACTAAGTACTAAGTACTAGTACACGAAACAAAGATCATCGCGCTTCGCGAAGTTCCAAGTTGTTGACCAAAAGGGGGGGGGAGGCGAAAAAAAAATGAGGGGACTTGATGGGCGTGGGCGTTGGAGCAAAAAAAAAAAAAAGCCCTTCGCCCCCGTGATTGCTATTATTACTATTATTTTTGCTTGTGCAACCAGAGAAAAGATATGAGGTGGAGGAGGACGTTTTATGAGAGAAGACAAGTTGAAGTTTAATGAAAGAAAAGGAAAAGAAAGGAAGAGAGGAGTCGGAGGGAGCAAAGGAAGACTCTTTTGTATTATTATTACATTTATCTAGAACGAATAGATGTAAGGTAACACCAATGACCAAGGGGGGTGCGCGCCGGGATGACCTGAGTTCTAAACTTGGGATAGGAAAAGGATGAGAGTGGGTGGTGTTTAACGTAACGCACGGAGAACACATATGAATAAGTGCATTGGTTTTTGTGGATGTCCTGAATATGAGTATGAGTATGATTAAAGAAAAGAAAGGGGGGGGGGTCGTGTAAAAGTAGATTGATGGGCTCCAAACAAACTATGGTTCGGAGACGTGTACAGACGTTGAATTGAATGTCGAATGACGCGGAGACAGACACACAGAAACAGACGCGTGGCTTTATGATTTATCCACTCGGATAAAGGGATTGGGAGAGCGATAAATGTGAGTCCATTTCCATTCCAAGCTTTCTGTTGAACCATGTTGACTTTCGCCCGTTCTCACGCATACACACACATCCGCAAAGGAACAAAGAACGCTTTCTTACTAGGCTCCTTATTTTGTGTTCTCGCGTGTGAGAATTGTCATGTAATTAAAAAATAATGTGGAGTACGCGCGAGAGCTGTGAGCGCGCAAAGAGACGACAAGAAGTAGACTAAGACGAAGACTAGCGGGAATTTATAGAATGAATTTTTTTTTAAAATAAAATAAAACCTCATTTTTTCTCCGTTAACTAATTTCATTTGGGTACATTTGATGGGATGGGGCTATGCAGCATCCATGACAAGAGATAAGAGCGGGAAGAAAGCAATGGGCGAAACACGAGTGAGAAACGGGGATTGGGGACACTTGTGCCTGGTCGCAAAGTGCGTAACCGACCTCGGAAATGAGGGGAGTGGAGCATGGAGCAAGCCCGCACGTCTGCCTCTTACAAGACCGTCAAATGCGAGTTGCGATAACACAAAACAGGAAAGATGGGCCAACTAATAGGTGTTCATCTCCAAATATGGCAGCGTTCTCACGGTGGGGATAAGGTTTTTCAGCGAATCACTCGTCTCTTCTCTGCAAGTCACAGGTGGCGCTGCCGAAGTTATGGGCACATGAGACACGTGCCTTTCGAAGCGCGCCCGCCGGAGATGGCTCCTCCCTTCGAGTTTTTTCTTCAACAAGCCACAGTCATCGAGAGTGAGTGGATGACTAATCGTTATCCGCCCTTTTGTTACAACTTTACTTATCGTCCGCCTTTGCGTTACTTAGTCCTTTGCCAGCCACAGCTTGACCGCTTTTTAAGCCCTTACAAACCATGTCGGACGTATATAAACTGCAAAGCGCCCCGTCCTTTCATCCCCATCTCGCAAATCAACTCTCAAGCTCTTATCTGCATCCGTTTTTTTATTTCTTTCTCTACTCTCTTCATCTTTTACGCCAGTAAACGACTACGACGAACAACCACTTCATCATGTCTACTACTCCACAAAAGCGTGTCGAGTCTTTCACTGCCGACGCCGTCCTATTCGATATGGTAAGTACTTAATACTACACACCACTCGACGATGTCAACTTTGCTGACATATCTTTTTATCGTAACTAGGACGGTACCCTCACTGACAGCATCGCTGCCGTCGAGGCTGCCTGGGGTAAGGTTGCCAAAGACCTCGGTCTCGACCCTGACTATGTCATTGCTGCCACCCACGGCAAGCGTGCTATCGACAACCTATCCCACTTCCGTCCCGAGATCAAACCACACGAGATGGACGAAGAAGTCTCCCGGTTCGAACAAACCATCCTTGACTTTGCCGACGCATTCAACAAGAGCAAGAACAACTCCAAAGCTACAAGCAGAGCTGATAGCTTTAGCTCTTCCCGGACGGGTTCGTCTGACGCCTGTCAGACTTATCCACTCCCGCATTATCGAACTCGTCCTCGGCTGTGCCCTCTCGTGCGACGTCCTTCTCAGCTTCGGGTCGGCCCTCGTTCTCCTTTGGTCAGGTCGCAGCTCTGTCTGATACCGCTCGTCGACCCTCATTCGCTACCCGTCTGAACAACATGCTCGCCATGGCTACACTCCACGAGGGTACTGACGTAGACGTCTTTGAGGATGATGCCATCGCCTCGACGTTGTCGACCGCAAAGGACAAAAAGGAAGTCGTCCATGATATCGAGGCTGCTTGGGAGATCGAATCTGACGGTGTGGACCGAAGCATTCGAATCCTACCTGGTGTCAAGAACATGATCGAGTCGATTCCTTCAGGAAGATATGCCGTTGCTACTTCAGGCGCAAAGACTTATGGTACGCGACTTTCTCTATAAAGGTTTGGTCACAATTTGTGGTGCTAATGAACCAATCAAATATAGCATATGGTGCCATGACTCGTGTAGGGATCACACCGCCTCCGGTGACGATCACAGCAGACGACAAGCGTCTAAAAGCCGGAAAGCCAGCACCTGATCCATTCTTGCTCGCAGCCAACTGCCTCGGGTTTGACGCACGCGATGTGTCGTCTTCGAGGACAGCCCATCAGGGATTCGCGCCGGTGTGGCCAGTGGTGCGACTGTCATCGCCGTCTGCACGAGTCACGAGCGAAGCAAGATTGAGAATTGTGGTGCCCATTATATCGTGGATGATATGAGAAGCGTGAGGTGTGTCCCGGTTGGTTCGGGAAGTGAGATGAAGTTACAGTTTACCGTCGAGTGTTGAAGTGTTGAAGTGTAAAAAAAGGAACTCCCTTCTCTCTCCCTTTTCTGGGGTGGTGGTGAGGGTCTTTTTTTTTTTTTTTTACTTTATTCTTCGTCTTCTTGACGACCTTCTCTTTACCACTTCCTCCTTACTTCCGCTTCCGCTTTTTTTTTCTCTCGTGGAGAATTTGAAAAAGTAAATTGAACTGGGTTTTTTTTGGTTTGATTCGGGTTAATGAATCCACGGGTTTACCCCCCCTCCCTCCCTTCCCTCCCCTTTCTTTCCTTCTTTTTCCTCTCTGAGTTTGGAATATATCATGTAAAACCTTCCTCTATCTTTCTGCTTTACCTGTTTCATTTGAAAGGTCCTGTATAGAATTAAAATCCCTCTTGTAACCAAAGCCAAAGTCAACTTATTTCTTCTTCCTTTTTTTTCTTTTCTTTTTTTCCTTTCTCCTGTTACTTTTTTCTTTTTCTTCACCATTTCTTATTAACTGCTTATTGTTACCCCTCGATACTCGATACTCGTTATCTGTTATCTGTTACCCCCCCCCTCCTGATTCCTGTTTACATCTGAACTTGTTTGTTTGTTGTACGTCTTGTAGATAGATGAGTGAAAGAAAGAAAGAGAATGCTACTTTTGTTTTTGTTTTTGTCTTGTTTTTTTGTTTTTGCTTTGTGTGTGTCTCAAGGCTCATGTCTCGAGTCTCGTCGCTGTTAGTTTATCGATTTTGATTCTAAGGGATAGGGGGGAAGAAAGTAAAACGGAAAAGTAGGGTGGTCGTCACACCACACAACCCCACGCGCGCGACGCGCTTAGGCCTTAGGCCTTAGATAAAATTGATGATTATTGATGATGAATTATTGATGAATAAAATTTTAATATTATATTCCTTGAATACTTAACGTTACAAGTTACAAAGAAAACCTTTCAAATTTAAAATTTGAATGTAAAAAAAAGGGGAAATAGAAATATGTTCGTATTAGGGGGTCCTTGTGTGTTTTTGTCATCGGGAATCGGGAAATCGGGAATCGGGAATTGGGAATCGTTCTGAGGTTGAGATGGATGGGGATGAGGGTGGGGGGATGGCGACTTACCGTGTAATATCACGTTTTTTTTCTCTACTTTTTAATTTTTTAACTTTACGCCTTACCCTACCGATGATTAGTCAGTCTTGGAATCATTTTTGTACACCGTACACCGTACACTGCTTAGAAGCCCTCTCATCTCATCTAACGAGTGAACTCTCTAAATCATATTATATATGTTTTTTTTTTTTTTTTTTTAATTAGTTATTAGATTCTTCATTTTTTTTTCAGTTACATTATCTATCATCTTCATCTTCATCCTCAACTACTACTACTACTACCCGCCCGCCCAAGCTTAAAGAGTCGGACGATTGAGAGAGATGAGAGAAAAGATGTACAGATATAACAGAGTGGAAGTAGTGGATATCAATTCCACTGAAGCACGGATATTCTGATGCTTCTATAAAGACTTTAAGAGAGAGAGTGAGAGATGGTCGGTGGGGTGTTATGGTTCATAACGCGTGCCCCCCACTGAGTCTTTTTTTTACCTACCTAAACCGAGTGATGTGGTTTTCACTTGTTGCAGAAGCTCCATAAAAATGAGTTTATGTTTTTTTTTCTTTCCCTTCAGGTACGACTCTATCCATTCCACTTCCCACTGTGAACGTGTATAACCTAAGGGCAGCCACTTTGTAAGAAGCTATAAACATCTAGTGAAACAAACTCGGGATGATAGATACAAGAAGTTCATGAATGAATTCTCACATAATTCTATTTTTTAATTATAGCTGTCCTGTACCACACGTATCACCTGTTCTAATATAACTCCAGTACCTGTAACTTCGTAGTTTAGCTTATACCTCTCATCCGATATCTTCTCAGTTTCAGTTTCATGACTTCCGTAATCTGTATCTGTATAGTCTAACACACCAAGCTCCTGGAAAGATACAACTCATAAGCGTAGTTTGGTGTCCATATAGACTCTTCGCTGATAGACTTTTTCGTAAGGGAAGACTCAGGTCGGGATGTGCTACAGATACATGTACATATATTTCCTGTTGTAGCTTGCATTATTTTGTAAGAAAATAATCATGAATTACTTGTATACCTTGCTTTTAGGCTTTATCATATCTTTCAATTCTGATCGATTCCTTTGAATACGAGTCTGTGAGTTCTTGCGAGGATGATTGGATGAATGTGGTTATGAAGAAATGAATGTATCAAAGATATTAATCCGATTAGGTTGTGTGCGTGGATATATGGGGGCTGATACGCGCATAAACTCTGACGGGTAGTACTCTTGTGTACGTCCAAGGAACCTTCCTTTCTTGCCAGATATAACTAAGCATATAGTTTCGCGGGAGAATGCAGCAATGAGAAGAGTAACCCGCGTACCTGGAAGCTGGATGGTCCCCGATTTTCGATTGGAGATGATGGAGATTGCAAGGTTTTTTTTTAGAGATTTCTCGGTCATCGATCATTATCGGTGGAAGTAAAATCTCGGTGAACGGATAGAGATTTCATATTATTTCATATTACATGAGTACTTACGCAATTCTTTTTGAGCAATAGGAATCAATCACTAAAGTGCCGCAGGTTCTGGGTGTTCCATTGAGGCCTTTTCGGTAGCTTAAACGTAGTGTATAGTATGTACTGATAAATTCATTTTTATCCATCATAAACTACCTCGGGGAATACAAAACATTTTTTAACATGTACTATCTCGTGTGTGTAGAGTTCCTGCTAGATGAATACAAGTTGATTGCATTCTATGTGTAATATTATATCCTATTCTCAAGATTAATCGTCTTATAATCCCAGCTAATATACACAACTGTGCAGATATAATTTACTGATAAGATTTATCAGTAAGTGACTCTATTCTTTTTTACCTCTAAAGTCTTTACACCGAGGATCTTAAAACTAGACCTCCCCACTCCCTTACTGGGTTTTTTATTCTTTTTCCCCCTTTTTTTTATCCCCACCTTAATTAACCGCTACCAAATATCTTCATTATCTTCTCTTGAACTTGTGGGTTCGTGCCAAGATTTCTTTTCGCTATATCGGCTTCAGTTAATGCCTCCATCCTTGGTCTAGCGAAATCCATAGCCTTTCTAATCTTGTTCAACAATTGAGTGTTCCGTTTCTTCGTCTTTGTGTCAACCATTAAAGCTTGATGTTGTGCGTTTTGAAGAGCCTGTATGCCGTTAGAGTAGAACATAGCGCTCTCAAACGATGTCTTCATGTATCTTTCGAACTCAGCAATAGATAGACTATAATTCCTTAAAGGCTCTTTCAGTTCGCTGATAGAGAACCTCACTGCAAGTACGTATTCCTTTCGCTTCAAGTATTCTTCTTCTTCTCTATTCTCATTACTATTGTTCTTGGGCTCCTTAAGCACCCAACATCCTTTCCTACTATAATTGTTATGTGGTCTGTTGACAGACGCCATGAGCGATGTTATACTCGCACAGTCTTGTTCTGATGCTTTCTTTGTTTGTTCGTCTGGTGGAGGTTTTTATGCCCAGCGTTGGATTCGGATTGTGGTTCCTGGGCAGGCTTCCGAGGAGCCTTGGGAGCATTGACTACTTTCAGTGTACTACTAGCTGTTGCTTTCCCTGCCGCCGCCGCCGCCGTCGTCGTCGTCGTCGTTGGCGCCACTGAGGCTGGTGAACCAGTTTTTGGTCGAACTGATACCAATTTCATACTAGGTTTAGCTGAAGCTGGAGATAGACCTCGAATCTCTTCTCCTACAGCTCTTTTCGGTACTGCTAATTGAAAGTTAACTTGGCCAGGAAACGTCGATGATGAACCACTGGCACTAGCCTTGAGGGAAGAACCGGCTAAGGTCTTGGTACTACTAGCAGTGCATGTACAGTCGATTCTACTCTCTTCTCTATCTTTGGCTGTGCTGTGCGAGGAGAAGACGACTCTGCGATGACACCACCACCACCACCAAGTGATCGTTCCGTTTCAAGTTTTCTCTCCGCTAATTCAGATCCTTCCAACTCTCTGATCTTCCGTTCCACTATAGGCATCGCATCCTTAACCCTGTTCACGAGTTGCCCATGGTAATATTTATTTGCTTTCCTGTTATTAATTGCTTGGCTCCATGCTTCTTCAAAAAGTTTTTTACAAGACTTGTAGAACGAACTTGGTCCGAACGGCGTTCTCATATAATCCTCTACCATCTTCATTGACAGTCCATACTCAGCTAGAGGTTTCTTTTGTTGACCGATACATATCCTTATCAGAAGCATTATCGATCTCCTTAACTCATACTCATCATATTCTTTATTGACGTTACTATCATTCCGAGGTTCCTTAAGTAACCAATATCTCGAGTTACTCGCTTCATTACCATCGTTAGTAAGCAGCGCTCTCTTCGTTCTCTTGTCTAGATACTCAAACGCACTGTTCTCCTTCTCAGAAATCTTTATTGCTTTCTCTTCTGGTGAAAGTTTCTCCAGCTCAGCCTCGTAGAGCGCCTGTGAAGCCTTTCTACTCCCTTTATTCGTTGCTGGTTTCTTTGCTCCCGGTGACGAAGCTCTCTTAACAGCACCACCCCCAGCAGCACCAGCAGTCTGATGATCTGTATTCGTGTCATCACTCCGCTTCAGCTTTTTACTCTGTGCTCGTTGAGAACCAGAAGTAGACGGAGGTACTTTTGAGCTTGCAGAAGATTTCTTTGCTCCCACTCCAGGGTTAGGAATATCAGTGCTAGCACTTGATAGTTTTCTCTTGCTGGATCCTATCGTGTCATCTGGAGGTGCAGGAGATTCTGGAAATGGAAACAGACTTGCACTCATGACGCTATTCGAAGCAGCAGCACCAGCAGCAGCACCTTGGGAAAATGAGTAACCTGGCTTCAGGTGAGGACTATGATGATCCCCTACATTCTTTCTATCCGACATTTTGTCTTTACTTCACGCGAGATAAAAAGAAAATTATTATTATTATGAGGAGGGGATTAAGATTTGACTCACGTAGAGTACAAAGTGATATCTAGTCTTTATATAACCTACCAAGAAACTGTTTCGCATCTCACGCAATATTCCGAACAAAAGTCTTATTTGTGTCCGAGCTTTGCGTAAGTAACATGCACATCATGAGTAATTCCAATATGCCTTTTTTTCTATCTAATTAGTTTAGTTACGTAACTTTTTATCTTATAATAAGAGCTTTGGGAAGGTAGATACACCAAGTACGAGATCTTGTACGATTGTACACTTAGCTTTGCATCATGCATCAAAGGGGTGGCAATTATAGAGTTCTGCATTACTTCTCTATATGAGGTAAAGGTATCTTCTGGTTACGACGTATTAACTATTTTTGTCTTTCCTTATAATGACTTACGAGGAGAGGAAAGAGAATTGACATAAAATGCCATTTAATAGTGCTGTTGGGAGTTTTGGTGGGCTTATTATATTTTCCATATTTCACCACAGTGTAGAATGGTTAAACAGATTCATCGAGTTTCTCATACTCACTTTCTAGATGGGCCACTAAACCGCGAACCAACCTTCTTTCTTGCCATTTGCCATGACCTTTTCTCTATCTTTCAAGATGATTAATTTTCCTTTTTTTTACTTTGAATGAAGAGGACAAATATCTCACACCATTGGCGATATTTGAACTGTCTTTTCAGGCCGTTCATGCAAATATGTACAATATACACACGTATGTATAGTTTGATATATGAGCGTGTTGAGTAAAAAACCTGTAATAGAGATATCAATGTTATGAATCTCGTACATACGAATCTTATTTCTCCTATCCGAGAGGAGATGGGGGGACGTCGTCATCACCACCACCACTAGTAGAGTCATCGATCCGTCCATATATCCATTCATTACTTTACCTTTATTCTGTTGACGCAACTAGTTAACTACACATACAATTACTCCCTTTCTCCTTTGCCCTCCACCTTTCTACCAACTTTTTTTAATGAATGGCTGATTTATGATCTTCCACGCGTGTATAAGAGCAAATCCTTAACTGAGAAATACACTTACGAACGTCTTGCTTTGCAGAAGTATAAGTAAGTATTACCTACGTTAGTTTGGTATAACCAAAAATAAAAATTCCGCATTCAAGAACGCATTCACATTCAAATACACATTCTTCTATTAGTATTTCTTGATATCGTTTGTGCAGTCCGAAGGGAGATGGAATAGGATGGAAGGGAGAGGGAGGAGGGGTAAGGAAGCTAAAGGAGCTCGACACTAAGATTCGAGGGGGTGGAGGGCAAAGGCTAGCTTCAGTTTTCTTTGCATGTGAATATAGTTTCTAATATGGCTAGCACCTGCTGCATCTAAATAATGATACTGAATACATACTTCATTATTAATCATATCTCATAATATCCGTATATATACTCTTAGTCAGTATTACTATACTTTGAAAAGATTGTTATCCGCGTATATATATGAACTTAATTCCCTTTGACATAAAGGCACGTCTGGTTCCATAATATTTGGCTTTGGAACTATTGGGGAGGGAGCCTGAGCCTCTACCACCAAAGAGGCGCCCCGTCTTTTCTCGTACTTGTAGTGTTTTTTAAGGTTTTTTCTCCTCTGCTTCAGATACAGCTAAATCCTTCAGTCTTCGTTCAATTAAGGGTAATAGATCCTTAGCTTTAGTTACGATTTTTCCATTGTAAAACTTCTTTGCTTTTTTATTTGAAATCATCTTATCTCTTGTCTCTACTATAAGCCTTCTTGCGGCTTCATAGAGCGTACTGCTATTGTATGATGTTTTCATGTAATTTTCTAACATCCATGTTGATAATCCATACGTAGCTAGAGGTTTTTTTTGCTCGAAGATGCAGGTATTAATTTCTAGCAGTAGCGACCTTCTGAATTCGTATTCATCATTTTCTTTATTGGTGTTACTATCACACCGCGGCACCTTAAGTAACCAATAGCTCGTGTTTCTCAAATCGCCATTGTTAACAAAGAACGATCTCTTGGTATGTATGTCGAGAGTTTTTATAAATTTATGTTCTGCTTTCGAGATTGCCACTGCTCTCTCTTCTGGCGTGAGCTTCTCCAGCTCAGCTTCAAATTCAGCTTGCAGCTCCTGTGCAGTCTTCCTAGGAGGCTTAGCTTTTTGGGGCTCATTACCTTTCCCTTTCTTTATTGCTGGTGTCTTTGCTACTGGTGACCCAACTCTTATATCTGTACCAGTAACAGTTTTGTCTGTACTCGCCTCACTCGTCTTCAACTTTTTGTTTTGCGTTTGTTGAGAGCTAGAAGTAGACGGGGAGACTTTTGAGCTTGTAGATATCTTCATTCCCAATCCTGAACTAGGGTTATCTGTGTTAATGCCTGATAATCTTCTTTTATTTACACCCGCGACGTCACCTAGAGAAGCAGGAAGTCCTAGAGCTCGAGCTGGGCTCATAAAATTTCTTGAATTGGCACCTTGTAAATGTGAATGCCCCTGCTTTAGATGAGTACTGTTATCTCCCATTTTCTTTCTGTCTGACATTTTAATCCGCGAGAAATGGGGCATGCTATTCTCTAATGCATAATGTTATAATTGTACTTATATGTTACACCCATGCAATACTCCGAACAAGTCTGAACTGTGTCCGAGCTTTGCAATAACATAAATTAATTAGCAATATGGACAAATATAATACACCAAGATGCGTCTATATAGTAATTACGTAAACAAATATCGTGAAATATCGAGGCTTATTACTAATTCTGAGAAGTAGTTGAATAAAAGGTCAAGCATACTCATACACGTAAGTTTGCAAAAGAAAATGGCAATTGTGAAGCTCTCTCTAACTCTTATTAGCTAACCAGGTCAATCATTCGATTCTTACGTATGAAGGAGTATATAATAACTTGTTATTGATTCTGTGTATAAGATAAAGTGTGAGTGAGAGGTGAAGAGAATAGCAACATAATCAGGTAGAATAAAAAAGAGCCTGATAAGCAGCACATTACTATAGATATAACAAAGCAACGGGTATGAAACAAATAATGAGTAGCATACATTTATCGCTGTATACTATGAAAGTGATTAAATATGCCCTCAAAGCTCAACTCGAAGACTGGATGGTCGGCGTTCGAAGTTGAGTCGCCTTCCGGACCCACCGCTCTCGTTGCGCCAAGAAGACATATCGTCCCCGAATAAGAGTCTTTCAGACAAATGTTTGTGTACTTCAATTATATTTATCTCATCAAGAGGTAGATTGCCAGCATCTCTTAGAGACTCCGTACTGAACTTATATGGATTCTTTTCGTCCATTACCAAGAAGCCGAATTCGAGCTCAGCTTCATCAGTTGCAAAATTGTCGCTAGCCTTCGATACGTAAACATAATCCTCGACTGTAGCAAATGAGAAATCATCTTCAATACCAGATATATCCGTCTCATATACTGTCGTAGGAGGTGAACAAGATGGGTCATCTGCTTTTAGCATATCTGAGTTGATATGTGTCATTAATACCTAAGACCTTAGATTAGTAAACTACAATACTCACCATCTCCAAGATCATGGAGGTCAACCTTTCATCAATCAGACAAGCACATAAGCATACACGTGAGCATAACGCTACTATGTTATAACGAATGACTTACAAAGGATCCTCCAACATCTAAGCCTACAACCTCAAAGTCACTTTCGCTATGAGATATCGTTCGTGAATCAGTTTCTTTATTATGTGCGTTACCCGACAGATCACTCGTACGATAGCGATATAAAGCTTGAACCAAAGGTCTCGTGCTTGCCTACGTGAACAGAAAAGAAAAATTAGCCAAACTTGACGCGTTGACCGTGTGCACACCACGCGGTGGCTTCAACATAGGTGATGAAACTATTCGGCACAGCACAGTACATAATAGGAGCCATGACTCACTATAGTAAGTAGAGATAATTCAGCCCCTTGCACCTTTATAAAGCTTTTCGTTCTCGTATTGTGTTTTCGTCGCGTAAGCGATTTGGCAGATAAACTACTGGGAAACCACCACGTGAGTGTCTTCGTCCTAGTTGAATATCCCCGAAAAATGATTGCCATTTTTGATGAAACAGCGAGAAAAATTGATATTGGGAGATCAAAGTAAAGAATGAGAGAAAAACGTGTTTCAGTGATTGAAGTAAGTTGTGAATTGCATAGAACCAAACCATTGAGTCTCTGTCAACCTACCGTGGGAATAATACTTAACCGACACAAACAAAGACTAATTTCCTTCCTACATGCACAAAGGCTAAGGCAGATGCAAGCTGATTAAATTGCAACAACATATCCTGTAGCTTGTTCACTTGAGTATTAAGATCGAAATGCAAACAGAAAACATGCAAGTCCGGAAAATAAAGTCCTTATACATGTATAATTTGGAATGGGAAGTATATTATTATCAGATACTAAGTCTGCATGTACATGTACAAATACCGAATGAGAAGTAAGAACCAAAGAAAATGTCGTGATATCGAGTATACGAGCTCGTTACTCTCTGGAAAGTGATGGAACACATCGTCATCATTATTATGCGAGACACCTATCCATCCACCTATCTGTCCTTATGACGCATTTGATACTAACTCCATATTATGCACAAGCTCCGATCCAGGAGCTATGCACTCATCCTGGGATCTCTAGAGAAGAATATCCACTATTGGGCTCATCCAACACTCAAGTATCCATATGTAGAAATCCATCGGTCAGCGACTCTCTTCAGGTTTTTCTTCCGTGTTCTCTTAGTATACATACATCCAATACATGTGCACATATAAATGCGATTTATTGAACCGCTTAAGATAGTCATACAGCCTTAGAAAGTGCGATATCACGGCCGCTGATACTCTTCATGGCTTCCGAAGACTCTGACAACGAATGTGTAAAATCATTCGAGAAGTTTTTTGTATAATTCCCTTGAACTCTGAAAGTTACGTATCATGCCACAAGTATATTATGATTTTTAAGCCACAAGATGTCTCCATTCGCCGTCGGGCAATAGCTGGTATAAGTGTATCAATGCTGCCCCGACGTGTGCCCGGTCTTCTTCTTTTACATTTCCATCACGATTTTGATCAGATCAGAAAATGAGATAAAATTAGTCAAAGCAATTTTCTTACTCTTGCATATAGATTCGACCAATGGTGCTTTTGAATGTGGTACTTACTACACTAGCAGAATCAAGCAATAAGGAAAACTCGAGCAAGAAGCGCTTATGTGTATATATAAAGTTTCAAATATCATATTTGCCACAGTAGGTTACGAGAGTCACATATACCCCTATGGGATAAACCGGCTCTAAAACTGATGGGAGATATCTATTGATTAATACTCCCCCCTACAAATGCAAACTCTTCAATGAAAAAGAAGCGTTTCGAGAATATGGTCCCCAAAATTTGATGTGGTTAGATCTTGTAGATCCTGATCTGGTATGTATACGTTTGGGGCTTACAGATAGCGTATCCTGACGACTGCTAACGAAATTGTCATTCAGTAGCTAATCAGAAGCAAATACTTGTTATCATCAAGATTGCCTTCCCCATATAAATTAGTAGAACACTAAGCCAGTATTTTTTTGCAACTTCTCAGCTTCTCAGGAAAAGTGACTATTACCGGCATCCTCTCGATAACATTTCCGATAAAAATGTCTTCTCAATCCCGTGCAGAGGCTATAACTGTATTTTTGCGAGAAGTCTCGATCGTTCAATATATTGCTATGATTGCTGCAACATTGATTATTCATGATTACTGTAAGTACGCATATCGTTTATGAATGTGAATGTTATCAATTCTGAGTGGAATTTGAAAGGTATTACCATCGATAAAGAGGTGCGTCTATCTTTAAGATCTGCAAACGTGAGATAGCTGCCCAACTACAGATGAAGGTTAAATACTTTTGGGTAAGTATCACTAATCAACTCGTGAAATAATGTTTGCGTAACAAGTCATATTTTTAGAAGAGGCCGCGTTCCTTCGTCGACTTTGTATTCTATATTGTATGTTCTATGAAGACAGACGAGTTGCAAGAAGACATGATTACTAACTTAAGTATAGAACCGATATTTCGGCATAGTTGCAGCGATATCTTTACCACTTCGTGAGTGACAAGTTGAATTATAACTCAGGTTTCTCACATACCTCCATCTATTTTATAAGAGAACTCCTTTAGTGCATATACAAGCCTGTAGGGGTTTCTAATTGTCATGCGCAAGATGTTCACTTACCTAGTATCTAGGTGTGAGCCATCGTAAATTCAGCACAAATAATGTACATATATGAATATTGGACTAGGTCGCTCCGTTAATTGGTGTTTTAACATCTCCCGTGAGTATAGTTACAAGAAGACTGAGCCGGAATTAACAGCATAGTAGAAGCGTTTACAGTCGTTACCGTGGACTGTAAGTTTTACGTCTAATCAGTATATGCTTGATGTATAAGTTTCTTCGCTAGATATATTAGTGATACGTGTGCTAGCCTTTTGGGCTCAAAGTGAGTGTAATTTTTGACATAATCTACAAGAATGTAGGGATGTGCGCACTTATCCTCCTTAGATAAAAGACTAGCAGTTTTTTTGAAGACTCTAGTAGCTGCTGAAGCAATCATGAAATTCACTGTTGTTTTCATGGAAGTGATAGAACGTAACGCACAAAGTATAGCAAATTATGTTACAACGAAGCCATAGCGCTGATTTTCTATCTAGCTTTTGCCTCAGTTCTAATACCAGGAGTAGTAGTTTGCGTCGAAGAAGCATCTACTTTTCGTGATAGCTGGAAAATTACACTTGCAGACTGGTACGGGATATCCCTTGATCTGGTATATCAATTATACTATTAACTCAACCTTATCAGGGTATTTGTATCTGCTTCTGGACTACTGTTTATGATCCTGGCATTGCATAAAGCGAAAGAGTTCTGGATGATTTCTGCAGGTTTCAGAGGTTTTCTCCTCGTCAAGGTTCTTATCCGAGATCAAGCTATCTACTACCTTCTGTAAGCGGTTATTCCATTTTGGTTGTTATTCGGACTTATAACATGCACGAATTTTCCAGAGTCGTCAGCTGTGGCATTCTAAGTATATTGAACCACGTTCTACCGCTTACTGACCTATATACTGTAGCAACTTTAGCTGGATTGGGGAATGCCAGTATCGTTCTTCTGAGCTTGCTTGGTGGACGTCTGATCTATAATTTGAAGGAGGCAGCAGAGATCGGCGTTCACGAAGGGACAACTTATAGACAAGAGGAACGTTTAAGCGATATGGAGTTTATATAAATTTGTACTCGATATCACGTATCGTGGCTCCTAATCCAAGACTCTTTTGCTCAGAATTTAAAAAATCCTATTGAGTGCCGTGAGAAATTAGATCGTCACTAATTTATATGGAAGGAAGCAAATTCAGTTTCAAGCATCGTAGCGACTATTATTTAGTATTAAGCAGATGTATCATAGTTTATACTTTCCGTGACATTACTAATTAAATAATCCATATATAAACATTGTTATCATGTATTTTTGTTGAATACCTGGGCCTAGCAACACAATACTCTTAGACAGAATATTGAAATGCCCCATGTCAGTTTTAGGATGATTATAGGGCACGGTTTCATATTCTGATGCTTTTGTCTACCCTATTGTCTCACTTCTAGTATATTCAGGTCAAAAATCCCGAAACAAGACTCTTGCTATCTCAGTCTTAGCATATGTGGTGTAAAACGCCAAAATACTCTGGGCCTGATGGGGGAAATCACCTAAATTGATGACTTTTTCTACTTCGGCTATATATAAAACTGTTATCTTACTTATCATAGTTGGCAGAATTCATCCAGACACACTATGCCGTAACTCACAACATCTTTGCCAGTGTCTCTATATCTTATCATCTTTTGCCACTGTTAGAATGAGAAACGTCACTAAAAATGTGTACAAAGATTCAAATTCGGTAAATGATGGTTTAATCGGCTTATAAATTACTTCAGCTTTTGAAACTAATGTTTCTTGTCCCTGTCTCAGAAATCTTTACTTACAAAGCTACCGTAACTCAGATTTATGATTACAACACGCCTTGGGAACTGATCGAGATCCTGTCGTAAGTAGTGTATAAATCATGTGTGAGGTACATAATATGCAAAAATCAATAATGTAGCTTAGATGTTGAATTGTATGTGTACAGTCAACAAAAAGAAGAAAAAAAAACTGGTGACGTAGTTATACATGTAGCTAACATATAAGTTGTGGTTGTAAGGCAACATCTAGATCATATCGTGTCAACAATCTTCCTGTTTATCGTATGCTAAAGGACGTAGATCGGTCATGTTGTAAGCTCATCGAAGTTATGAACGCAAGTTCATATGGTTGATGCATATGCAAATGAGTATTAGCATTATATTAGCAAGTTCATCAGTAATAACATGTATTTCTAACCCTCAGCTACATCGGACTATGCAGTCGTTCATTCGGCAGTCCAAAGCTGAAAAGAAATTGTGAGTTCTTGCCTATTGTTTCTTCTGAGGATTTCGTTTTTTCATTTTTTTTTCAAGTAATTTTACGCCCTCATTAAACTCGATCTTGGTTTTTTTGCCTAAATCTTGAACTTGCACGTCCGAAAATAACGTTGAGATTCTCCTCATTACATCATCCCCTACATGTGCCTCTTTCAATAAATCTTTGATGGCTTTTTCATTCAATATGTATTCTGACAAAGTCTTGCTTTGTGCCCTTAGTGCGATGCGAATAGATCCTAATATCTTACACCTTTCATCGTGCTCCTCCTCCTCTCTATTTTCAGCATCTTCATTATATGGCTCCTCAAGTAACCAAATACTTCCCCTATCATACTTCTTATACTGCCCAAATGTGAGGTTATCCCTTTTTCGCCTCTTGATCGTATCTGTTATGAGATTTTGCTCTTTTTTCAGTTTATCTGCTCTTTCTGTATATGGATCTTTAGGCTTAGGCTCTACTTTCCTAGGTTGTGACGCCGGTGCAATAGGAACAAGTTTCATAGGCTTCGAAGTACTGTTGTCGGAAGTTGACTTCCTTTTAAGCGTTACAGGCGTACCATCTGAAGAACTTCCTGCAACCGGACCCGTGGCAACTGAACTTGAAGCCTTCGCAGGCTGTTTTAGACCCGGAGTAGAAGGTGCGCTCATTTTAGTAACAGTTCGAGTTTCCGCCGGATTGGTTATTAGCCTTCGGCCTTGCTGGGTACTATTTTTTCTTGGGTCTGCTTTATCTGCCATTGTGTCCTTGTGAAGTAATTATTTTACCTCCTTGACTATCTACCTCACTATTTAAATCTAAAAGCATGTTTATTTGTTTTGCAATGAGTATAGTTAGAGCACAAGCATGATTAAATGCAATATGCATTCTCAATTTTGATTGGTATTCGTATATTGCTTTTCAACAATGGTATTACGAAAGAGACAACGATATGAAAACCCACAATCTTTGAGCAAGGACAAAAAAGAATATTTCATCGATGCATAGATTACTGTACTCTCAATTAACATCTTAGCGGTCTGCAAACGTTCCTTCAGGTCACGCAAAGACAAGACGGATAAGACCGTAGCTCCATATTGCTGTTTTGAACTGTACTAAGTGTTCGACACCAAAAAAGAAGGAGGTTCCCATCCCCTCTAGTGTATACATCTTTGCGCAATCACGACTTTTTTTGCCTCTCAATTCAATTCTTTATACGTAGTGGTGTCTTGCCAGCTTTAACATTGTATTTGGAATGTTAATTGGAAGAAACCGGAAATTTTCTGAATTGCGTACATGCGTGGTCGGTAGTCGGAGTGTCCAAAGACTTTATGTACCCAGTTGTATACAAGCTTTGTATGTAGTATACAGGTTACGGTGATTATCTCAGATTTCACTACCAGACTCATGCACTTTTATCTCATCACTTTTCACTAATGGATGACTAGAAAGCTTATATTTTCGATTCATAGAGTTCCGTCTCGATGGATACCATTTCAGTTGGCTTATATTTTGAGGGTTGCGTGAAAGTTCTGTTATTAACACCATTTTTAGGTATCTACTGTAATTGACAGTCACAACAGGCAATCAATTACTCGGTTATGCGTTACACTGTGTATTCAGCCATGTAAATGTCCCCCACTTTGCACCCGTGATAGGAAATAAATGAACAATTGAACTAGCGGCCTTGGGATAGAATTTGACTCCTGAATTCGGCCGATTGATACGCAGGAACTTCCTTTCAAATTGATAGATATTAGAAACATCAAATAGCATTTATGATTTAATATGTTTTAGTTCTTTTTATCTTTCGTGGCCAGAAATTTGATGCATCTTTTCTGTTCTTTACAGATTCAAACTTGTAGTCTGAGTGACGTCATGCATGACCCTCAACTCCAAGGTAGTTATTATAGAGATGTCAATAATTATGGTATACTATATATATTTACAACCCAACAACTTGAACAAGAGCTCCCATTCTGCCCTCAAATCGTTCTCACTTTCTTTGTCAGATACGCAGAAAAACGCCAAAATAATGTCGATATCACGTACTTCAGAGAAAGCCCATGGCAACTATCCACCCCCTGATGACAGTGCATAGTATAATTTTATTCTACTTTGAGGGCATCACTCAGTCAGAATTGTCCTATTTTACAGCAACGTCTGAAGGAGGGTATGGTGGCAATGCTTTTGCACCGTGAATGAGCGGGGACTTATTGATCAATCTACAGGGGGACTACCCCTTGGGAATGAAGTCCAGGATGCATGTCAGGGTACCGACGAGGAAAGCAGAAGAAAATTTGAAGCGGATAAAAGTAATTCAATAGACGTTCTATTCATTCTCTCACCAGTTAACTCTTGTCATAGAATACGCTTCTAATCTAAATCCTTATGGGGAATCCTCCCTGGAGACTCGACACGAAGCTGAGGCACAGCTCGAGTCTGGAATGGCAAAGGCAAATACTAAAACTTATCAAGACGAAGCTTGTTAAACCGTTTATATCTCTGTGATAACTTTCAAAGTATACGATTTTGGTTGTCGAGGTTGAAATTATAGTAGCGCATAGGAACGAACGTAGATGTCTAATATTATTGAAGTAATAAATTCAATTTAGAGAGAAACTACAGAGTCATGTAAGAGGATATATTATATACACTTTAAAATGCCTGAATGTACTGTAACAAAATAAAGAATGGATACGACCAATATATCAGAGAAAGGAAAGAGAACAGATAGTAGCAATGAGCGATAGGACTGATGTGTTGGAGAAGTGCATTAGATATCATAAAGCAGAAAGCAGCGTGCCGGAATGTGCAGAATGAAAGGTATGCTTAAAAAGGAAACAGAAGAAAGGGATTGAAAAAGGAGTGGTCATAGTACTAGATAAAAGCTAGTGAAGATGAGGATTGTCAAGTAGACAACTACGATTGCATCATGTAAAAGCTACAAAATCTTCAACCCAATATCATCTCGTCGGTATCATCCTCTCTTCGTCGAGGTAAGGGCGTTGTCTCTTGAAGACCGATATTTTCGATTCCTTGGTCTTGTATTTGGCTTAAGTCACGAACATTCAACGCCTGAATTCTTTCGGGTAACAACGATGAATCTCCTCGGCCCCTTAAGCGATTTCTAAATTCAATATCGATATCCACTCCTTCATTCTCTACGGGCTGACGTCCAGCGGTCGTTACATCCGAAAGCTGATTATACAATGCTAGAAGTGTAGCTTCTGGAATTCGTTGCTGTTCCTGAGTTAGATTCCCCTGGGTGCCTTGATTAGTCCCTTGGCTAGTAAATAATTCTGCTTCAACTTCGTTCATGCCCACTGCTTGTAAAAAATTTCTAATCGTTGCTTGTTCGTCAGGAGTGAAAGTATCAAAGTTGACATTGGCCCCTGTCCCATCTTCGCCTGTCACACGACGACGAGATGGCGTAGGACGATTGGGGGTTTCTTGTGGGCCATTGGACTGCATGCCAGCCATTTGTTCGAGTGAGGAGATAAAAGAGTTTGAGCCGGGGCCTAGTACGGTAGCAAGGGCATTTGGGACACCACCGGAAACAGGGGAAGGCAGATTAGAGGATCCTCCTATGCTGGGACGGGGGACATGCAAACGCTGTTGGCGCACGGAGAGGGCATCAGTAGAAATCTGGGTTTCTCGGAATTAACGGCATGAACTATAGGATTCTAAGACATTGGGCTTACAGGCGATAAATTACCACGACTTGTGTTGCTTGGACCAGGAACTGGAACCGTGGTTCCAGAAGAAGCGGTAGAATTGTTTGCTGAACGATGGCGCTCACGTTCCCTATCCCGACCTTGCCTACGACTACCATTACCAGGTATTAAGTGCTCACCATCTTCTCCGCTTAAAATCTGATTTCCGGTCACTGTAGTTTGCGAATCTATTTCATCTCCACCCTCCCGAGCACTACACCAGAATCGGTGTCCCTCACTCCAAGCACGTGATTGGCATTCCTTTCCACAATATTTCGCCTTTCTGCAACGCCTACATTTGGCAAATTCTCGCGGAAAAGATTCCCATTTTCCGCACAACACTGTAAGGGAGAAACTAAAATCAGAATAGCATTTAAAGTAGATGAGAAAATAGTCATACTGTTTGCACATTGTCTAATCCCACCTCTACTTTCATCCTTACGACAAGCATTCCGCATGATAACACCCGCCCAATACTGTATCTGCGTAGGTAAGAATGGTGGTGGACAAGGAAGATTACTCTCATTCGGACTTGGACGAAATGTGAATCGTTCCACAAGAGAAAAGACATTAGTCATTCGGGAGTGCCTATAGGAGCAGGGGTTGAATTATTTGTATTTGTCGTAGAGCTACTCGAGCTTGAGTATGCATTACTTATACCAGCAGCAGAAGCAAGCTTTTCCTTCCCTCGCCCAGCGAGAGACTTGAAAAACCCAAGATCCTTCTTCGGATCTACAATAACAGTTTGAGAACCAGGGCCTGTCGCAGCCCCGGTCTTTTTCCAATTTAACGAATCCTTTGTTGGTCCAGAAGTACCAGCATTCGTGGATGTGTGTCCTTGTGCCAAAGCTGTTGCCGGATGAAATGATAACCGTGGCTTGTAAAATGCCTGCCGTACATGCGGATATTTACTTAAATAGGCGAGAAGTTGTAAAGATAGAAGTACATCTTCCTCCCGGAAAGGTCCTTGATCTTCTGCAGCCGGATGATGGTGGTGATGATGCCGATGAGAAGGACGCGGTGTTGGCGTCACTGTTGGCGCCGATGATACAGAAGGTGCAGTTACATTTGTCTGCGAAGGGCCTGCTGTGCGAGCATTCTGGGTATCAGGAAGTATTCGGGAAGGGCCAGCACCCTCCGTGTTATCAGTTAACGAAGTTGGAGAATGATGATGCATAGGCAATGTAGCAAGCACTGCCCGTGGAGTGAGTTCTTCTCGTCCGTGAATGTGATGGTGATGATGATGATCACGAGGAAGATTGCGAGTATTGAGTGTAAGAGTGTTCGTACGAGTTCGAGGTGTGGCATCGATTGCACCGGGGGCTCCAGGAGGGGCACCCATAGCTAAATCATCGTTTACATTCTGTTCAAGAGCAACTATACCATCAGCGACTCCGTCGTCAGCAACATTCGTATTGATTATAATATGGGCGTCAAGATCAACATCAAGAGCATCCGAAGCACCAGTCACACCGGCACCTACCGCTGCAGCTGCAGCTGGTGAAGGCAAATCAGAAACAACACCAACTGTTCTACGAGGATGATTGTTTGAAGGTGGCATATTCTCGTCTTGGGAATTTGATGTTTCCATTTCAATATCTCCATCCGCATCTGGTTCACCGTCATCTTCAGTCTCTGTATCAGGACGAGACGTTGATGCAGAAGTTGCTGTCGAATTGATATCTCGCCCTCTAACCGTCCTAGTACGGTTCATGGTTGGACCCGTGACGACTGGGGGTATCTCATTATCCCAAACCCGACGAGCAACTACAGTACCTGATCTCTCACGACCTGGAACCATAACAGTACTAGTCGGTGTCCCGGATCCGGATGGAGTTGCGTTAGCAGAAGTATCAGTAGAAACTGATGTTTCAGCATCTGAATTCGAGACAGTCGTATCATCCTAAAGAATTGAGTCAGATCATATCAGGTAATGCAGTAGTCAGTTAGCATACCTCTCCTGCTGCCATCTGAGAGCTTTCTAATGCAAGACGTCGAACAAGTTCTTGAGCCTGCTCACGTTGACTCTGCTCATGCTGTTGCATACGTCTCTGTTGACGTTGCTCCCTGGATTCGCGTGGGATACCACTCGCACTTACACTAGGACCCACTGCGAATCCTTTTGAAGCTAACCAAGCTTCAAGGACACATCCAACCACTTCTAAAGTACCTGCTTGGACAACACGGCTACGAATAGGTTCCGAGCCACGAACGCCTATGTTGACAACACATTGAAAGGCAAGTGAGAACCGATAGGCAGCATGTCTATCGAATGACTTTGGATTCAAGGTTGGAACAGGAGGGGGACGAGGAAGTGAAGGAGGAGAAAGACCGAATATCGCTGAAGGGTTTTCTGGAGGAGGTGGGGAGAAACAGAAGTCTCGGAGGAGACGAACGAGCCTTTCGAGGCCACCGTCGCACGTGAGAATCTCGCGTATTCTAGGAGATGTAGCTGTGAGATATGTTAGATGAGTTAACGAGTTCACCAATGGAAGTGGGGAAGTCGTGTCGAGAGCTACATAAAGAACGGTCAGCATCAACGACTGTCTCATCGTCTTAATAAGATTCATGATCAAGACACTTACCTCGTCTATCATACAACTGAGAAGTAATACATACACAAGCCCTGTTCTGAGCTGGAAAAGCAAAGTTGGATTCACGCATATCGTTAGATGATGTCGTGAGCGCTGTCGGTTACGACTAGCGTAATGTTGTGGACGTTGTTCAACGCGGCGACAACGACAAGGTCGGGTCCAGGGAACAGGGTATTACTAATCATTACTCATCATCTTTGGTTAGTCTGTACCCTATTTGGCCTCCCCTACAAAAGACACCACATCACGAACATGTAAGCAGTACAGATTCTTCTTGACGCCAGTTATTATCAATCATATTCTCAAGAACTAAGGACTACAGTATAATCTCGTCGCATCTGAGGCTCAGTTGCAGTGATGATCAGACACATTCATCAATCATCTCATCCGACTTGCACTGTATCTTCCTACTAAAACACAATCCAGTTAAAAAAAACGTTGTATAATTCTCTTTGTCCTGTGAGCCTCTCCCACATTGAAATCTGTAAAGACACAAAATTCTCGTTTTCTCCACGAGGCAATTGCTGTTTCACCTCGTTATCGATTCCCCTTTGAAGATCTCCTCCAATTCCTGCTTCGTGCTTTATATCAACGAGCTTGATCACTGTATACGTGCTATTCTCATGTAAATTGCGACGTGAACAGGAAGAAGAAAATAGGACCATATTTCGTTTCAATCGCATCACCTTCTAACAGAGCCATTAGAGAAAAATCTCCTTGTGCCTAACAAAATTTCTCCTTGTAAAGTGAATCGAAACAAACATCGGGCCGAGTCCATGAGGTCTCGTAGCTGATAGGGGACCAGAACATAATATAAATTTCTGATCTCCTCTAACTTTCCGCCTGCAGAGCTGTGTCTGGAACATTAGTTTTGATCATGTTCCGAAAAATTAAGGCATGAGTCTACACTTCTTGGGCTTTGGACTGGGCTATATTAGCTAGACCGTGATCTGCAGATCAATCGGGACGCTTATGTAACGCCTAGGCCTGGCCTTCCCTAGTAAAGCCTTGAAGATCACATAAACCTTGTTCACTTTAATTTCATTGATTTGACCTAGAACATACAGAATTTGTATTTCCTTGTACTAATACAAATAGTGATAGCTCGAGAACCAAGGGCAGAGAACAAGGTGCATAACATAAGAATTTCGACAAATAAAACCTAAGGAGAATTTCCAAATCGTATATGAGTGTTGAATGCAAGTGAAGAAAAATACAGATATTCAAAGAATTTTAAAAATGAAAGAAAATAGTTCAAATGAGAAGATAGTAAATAAGAAGGCTTGTTCTGTACGTGATAGAAATCTTCAAGTGGTATAAAAGCAAGTAAAAAAAAGTAGTAGATGCATAATCAAGAAGTCCTGTCCCTTATAAACCATAATTGGAATAGGAAATCATTCCATGTAAAACGCAATCTAAATGTCTACAGTATGTCAAATAAACACAGAATATGACGTAATGATAGATATGCCACACGATCATTGAGCCTGAGTCCTACGAAGATTGAATTCAAATAAAAAAACCACTAGAATGTAATGAATGGGATAGTTGATGGGGTAAGGTAGACAAAACTTCTGGCCGCGGACTTCGAAATCGAAGTCTTAGTGTAAGTTACGGCGTGTGACTTACGACCATAAGTATAAGTACATATACACAGCTTGCGACTGCGAACGGGCTGGTGCGTGAGGGAGGAGGTCAAAGAAAATGATCTGGTTAATTTTTACGACAACATCCAGATTGCCAGACCAGATTCGGGGTATATATAGAACCAGGTTTCTCAGTGATGGTGCAGTAAAGGATAGACAGATAGATGGATGGACTCTAGAGTGTGGAGCCTAATCCGAGTAAGTTTGCCAGGGAGGTCCTTGCCCTGGGCTAGGTACGGCTGCTTGGTATTGTATGGAATGGGTATGTGGGCTGTGTGTTTGACTAGGTACTTGCACAGGAATAACGGAGTTCGGAGTGTGAGTTTGTGAATGCGAGGGAACTTGGATCAGCGTTAGCCTAGAACCTTCAACTTGATTCAGTCGCTTTCGTGGAGGGCGAGTCGTCGAGTCCTAGAAGATAAAGTTTCAATTTTAAAATTAAAAGTCGACAAGTACTATGAGAAAAAGGACTAACATCTCTACTTTCTGCAAAAACAACGATACGTATATATATGTATATTTAGAACTAAATAATCATCGGGAAAACTTATCCATTACATCCACTCACCCCGGATACTAGGCGACTGAGTTTGGTCCCACTCCTCTCTACGATGCTTTCGATGGGGACTCGAAACATGCATCAAACTATTCTATTGATAAAATGAGAAAATCTTTAGAAGTCTCCTATTCGATGAAGTTGATGATCACAAGAGATTAACACTTGCCTCATTGATTCCATCAATTCCCTCTTCCCCAGTTACAGCAGCCCATTCCCGTTCTGCACTCGAGTTAGAAGGAGCGCCTAAATCTACGGGATAGGCGCGGTTCCGTTGAGCAAGCTCCATATCAATTTCGAGATTTCCGCCCACTGCAGAAGTGGTGGATACCGAAGAGTTCGACCGGGGAGGAAATGAGTCCAGGAGTAAGTTTGAGACTGGTATGGATGCATAGCTTGGTGCGTCTGTTGTGGGTGTGTATGCTGTTGATTTTGTATATGTTGTGGAAGCTGAGTTTGAGGCTGTGCTTGGGGCTGAGACGAAGGAGGCATCTGTGATGATGGTCCAGGCTGAAGGACATGCATTACGAGCTCATGATTCATATCAGGTTCCCGTTCGTGCGCAGCAGAGCCAATTGGTGTTGATGGACCTGGATTCGCACTCCTGCTCGACTGAGGATCTGAAGTACCACCCATGGACGCAACTATAGAGAGCGAAAGATTAGTTCCGAGCCCAGTATTCTCATTAGGCAGACTCGGTTATCATACTGATGCATTTATTTTTATTACATACTGCTTGTATTAGATGACGAACCTGTAGATTCAGATTGGCGCACAACTGTGGCAACTGTAGTACGTAGAAGGATAATATCAATGAGATGATCACGGAAATCAGTAAGAAAACATTATCCTTACTGAGCTCCTCTAACCGCACCTCTTCGCGGATAATCTGCGCTTCAAGTGCCCGCTCTTCTTCGGAAAGCGCATTGTATCTTGCAAATGCCTCCTTCGAGGCAGCTTGTGCACTCTTCAGCCGTTGTTTGGCTTGCCGTAAGATATTTTCTGTGGGAAGAATAAAACATATATAAAAAAGGACCGTTTTAATATCAGCAAGGGAACCGTCCCTGAAAGCATGAGCTTTACGCACGAGAGGCTTCTATCTTTTGGGAAAGGTCTAAGGGTTGAGCGGGATACTTGGGCCAGGGCGGAGAAGATAGAGCCGAGGATTGACGGGGATCTGGAAGTAGACATTGTCAGGAGTAACATGCGTAGCAGTGAGGACGCGCGTACTGAGATAGCTGGACACGGGGCTTTTGAGTGGGCTAGAGATACTCTCTGGTGAACCTCGCGCATCTGGGTCATCATCAGTAAGTTCCTCTGGTGGGATATGATATTGTTCAGAGCGGGGAAGGCCTCTAAGGCGAGGGTTATGCGGAACGCCCGTACGTTGCCGCTCGATGAATCCTCTCATAAAAGTGAATTCAAGATGGTCTGGCATAACGTAGGGGGGTCCTGTGATCTCTCCTTTTTGTAGCAAGAGCTCAAGGTGAGCCATCGCCTTGTCCTTGAGCTGCTGAAGCCACTCATGAAGTTCCATATGATCCTGATCAGCCCTGGCGTCGTAGTCCTGGCGCCTTCTGGCTTTGCGCCAATATGTTTTTGTCTCCTTGAGTGCTCGCTGTACTTCAGAATCTAATAACCGATACCATGATGTAGCCGTTGGATTGAGTTTAACAGCAAGGATATTTGGCTGGACACGAAGCTGAAGAATAGCACGTCCCTGTACGTCGGGGAGACCTAAAGAACCTTTTGCGCCTTGGTTTCCTCGTGTTGCACCCCGAGATACGTTTCCGAGTTCTGGCCAAGGCAGGTCGTCAGAGATCATGGTGATGGAGAGAAGTTAACCCGGCGAGGAGACATTTTCTAGCTGTTTATTTTTTTCAGTAATATTTTCAGGTAAACCCTTCCGTGGACCCGAGATCGAGGCAAAGTCTAATTCACTCCCTACGCGGCATTCTCAGCATCCCAAATCTGCGGGGCTGCCCTGATGCTCACTTGACGTTTTGCTCCAATAGCCCCACAGCTCTCCCACGGTATTTACCACCTATTAATTACTAGATTAGTCCATAATTTGCTTCAAAAACATCAAATTATAAATTATATCCGTCGAAAAGTCTGCTTTGGCTGTAAAAGTCTATTAGATTGTCTCTTGTTAAAGTAGAATTCATAACGTTTTTGAACAAAACGTATTGTACGCGCGTGTGTCACAAGAATTATTTGTCACGGTAACGAGCTAAAAAGGGTTCTGAGTCTGCTCCAAGGATTCTATGGATTCTGCTCCTCACCCTTCGTCTCACGGCCCTGGCTATTTCAGGGGACCATGCTCGCGCAGCTACTCCTCCGATGCAGCTCGCATATCTCGCTCTGACTGGCACGCTTACATGTATGTTGCGCACCAAACTTGAAAACAGGGCAGTCTAAAACCTGTGGTATTTGCTTATCAAATAATGAAAGAGAATCGCCTCTGCAAACCATCTCCGGAACTAATTCGTGAAAACTCTCAGGTAGCTTTCTGTTCTTTTTAGACCCGCTCCATGTGCCAATTACTTTATGCCGGCTGAGCCCATCTTTTCGGCGACAAACTGTAAATTATTTCCGGTAAGGGAGACCCAACGTCCATCTTCGATCCGAGTGGTTAAGCCAGTTTTGACGCTAATCTCCGCGTAGCGGAGTACAGTTAAGAAAATCTTTATATCCTCCCTAGCTTCTCTTGAGACGATCATCAATGCTGATGCCTTTGACCCTATCTTGAGACAACAGAAACCATCTTAATTTTGTGAAATATCGTATTGTTGTGTCACGAGTGACAAGTATTGGTATATGTGTCAAATAGCGGATATTCTCTTACAGATACACACTATAAGTATAGATTAATAATAACTTCTGCAACACATTTCAATTTTTTTCCAAGAGGTTTGGTGAGAGTTTGTGTATAGCGAATTATCTTGCTCATCTAATATGGTACTGAAATGATCATGTCATGTAATTCCTGTCTCTACGCAGGATTAGCACACCAAACACACATCATAGGCTTCATGCAGTTTTAAAACTGAATTAGTAGTAGAATATTGAAGTTTTCAATCATAGTGTGGTTAACACAATTGATGGCAGTGCCCGAGCATGCCGCATCTTCGGAGCATATACATTCGTTTCATGCTTTAAACATGCTCCGGAGGTTTCTATGCTTTTCGAAGCTAACCATGAATTCTTCATCATTCCGAAGAAGAGTTATAAACCTGTACTGATATTTGCAAGGTATCATTAACGTTTATCATTTCTCGTATTATTTGTTAGGGTCTAGTAGCTTGAAGGGTCCCTATTCTCAGATTTTGGAGTGTATAGTTCCCGTTTACGCTTTGGGATGCCTGTTTACAGGAATTTGATTTACCTTAGATCAGTATTAACACCGATCTGGTAACCATATCTCATACACATATACAATTGAGCATATATTGCGGAAAGCCAAAAGTAATTCTTGGAGATGTGTTCTATCGTTCTATCCGGTCCTTAAGACTAGACATGCGAACTATCACCGAAGCTGCATACATATATCAACCCATGTACTGCTTGGTCATTGAGAACCACTCCTGGTTCCCCACAAGACTAGTGCAGGATTAAGCATCGTTCCGAGCCAGTCTACACTCAAGAAAAAACGAGCAAAGCTAGAAGACTGAAAGCGAGATATCGAAAGCGAAAAACATGCAGCTTATGTGACGCATAGATACTTCAAAACCAAATAGAAGAAAAGGAGCTTTTAAAGACTTAGTTTAAACATAAGGTCTACGTATTCGATAAAAACAATAGGACCCTTGGAACCGAAAGATCACCGCCCAAAGAGTTATTATTCCCCGTAAGTATCACCTCACGATCGCAGAATACCCTGTTACTAGATTTCACAGTTTGAAATAACTTGACTGATCATCAAACAATGCTGTACCGGGCTCACCGTTGTGAAGGCACACATCACAGCTGTTTTTTTTTTTCTTTTTTTTTTCAACATCACAGCTTTTGACCGTATGTCGATATTTTGGGTATCCAATTGTGGGTTTTATGATCTTCCTGGACTTATTCTTGATGATGAAAAACAATGTACCTATACACGAGGGTTATGTATAAATTATGTACCTTGGACCTGAAGCTAGGCCTTGAATTTTTTTTACCATCTTCCTCTCAATTATACATAAGAGTCTACGCCGCTCACTTTCAAAAATACGTTAGGTCTGAAAGTCTGAGGTCCAAGGCAGCAATTTTTCTTGCTTTTCCAGTTTCCGGCAGAAACGGGTGAAACATTGTATTCGAAGTAGTCTAGATCAACATATCCAATGCATCCGTCTTCTATTCCACAAACCTGCTTGATAAATTCGCTTTGCTCTAAGGCCAAAGACTATCAATACACAGAATAAGGCGTGCTCCTGTACTTTTTGTTGATCAAATAGTTCAGAAAGATGCTATAAGGATGCGTTGATACGTTCTTACCCTCATTTACGCGGGCCGTTTGGCCATTTATATCCACAAAGTGGATGCTCAAGAAGATAAGAAGAAGAGAGGACGGATAACACATCATGATCAATTATAAATAAGACCCGTGTACGTTACTTCTCCACTTTGATGTTTCTTTCCTTGCTCCAATAGATGCCGTGTACGAAACAGGAAATCAAATAATGTCATGTTTGGAAAAAAGGTGGGTACCACACAACACGTTGTCTAATGAGAACTTGCATCTATAGTATTGTGCGAGTATCATGACTTCTCAGTGTGTCTATAAATATGTAGATACTTCAGTAGATTAGTACTTGAATGGTATATCCATCCCGCGACTCTCAGCTATACACGGTTTATCCACTTTCCATCATCGGTACCTTAAGAGAATTGGCTTCTCGGAATCGGTATCATCTCGGTCCAACGTGGTCACGGCGTGTTGCTCTGCAAGAAGAAACATTGATATCATATACTTTTGGACCCGATTGATTCTTTGACGGATCATCGGTATACATACCTGGCTCACATGTGAGTCCCGCTTACATATATATGATTCTTAAGTAGTCGACATAACTTAGCTTTTGAATGCTCCCAGTAGTTTTAGCGCATGGTTCCGAGTAGTGTGCCAAGTATCATCTCGGCGTTTCCCTTTCACCGGTGAATATATACCTGTTTTTATTTACCGAGTAGTTAGTAAGCGCTTAGGGCCACTTATAACAGCACTCATAACTATAAACTCTGATCCCCAAAGTACTCAAGATCAATTTATTCTCTTGTGTACATGAACAGAATATAATAGTGTTTACTGATGGAATAGAGCTTGCCTCGTTCCGTAGAAATGTCCTCGTGGCGGCTCAGCTCCCCCATCCAAGAGATAATATGAGATCTCAAGGATATGTTCTTATTGGATTTACTGAGAGAAACCGCGCTCTCGTAGCTATGTGCAGCGTCCCTGGAGAGCTACTACAGCTTAATCTTCCCATAATTAAACTATAGAGAGTGTTGTGGGTAAGAAGCTCCCATACTTAAATTAGTCTCTAATCTTCAAGTTTAAATCTTAGGTAATCAAAGTATACAAGCATGGTGACAATTTCATCTATCATTTTTATTAGCAATTTTCTCTTGTCGGAAATACTGCATCGATTACTAAGTACCGAAAGGAGTTTTGATCGGTAAAAGAGTCTGCATCTTTATGTCTAGATTTTCTCAGCATACGCTTTTTGTCTACTGAATTGTGTTAAATGTGTTGTGTAGTTTGACACTGAGCGGGGTTTCACCACGTGGCTGGATCTACATTGCGGAAGCAAATGTTGACGGTCCTTGCCATTATTGGGCGTCTTATGCATGCATTTCTTAGTGAGCATTTCCGATATCTGTACCAATAGTACATCAAGACTCTATCGACGAGACATCTAATGGAATGAAAGCTGCGTATGAGATCACACAATTAGTAAAGTACTTCCTAAATCTTTTATCCAGCTCATTACTGACGACCTTGGCGTTTAAGATGAGGTGGCGCCATTTGAGAACACTTGGAATAAAAACATACGAAGGAATGTCGTGACGGATCGGAATGATATGACCGACAAGGTATCAACTATTTGGACTTAGAACAGTAGATAATAGCTTGTTGTTGATGGTCAGTATTCGAGGTCTAGAATCAGGTGGATGATGGATTGATCGTGGGTCGACGACTCAGTTCGGCATGCAATGCTCAAATCAATCGCTCGTGACTCAGATATGAGACACACAGTCATGGTGTCCTAAACTTGTAGCAGCTTTCTCAGTTTCTGCCCTAGCATCTTTTCCGAGAACTCGGAAGTGCGTCTAGTAATCATACTTGCGGCCTCCGATTAGTCACGTGCTGTGTACTAAAACATCGGTACAAAAACTTTCCAGTGAGGCCTTCTCATCTATTTTAAAAGCAGTAGCTTTTAAGAAGCATACAAAGGCGAGTTGACAATTCCCGCGCGCAATCTGAGGAACCTTTCTGGCCTCTTGAACGGGATATTCAGCTCTCGGATTTGCCTCACCTCAGCGCTAACCATTTCGGACGTTATCAATGGAGAATTTCCCCGAAAACAGACAAGCGGGACCCGTTCGCTTCCCATATCTCGAAGAGGACCCTTATGCGAATCCTGTAAATTGTCACTCTCCAGGAGGGATTCCTTCAGCACGTAGTTCTCGTACTGCCATCATCGTGACCCCCAACATGTCCACAGCCCGTTTGCCAAATGAGAACGGGGAGACAGATGAGGACGCTCGTACAGTAAGTGGACATGAAATTGGCGATGGACTTGTGGACTCTGCTCTGGGGAAGGATTGGATAAGGTGCATAATATCCTCCTCCTCGATCTTTTGTAGCCTCCGTTATGTTAGTTGCAACTTTGACGATAGGAATGGTTCTAAATGTATGTTTTCTTGTCTTATCATCGCCTAAACCATGCACTAAGTTAGCGTTTAGATTTCGTGCTCTTCGTCTGCATCCATCGCGCTCCCTAGTATCGGAAGGGATTTTGGAGTTGGTGAGGACGAACTTCAATGGGTTGTATCAGCATACTCTCTCTCATCGGTACGCCATACTACCCGAATATCTAAAAATAGTACATCTGACCTTGATCCGCTTGTTAGGGCTGTTTACTGATATTTTTTGGCCGTCTCGCCGACCTCTACGGCCGCAAGAAAGCATTTCTCATTGGTTCATTATGGCTTGGCGTATTCTCCTTGGGTGCGGCTTCTCACAAAACATCACCACGCTGTACATTTTGAGGGGTTTACAGGGGGTAGGCCCTGCGGCGATGGTACCCGCCTCACTTGGTATCCTTGCTCATGCTTTTCCTCCTCTCGGGCAAGATCAGTCGCCTTTGCCACTTTCTCTGCGGGCGCACCTGTAGGGGGTGCTGTGGGTATGCAAATCGGTGGTATTCTTACACAATGGGCTCCTGCAACTTGGCGGGCTCCGTTCTTTTTGTCTGCTGGGCTTGCTGCTGCCGTTTTGATGGGAGGTGTGATCTATATTGATAAGGATACGCCTTCTACGGAACCAGATAGACGAGTTGATTGGCTAGGTGTAGTTCTAGTAACTTCAGCCCTTGTACTGATAACGTTTATTCTCGGAGAAGGCGAATTAGCCCCACAAAGATGGAAGACACCTTACATCATTGCTCTTACAATAGCTGGTGGACTTTTGCTTATCGCTTTCCTCGTCTGGCAATGGTATTTAGAACGTGATACTTCGGGAGCTCGACGCCCTCCTTTAATGAAGCTTTCATTGTGGACACGTGCAAATGGAAAATTCGCTGCAATGCAAACCATCGCCTTTCTTGAATGGGCCTCTTTTCTTAGCTGGTCGTTCTGGGCACAGCTATATTATCAAGACTATCTTGAGTTGGACCCAGTCCTTACGGCTATACGTATGTTACCAATGTTTGTGGTTGGAATTAGTTGCAATGTCTTCATCGCTGCAGTTGTTGGACATGTACCTGTTGTTATTCTCGTTACCGTTGGTACCCTTCTGACTAGTGTAGCTGGACTTTTATTTGCCTTGATAATTCCTTCTTCACCCTACTGGGCTTTTGGCTTCCTGCGGCTATCACAAGCGTCTTCGGTGCAGATTTCGTTTTTGCTTGCGGTACTATTTTTGTAGCACGAGTCTCATTACCACACGAACAGAGTCTTGCAGGGGGTTTATTCCAAACTCTTACTCAACTCGGAACTTCGATTGGTCTTGCTGCTACAACAATTGTGCATAATACTGTAGTGCGCCGAGGTAATTCCTCGTCTGCTAGTTCGCTCGATGGATACAAGGCTGCACAATGGATGTGCTTTGCCTTCGCTGCAACAGGGTCAATCGTCGCACTTTTGTTCCTGCGTGGTGTGGGTCCTATTGGTCACAGAGCACCGAAAAAGGAAGCTCCGATTGATGCTGAAAAGGGATCTGAAAAAATCACTGAAATAGTATCAGAAAGAGGTTCAAAGGAAGGTTTGAGAGGTAAAGGCGAGACGAAAGGAATAAACGAAGAAATTGTTTCAGAAAAGAAGTTGGTGAACAGGGGGATGCAGACTCCTTCTGAAGTTGGAGTTCAGACGGAGCCCAGGTAAAGGGTGTACCGATATACGCTGAAGCGGAGGAGGAGAAAAGATGTCCTAGGGCCGTCTAAGATTACACGTCTGCATGTCTTTTGGGGCTTCGTATGATGATCATTTTGATTTTCTTTAAGCATCTTATTTAGTTAGATAAAACGTGACAAAGGTTCATCTATTTCAATCTCTACATAATATCTTTGTTTTCACGCTCATGGAACGATAGTCACGCCCATCCTATTCGTACGGGAATGTTTTTTTTTACTTTCTAACCTTTACGAAATCACCATCCTCGTATGTAGCTTATATATTCAGTTTTCACTTCCCATGGATCATAGTTTACATCTACATATAGCTCTCTAGCTTAGATTTTCTTGTGGCAAGTAATCATTGTAATTCTATTTCACGTAAGCACGAATTTGAAAACTTACATTTGCATGAAGAGTCATGAAATATCAGCATGAAACTTTGATATTGATACTTCATACACCTGAAGGTAATTAAGTAAAGGTTCCTGAATCTTCTTGAAAAAACAAGAGAACTGATCTGATCACAGCTACTTATCAACGAGCCTGAGACTTGGGGAGGTAAGGAATCTGAGCTCAGACGCTATTGATGGTTCCCTTGTATTTGTATTGTCAGCATACGGCGTTCAAGTAACAAACTCGATTATCACACATATTGATATAAAACCGTGATTTCTCATAATCAGATGTATCTATACTATATCCTTTTCTACACTTGTTTGTCTCACCCCAGGCTAAGATGCTTCCTTGGATCTAGATATTTTCAACTCTAGTGGCAAAGATGGACGCTCAATTCTGATAACAGCACCAACTTTTTTGATAGATGTTAATGGCAAGCCATAGATATATAAACAGATACCCAGTAGTATATGGCCGCAGCTCACCCAATATCCTCCTCATTCATATCTCTCTCTCCCAAGCTATTATCACTAATGGATCGCAGTAACTCTCTTGTTCAAGTAACCGACCAAATGTAGGACACGTCATAAATTACAAACTATAATCATGCTAAAATGCATTCTCGAAGAAATGTTCTACAATACTACATTCTGGCATCAATCAGTAAGTAAAACAACACCAAAACGGTACTGTACTAATCTGGTGTTATAATGGACTAGCAATATTGTATTATGATCATATGTTAACATTCAGAGAAGAAGTGCAAAGAATATGGAGCCGTCGGATCACACTTAGTAGTGTGCTTTTCTTGATTAACCGTTATTTATCATTTTTCGGATACATATTTGCGCTCTATATGAGTCTTTATCCGCCTGATGAAAGCGTTAGTCACTTCTCATATGTTAATACTATGGTGCACCGAATAATATCATTCTAGATGTACGCAATCAACAATTTGGCTTACGGAAAAAATGACTTACAATTTGTAGGTGTACGAAAATCGTGTACCTGTGTGGAGTATTAAGCTTGATAACACAAATTGTCGTCTCCAGTAAGTAATCCTAGTCGATCCTATCTCTAATCATATATTCTCTAATTCATACACAAGTATTATTTTCTCTACGTACTTATGCATTATATAATCGCAACCTCAGTGTTCTCATCGTCATTGGAGCAATTGGACTGTCTGTCGTGGTCACTTCTATAGTACACCCATCCTTTATTATGAAGGCATGAGTTTCCATTAACAATAAAACTTTCATAGATAATATTACTACAGATGAAGGGTATATCCTTGGGTTTGGTCTGAGCGAACGAGAGAGCGGAACAATAAATAGAACTTGCTTTCCAGGCAGGATATCAACGTAAGTGAATCAGAGATCTGACACTTACATCATTTAATAGTTTCATATATGAAATCCACAGTGATGGTATGAAAATGTACTTGAGGTTATAATGCAACTCAGCTTACAGGACTTGACAGTTTTTGAATTGACGTTTATATTGGGAATGATTTTCGAAACTCTCGTCTTTATACTCACAATTACAAAAACATTTCGATTTATACAAGAACATAAAAGGGTAAATATCAGAACATCGCTAGCTAGATTGATTATGCGTGATGGTATGGATTATTCTTTATTACTTCTCGCTAGCATTAATGATATAAACATACATACATATAGGAAGTTTATATTTTGCGTAAGCTTGTAGCGAATGGAATATATGCATGTTCGTGCCTTTAGATTAAGCATAAAATTTTAGTGTCATCCTTGGGGTGAACGTCATAAACATTGTATTTCTTAAGGTGAGGACTATCTACTTTGGTTCAGCCTCGGCTTGGCTAAAATACAAGAATAGGATGGTCATTTAGGGGCTTCGCTATTCGCACAGAGCACTGGCAGTAGTGCAGTATTACCTCATGTGTCAGTCTCATGTGATCCTTACTTTACCGTTATTTGAAAGCCCTAAATTTGATGATATAGGATGGCCGTGACTATTGTGTCTCGATTAGTTCTTAATCTTCATGAGCTAGATGATAACCGTTCATTGCCATTTTCTCCTATCGGACAGCATAGTAATATCCCATCTATCGTGTTCAGCACCAATAGTGATAGTACAAAGACTTTCACATACGTCTCATGAGGTTCTCGTGAACTACATGGATTTCGAACGGGGAGAATTGGGAAAGAGGTATGAAAGACGGAAGTAAAGAATAGGAAGTGACCAGAAGGTACATAGGGAAAGTACTCTAGGTAAAGCTGTATTCCTGTAGTCTCTGCCCTCGGATAAATTACAAGTCTAAGGATGTTGATATTTTGATGATTTGGTATTTCTACATACGTCTTTTTTACTGCTTTGCGATTTGGACAACGAGTACTTAGAGACCAAGTAGTTGAATGTCGCATCCGCATTATCCCTACCTGATATGTGAGATTGATTGTTACAGCTTGAATCGACTGAACGATTACATGATACACTATGATGATGTATACAGATCTGATATGCACAATACGCAAAAAACTTGAAATGACTATTTATTGTTTTTAGTATACATTATAAAGTTCGTCTGATGCATGTATATCCTTTTTTTCACTTATCCTGCCGCATAATATAGACTGAGATGAACTGAATTGTTAGCATCATTGATAAGCGCCCAAACCTGCGCAAGTCTGTTTCCAATGGAATGACAGTCATGGGAATAAAAACAGAGACCCATCAATGTCATGGCCGCACTTCTCTTCCCTATCCTTCACGTCTCTCTCGAAGGATGATATTGGTGATCCGCGATAGCTTCGCATTTGAAGTGATCAATCCACTGTAAGGCATACATTAGGTTTCTAAACACTGCTAATATCCTTGAAGATATGTTTTGGAATACTATATTCTGGCATCAATTAGTAAGTAAATCACACTGCTCCAATATTATATTATTCTAACGTCACGATGGAATAGCGATACTATATTATGATTATATGATAACATTCAGGGAAGAAGTACAACGGATATGGAGCCGCCGACTCACACTGAGTAGTGTGCTTTTCTTGATTAACCGTTATTCATCATTTTTGGATTATATGTTTGTGCTTTATATGAGCTTTTGCTCACCTAATGAGAATGTCAGTTAACTGATCGATACTGATATAAAGATGTGATAATTAATTCAATTTTCTTTCTAGATGTATGTTAGCGACATTCAAGAATATGATATAAATGACTTATAGGACAAAGGTGTACAAAAACTGTATACTTGTTTGGAGTAATCAGTTCTATTACACAAATTGTTATTTCCAGTATGTACTTTTAGCTGTATCTATGATAATGTTGTTTAATTTGTTAATTAGTTTTATTCTCTCTACGGACATACGCATTATATAATCGCAACTTGAGCGTTCTCGTTGTTATCGGAGTAGTCGGCCTATCTGCTTTGATCACTTCTATTGTAATCTCCTTAATATGGAAGAAGTATATTCCTGAAGTGACAATAAAACTTTATAGATAACACTGACACGGATGGAAGGGATATTCTTGGGATTTGGTTTGGGTGAACAAACGACTGGCTTAGTATTTCGAATTTGTTTTCCAGGCAGTATATCAACGTAAGTGAAACAATAGCCTAACGACTCAATTATACTAACCGTTATGACTTATGCAGAGATAGTAAGAGATATATATTTGATGATATTGTACATATACAGCTCAACTAAAGAGACTCAATAGTTTTTGAAGTAACGTTTTTATTGGGAACAGTATTCGATACCCTCGTCTTTTTATTAACAATAGCGAAGACATTACACATTCTTCGAGAACATAAAAAAGTTGGGATAAGGACACCACTAGCTGGATTAATCATGCGTGATGGTAAGGGTTTTTTCTTCTCAATTTTCACTATTATTAATAATGAAAACTTACTCATGCTCTTAGGAAGTTTATACTTTGCGTAAGCTTGTGGCAGGTCGAATATGTGCATATCAGTATATATAGGCTGAATACGGCTATACTAGCGTTATTCTTGTGGGGAATGTCCTGAATATCGTGTTTTTAAAGGTGAGTTTATTCCTGGTGGCTAGGCATCAACTAAATACCAAGGAAAGGATACATATTTCAAAGACTCTATATTCGCACAAAGCACTGGGAATAATGCGGTATTGCCCCATGTGTCAGTTTTTCCTACTTCTGATTTTATTGATTTTTGGTACTTTCTAAATCCAGTAATATAGGATGTCTGTGACTATCGTATCTCGATTGATTCTTAATCTTCATGAGCTAGACGACAATCGTTCCTCACCAGCATCACCTAGTGATATCCTATCCATTCTATTTAACGTGAATAGTGATTTGACACAGTCCGGTGCATGATGCCCATGAGACTCATCGTGGATTACGTGCGTTGAGGGCCTTAAAAGAGAAACAAAGGTTTGAAATGAAGTTTAGGTTGTGGGTGTAATATATACGAGGAAAGCGTACAAAATGAGACAGACTGTTTTTGAGAAGCTCCTGTACTCAGGTAGATTACAAATCCGAGAATAAAAATAATCGTGTACCTAGCGATTTCTATATTTTACTAAGTTCACTTATAACACGAAGTAAGCGTACCTAATGAGACAGAGTAATTACTATATACTAACGCACAGTTTACCACCACCCACTAATTATTACGATATATATCGATAGAGGGGGGGCTAAGATCCAAGTGGCTCCTGTGAAAATACTCTTCTAAACGTGAAACATTATGTAAACGCCACAATACTCCCATATTACTCTTAGAGTATCTGAGAACTCTGTAAGCGAGCAGCAACGACATCTCGTCATAGCTCATCACTAGAATTGTTTTCTTACTCCGTCTTTCTCGCGTTTTGCACAACCATTAAGTAGATGAGTGGCATCTGCAAAATCACCTGATATGATAAAATTGATCCGATCACTACTTGACACCGGACCTGAGACTCGAACGAGGTCTGTAACCTGATTTTGAAGCTACTAATGAATCCCTTATATATAGATCTGTCAACATTCACACAAGAACTAACCTGAAACCCAGATATGATGTGTGTACACTTACATCATTACTAACTCCTCAAGTTTATTTCATTTTATGAAGATACACAGTAGTTATACAACCTTTTTGTCACTTAATACGCCTAATAATAGTCTGGGATGCTTCCGTGGATCTAGATTTTCTAGTGGCAATGATGGACGTCTACTTATGATAACATCGGATGTATCTGTTTGTATTGGTGTCTCCAGCAGAATGGCAGCCATGGGAATAAAAACTGCTACTCCAGCGGTTCAGAATTGTACCTCTTCTCCCCTCATCCTCCAATTCTCTCTCCAAAAGTATGGTATTGATAGCCCGAAGTAGCTTTCTTTATGAGGCGACCCATCAAATGTAAGGCACACATATGGGCCATTTCAGATTCTACTTAATACTCTTAAAGATTTGTGTTGGAATACTATATTCTGGCATCAATCAGTAAGTAAAGTCGACCCGTCATTGCATTCTATTGCTCTAATGCTACGATGGGATAGCAATATTATATTATGATCATATAATAACCTTTAGGAAAGAAGTGCAGCGAATATGGAGCCGACGGATTACACTTAGCAGTGGACTTTTCTTGATCAACCGTTATTCTTCATTTTTCGGCTATATGTTTGTGCTTTATATGAGCTTTTTTCCGCCTAATGAGAATGTCAGTTTATATATAAGTAAACAATATTGGTGTACAACTTATGATTTTACTTTTTGCAGATGTACGTCACTGAAGCCGACACCATAGTATGGGTAACTCACAAGGCAACCGAATCATTGGTTAAATTGATAGATGCAAGAGAACTGTATATTTACATGGGGTATTCAGCTTGATTACACAAATAATCATCTCCAGTATGTGTTTTATAGCTTGATCTATCGTTATCTCGTCTAATTTGTTTAATAGTAATATTTTCTCTACGGACATACGCATTATATAATCGCAACCTGAGCGTTCTCGTTGTTATCGGAGTAGTCGGCCTATCTACTTTGGTCACTTCTATTGTAATCTCCTTAATATGGAAGAAGTATATTCCTGAAGTGACAATAAAACTTTATAGATAACACTGACACGGATGGAAGGGATATTCTTGGGATTTGGTTTGGGTGAACAAACGACTGGCTTAGTATTTCGAATTTGTTTTCCAGGCAGTATATCAACGTAAGTGAAACAATAGCCTAACGACTCAATTATACTAACCGTTATGACTTATGCAGAGATAGTAAGAGATATATATTTGATGATATTGTACATATACAGCTCAACTAAAGAGACTCAATAGTTTTTGAAGTAACGTTTTTATTGGGAACAGTATTCGATACCCTCGTCTTTTTATTAACAATAGCGAAGACATTACACATTCTTCGAGAACATAAAAAAGTTGGGATAAGGACACCACTAGCTGGATTAATCATGCGTGATGGTAAGGGTTTTTTCTTCTCAATTTTCACTATTATTAATAATGAAAACTTACTCATGCTCTTAGGAAGTTTATACTTTGCGTAAGCTTTCAGCAAATGAAACATGTGTATATCCGTATCTTCAGGCTGAATATGGTTCTACTAGTGTCATTCTTGTAGTGAATGTCATAAATATTGTGTTTTTTAAGGTTAGTCTTATCAATGTAATGTTGAAAAAGAATTATCTAATATCAAGTGAAGGATGGACATCTTAAGGCCTCGCTATTCGCACAGAGTACTGGGAACAGTGCAGTATTGCCTCATGTGTCAGTTTACCCTGCTTCTGACTTTTTTGTTCCTGAAAGCTTCTAACATTAACTATGATTCAGAATGGCAGTAACTATCGTATCCCGATTGATTCTTAATTTTCATGAATTAGATGACAACCGCTCCTCGCCGGTTCCATATAGCGGGCCGCAGTGTGATATACCATCGTCTACCCTGCGTAGCGCAAATAGTGATGCGACGCAACTCAGCACTCAAATATCGCGGGATTCTTCGTGGGTTACACGGGTTGCAGACGAGGAGCAAAAGGAAAGGGACTACAAAAATTCGGAACGAAGTACAGAATTTGGTCAGATGATGTATGAGGAAATTGTACCAAGTGAGATTGATAGTATTTCTATAACTTCCGAGCCCAGTTCAGGGTCTAGGTACATGAACTACAGCGCATCTGTTCGTTCAGATGGACCACAAATTTGGGGATTATAATACCAGTATAACAGGTCGGTCTTACACTCATGTAACTGTAGTGTATTATGCGAGTCCAAGTACATGTAAAAGAAAAATTCAAATGATGTAGCAAGTATCATACTATATTTGTCATTGCCGATGGTGAAGAGGTATATGTCCATGGCTTGAATCTGTGAAGATGGCCATAATGTCGCACGAGATAACTCATTTTGGAGTGCCTTCGATACGTGTACGGTCTGGTTCCGGTACGCCCATTGTGAAATCTTCCATCGGTGACTTATCAACGGGAGACTGAGACTTGAGGAATTCCTCTCCACGAATACGAAGAAATTCTTCTAACAGTGCAGCATTGCGTGAGTTAGCCTTGAACGTCGCAGCACAGACATCCCCTACAATAGGGACCAGTCCAACGCCAGCAGAGACCGCACTGTTGAATAACATCCTACTTAGAAGCCATCCGGGAATACTATCAGTAGGGATTGTCAGTATTTCAACCGGTTCGATAGCAAAGAAAGCTCACTCTGCTTGTCTCGCCTTCCGAATAACAAGTAGATAGCCAAGTGTGGCATCTGCAACATCACCTGCCATAGGAATTATTCCTATGATAAAAGTCCAGCCAAATCGGAAGCCACATATGCTGAACCCTTTGTCTAAATGATAAGCACGTTTTTTGACCTTGCGCAAAATCTTAGCGTCTCGGTCAGAAAGACCAGGAGGGAGTTCGCGCTAGTGTTGAGTTAGTAAACATAATAATTCTTTGTTGAATAACCGATTTCACCTTGCGTTTGCGCTGCTTGCCCTTCTTGTCTGTGTAGGTCTCATACACGGGGTCCACCGGAGAATATTTATTTATGTGTTGTTCAAAAAGTTTGAGACCAGCCTTCTGCGCGAGCTTGGATGTCATAGTAGTTCGTATATAGAGGTTGTCAGGAGTAAGGGAAAAACAATAAGCACTCGGCTCCTCTTCATTTTGATCTGCAACCAGTCAGTAACAGCCTTGTTTTTGAAGAGACATGTCAAGTGGCATCTGACGTCATACCACGTTGTATGTTATGTAATTTTCGTCTTTGTAATGAGACATAACCAAGTTTGGACATTTTGCCTGAGTTGAGTAAAAGGTCGCCAGAGGGCATATCTCTATCATAAAGACTACATGAACACAATGGATGCAAACAGTTACCCGCTTACCGAAGCAAAAATTTACCCTTTATGCTTGTGTCTGGCTATTTCTCCTCATTGTGTATGTAGGCGTACACAATGTCGTGAATGAGAAAAGGAGGTTTTGAGGCTCAGAATCCTTTCAATGCAATGTACCTTGTTACTGCTTTCTTCGCTATTTGTAACTTCATAATTTGTGTACCGTCTCAAAAGGGGCCCATCACTGCCAGCTCTTCTCCCTTGAGAGTAATTTGTTGATTCCGTCCACTCAACTAGATATCTGTAATTAGTGACTTTACGTTGTACCCATGCCGCGCCTTCGTAACATCGACAAGCTTTCAAAACAATCCTTGAAAAGTCGGTAATTAATCAGTGCTAATCTCAATTTCTGACTTGAAGTAATTTGATCTTTCCCAATGCAACTCTAACGTCTTAGGCTCATCGATATATAAGAAGGAAAATAAAGTTTCTCATCTTTCTACGCCGCAGACTGGCAAAGTAAAATCAAAGGCACGAGTAATAGGCTCAGGTTCAATCAAGAGAAAATCACGTCCCGCACCCCTAAAGCTGGGTGCTACATCTTTTCGGACTTCTCTTCAATCCAAACAATTGTCGAAAGCACGTGCTGCCCGTTCTACGGAAGGCGACGAAGGCATATCTTCCACAGTAAAGGACAACCATTTGCGTACACAACCTCCTTCAGTAGAACCGGAATCGCATCCTCATCAAAATCAGCTACAAACACCTCCATATAGTCCCATAAAGGAGAACTTCACTGAAATTACCTCTTCCGAGTCATCTGAACTACAACCGAAAACGCCCCCACCAAATACGTATTTACAGAAATGGCTCTTAGAATATCGATTACATCAGGATGGTTCCCCGGGATCGACCTGGTCCTCTACATCGGAAAACAGACCATCTTCTGCAGGCATCTCTTCATCTGGAACCCCAGCCATGTTATCGCCTACCATCCTTCCCCCTCCTACACCAAGTCCTCGATCCAAATTTTTTGCCGAAGCTAGTACGGGTGATGCTATACCCCGCTTCCTTATTACACCAACACCAAGTTCTTCTAGAACCGAGAGACATACTCCATACTCGTTAAAGGACGAGGGATACCGAGAGAAAAGGATGCTAACTCGAACTTCGAATCCGTCAGGGCTGAACTATTCGCAATTTCCTATGCCTGACCACTATCAGGAAAGAGAGTTGGCTAACACTAACAGCCATCATATCAACCCGAGCCCGGAAAGACATTTGTCGCATTGTTTTCGACTTCATGCTCGACGAAATCGTGGAGTGGGAGCACGTCATTCACAAACAAAAAGCCGGTATACTACCGAACACATGACTATTCACGATATCTCTGGGGTGAGTAATAGCGACCCTCCGTCTCAAGAGGTACCAATGGAAGTCGATGATCTCCCAATAAATATGGAAGAGGTATGTATATTCCCTGGAACTTTCTCGTCTTCAGCCACATCCTTCCCTGTTATTAGCCATGTGAGTCATCCGGTTGACTGATGCTTTATCAATGTCATATTGCTGCCGTATTTAACTGGATAACTATTAACTTTCTCTTCAAAGGTATATGGATCTTTGCCTCAAGCCGATTCTACCTTACAAACTATCTCTCAAGGATATAACTAGAATTTGATTTCGTTAATCAACACATCTATCAATCAGGTTAACTTCGCTACTTCAGGCAATTATTCATTTGGAGAATACAATAAAGACATAACTCTTCTGGCCTGCGCTATATTGTTCTTAATAAGTACTATGGTACATCTGTTTTGGTTAACACAAGGCCTACTATGGTATAGTCAGCATTGATAATGTCCAAATTATGGAGAAAATATTTTAAAATACTATCATGTTATCGCAGCGCTGGTTAACGTGTTGACAAATAAATAGCTGTAGTATAAAACACTATGAAAACGGTTGAACCGGACTTCAAAGCAACACGATTTTACATTAAAGCACGATAAAAGGAATACGAGAGGCATGAGAAGTGTAAATTTTCGCAGGAGAAAGCAGTTTGAACGGTAAAGCGTTATCGAAGAATTCATTAGTAAGTCGTAGTAGTAAGATTTTTATATAATTCGCTCCAAAGAAGACAGTTAAGGGTACCACTCAGCAAGATGTATCTAGCATCTCAAGTGCGCAATTAAGCTGTTCAGTGACAGCAGATATCTAAACAGATTGTTCACAAAAACATGAGCCTGGTGGAGAGATGATAGTACATGATATACTTACATTCTTAGAAGAAAAAGGTTCAAAGTGATGCCCAGGTATATCGAGCACAGCAACTTTCTTTCCCGTTAGCTCCTCCCAGTCGCGAGAGATATCTTTAGGATTGTTACGATCTTCTAAAAAAGGCATTCTAAAGGCAGAGCTAAGTGGGTAGGAGTCTTCACAGCGTAGTATTACAATATTTGGATACGTCGAAGAATCGAGACTAGGAAGGCAGCGAGGATTGTAATTTACCAAAGCCTGTGTTGCATGCGACATTTGCATACGAGCAAGTCGCATTAACTCATCTTGTTGTGGACCAGAATTTAGTCGAGCTTTCATACATAGTACGGAATCGATGATCTCATCGGGCAAACTTTCACGGGAGAATGGAGAAGGAGAATCAATCAAAATGACCCCAGCTACCTTTACACCAGCTTGTATGAGTTTACAGGCCATGTGAAAAGCAACGACGCCTCCGAAAGACCACCCTAATCCTTTTTGTCAGTGAAGAAATCACTATAGATTCCGTAGAGACTCACCACCAAGGATGCATCCTTTTTCGGTCATGATAGGTTTCATTTGATTGATATAGTGCTCTGCCATTTCCATGATACCACCATTCCAACGGCCACCACTAAGTAGTTTGGGATTACTGATACCCCATAGGGGTCTATTCAAGCACCCAAGCCGTGAGTAGCAGTGACTTAAACCACTACCATCATGAACAAGAAATAGAGGGCAAGAATCACTATTCGAGCTCTGTAAAGGAAGAAGGCTGCGTTCGGATCCAACATACACAGGAGAATCTGTAATGTTAAGAGTTGATACACTAGAGTAGCGGGACAATGAACCAGAATCTAATGAATTTGATATGTATCTCTCAACTGCATGAATAGACCGATAGTCACGGAAGAAATCGCATGGAAGAGAGATATGGAATTGTTGTTGTATCTCATTCATCGCTTCGATACTACCTAGGGAGTCAAGTCCAAGATTATCCAGCGTATCATCGTCGTGGAGTTTGCAAGCGGGAATATCAAGTATATTACCAAAGATTTCTTTCGCTTTCGTAGAAGTAACGGAATCATTAGATGGAGAAGCGGGGAGAAAAGTAAGGCCAGAAGGTCTCAAAGCTGATTTGTCGAGAGGACTGTGGTTGAATGGCGTATTGCTAAGACTAGTGGATTGATCAGATTTGACAATGTACCGAACAAGATCATTAACGGTCCTTGAGGACATAAGTTCGCAAGTATCAAGCAAAAAGCCAGGAAGCATCGCCTTAAATTGGCCACACAACTCAATCCAGATCAGCGAGTCAACGCCAAAATCAATGATATTACTATCCAAATCGATATCGTCTACCGACACGCCACAGGCTTCAGCAAGTACATTTGTAACCACGGTGGCAATTTCGGGTGTCCCATTTACAACTGTGATAGAACTCATGGAAGATGGTGTGTTTGCGCGGTGTGAAGGGCGAAATGGGCTACCAAGCTTCGCGGGTGTAACCGGGGTGCCAAAGCTCCGGTCCATGAATGATACCGAAGATGAGGGGCATATCTCTCTTTCGCATGATTCCACCGATGATGAAAGAAGTCTCTTCAGGTTACTTACACGGAGACGGGAGAATCTCATTCTTTTGAATTGTGCGACAACCCGACGTTGTTCGCCAACTTCGATAGCCCACGCATCTGCAAGTACCAGATTGTCGCTCGCATTGAATGTACTACAGTGTAATTCAAAAGTATTAGAATAGTTGATGCTGTGAGCTACTTTCAAGGAATCCACTTGGTTGCAGATGAAAGCTTCTTCCCCTCCTGCTTGGCTATTAATGAGAAATCCTGCTGCGTGCAGAAGTGAATCAGTAAAGATAGGCTGTGAGATGGAACCTTTGGTGTTCTGTTCGGAAGTTAGTCGAACAACTGCATGACACTCCCCCTTAGCTTCATCTAGGGTCATTGAATTTATCACTTGATAGAGTTTCGAGTATTTCACGACACGAGAGAAAATTAGATCATATATCGTCCGGGTACGCAAGGTCTCAAGGTGGATTCCATTAGTAGGGTTGAGTAGTAAGGAAATGCTGCGCTCGATATTTTCGGCGTGGAGCTGGAGTTTTTTATGTATGATATCCTTTTGTCGATATTGAAAAAAACCTGTACAGTGTACATTCTGTTCTATACCGTCGAGCACGGAGCTAATGATGAATGTTCCCGCGTGTTTGCTCCCACGAGGATGTAGATTGATTGTAGTGCGTATGGTAAGATGCTTTGCTGGGTCATAAACGAGTGGGTGAGAAAACTGAAGCTCAGAAAATGTGAGTAAACCGCTGAAGGTTTTTTCTGTAAACTCAAGAGTGCAAGTAGCGGCACTCATGGCTAATTCGTGATAAACAGAAGCAGGACAGAGAGGGAAAGAAACTACACTGTGTCCAGTGATGTATCCGGAGATTTTCTTGATCGGGGTCTCAAATTCAGAGATATTTCCATCTTGAGAGGAAGGTTTTTGCGTCCAAGAGTCAAGGAACGAGAACCGATCTAAGGAATTATCGACTTGCTTTCCCAATGATAGCACCTGCGACTCCTCGACATATGGTATCCAGAACTGTTTCTCCGAAAGTGGATAGGCAGGCAACTCAATGCATGCTGTCGTAGGATAGAGATCGCGATAAACGTTTCCCCACAATACCTCCTTACGGAGAAGGAACAACTGGGAAAGGGATGAGAGTATGGACGCGCGAGGAGTTGATTTCTTGTGCAAAGAATGCACCAAGTTGGCGCCAGTCGACGTCGCAACGTGTGTCAGCATTGGCAATGTTGTGGGATGTGGACCAAGCTCGATAAAGGACCCGACCTGTTCCAATTCAGCAGCGAGGTGACCTATACCTTCGTCAAAGCGGACTGGAAATCTACAGTGTTTTGCCAAGTATCTGGAATTGAATATGCTCTCATCACCAGGTTGGACTAAACGACCCAATACATTCGATACAATCGGGATCTTGGGTGCTTTATATACGATCTTTCTTGCGTATAACTCAAAGTCGTCAAGTAGCGGGTCCATAGCATTGGTATGATACGCAAATGGCACATTAATGTTGATGCTTCTCGCGCCAGAGCGTTCCAAATAGGCCTTTAAAGTTGAGAGTTGTGTAATGGGTCCTCCAACTACGATATCTTTCGTACCATTGTAACATGCAATTACAATATCAGAACATCCTTTGACCCTGGAAACGATATCGCAGATGGATTGTGCTTGAAGTCGGACAGCAAGCATGCCTGTAGCTGTTTTTTGGCATTTGCGACTCATGAGTGACGCACGATATGCAACTAAACGCAGTCCAGCATCAAGTGTAATAACATCTGCGGCCACTAGAGCAGCATACTCACCAAGACTATATCAGAAATATTAGATATTTGACAGAGAATCGCTGAACGTTGGATGAACTCACCTATGGCCAACTACGGCAGAAGGCTTGATCCCCCAGTTCACAAAAAGACTATGCAGAGCACATTCCAGCACAAAAACAGAACACTGAATGGCAACAAGTTCATCGTTTTCTTCCAGCCCAGACATAGAAGACGACTCAGTGCCAATGATAGATAGAACACCTGGATAACCCCAATCGACCAATTTCTCGTGGCAAGAGTCAACAAAATCACGAAAGAGATGGGATGTTATATACAGTTGCTGACCCATCCCTATGTGCTGCCCTCCTTGCCCCGAAAAAACGAAGACAAACTTTTCTTCTGGACCTGTGGTTGTGATTTTTGATGGCTGAGCTTCCGCAAGTGCCTTTTTCATTCCAGTAATCGTGCTTGATGAAACAGACAACCTCCATGGACGAATTTTACGGCGAGATGTGGCCGTATAACCGAAATCGACAAACGTTGATTCATTGATAACAGACATATACGAGTCCCTAAGCCTTAAGAGTGCTTCCTTAGTATCAGCTGAGATAGCAACAAGAACGTGATCATCATCATCCTTCGCCAGCACTGCTGGGACTTCGGGACGTCCAGGAGCTTCCTCAACTAACATTGCAGCATTGCTTCCAGCAGCACCAAAATTATTTATAAGTGCGATTCTGGGTTTGTGAGAACTGGGAGTCCACTCTACGCACGAGCCTGATGTGTTGATCTTCGTGTAATCAGCCTCAAGTCTCTCGATCTTGGGGTTGATTATAGAAAGTCCAATCTGAGTTGGGATGGAGCGATGGCGAATCATCAAGAGAACTTTTGCTAGTGAAGCTGCTCCAGAAGCTGCTTCAGTATGTCCGATATTTGCCTTGACACTTGTCACAGTCAATTGGTTTGTTACGGCCCTTCCTGAACCATTGTTAGGTGAAAGGACGTTACGGATACTCTTCAGTTCTTCCGGATCTCCTGCTTGCGTTCCAGTGCCATGAGCTTCCACAAGATTGATTTCCTCCGGAAAAACGCCAGTTTTTTCAAGTAGCAATCGAAGTAAAGTTTCTTGAGTGGGTCCATGGGGACGCGTTATTGAGACTGCAGCTGCAGATTGGTTCACTTCCGACCCACGAATGACCCCCAGAATATTGTCTGATGAGGCAAGGGCGTCCGATAAGCGTTTCAGCACGAACATACCACAGCCTTCAGCTCTACAGTAGCCATCAGCAGATGCATCCCATGGCTTGCAGTTACCACTCGGACTCAGGAAATGAGCCCTGTCTAAGCCGGAGTACATCTATGCAAATTATCTTATAAGCCCATTCATCAGGAGCATGGTAACCAAAAACATACGTCTGGACTTGTGATCACATTGACCCCACCGGCAAGCGCAGCTTTGCAATCACCTGCAAGTAACGCACGACAAGCTTGATGAATTGCAACAAGAGATGACGAACAAGCTGTATTAGTGACAACGGATGGTCCTGAAAAATGAAGGGCGAAAGCAAGGCGCCCTGCTAGGAACGCAGGAAGGGTACCTTTTATGCAAAAATTAATAAATTTTTGAAATGTTTCAGGTAATTATGCCTACCTGTCGCATAGTGGACACCGATCTCATTTCTTGAATTCAGAACATAGTCATTTGTAGCAACCCCGACAAAGCAACCAATGTCCTTGCTGCAGACCTGGCCTTCTGTGAGCTCCTCGGAATCTCCAGTGGATCCCTTCACAATAAGACCCGCAGATTCTACAGCTTGGAATCCAACACGCATAACTAAACGCATTTGAGGGTCAAGTGCACGGGCTTCTCGAGGGCTGATACGGAAAAATTCATTGTCAAATCCTGAATGTACACCTTCCTCAAGAAAACAACCAAATCGGGTCTTCAGAGATCTTGCCGAAGATTTTCCGTTTTCATTAGTAGGCGGAGATACAGAGAAACGAGACTCGGGTATCTATAAGACTTTTGAGCAAGAAACGAAAATGGTTTACTAGAGTAACTCACCTCAGTAACAGTATTTATACCATTTTCCAGTATGTGCCAAAGCTCATTTGTATCGCAAGCACCAGGGAGATTAACAGCCATCCCAACTATTGCTATTGACTCCCGATGATTCAAGGAAGAGTGAGCATTGGACGCAGTTTTTGACGGAGTGGAAAGGTCAAGAAATGTGAGATCGGAGCTAAATCCATAGTCTTTAAGTACTCGCATCGCCGTACGTGCTAATCCTGCACTAGGACCGATATTCATGATTTCTAGTCCGCCTAGTTTCTCTGCATCTTCTGATATTTTTTGAAGTACAGTAGCAAACTCGACACGCTCGAGAAGAATCAAATCGACAATGCGCTCGATTAACTGTTGTCCTTGAATGTCAGAAGATATAATATTCCCGTTGCCCATATCATAAAGCGGAAATGATGGACATAAGCGAAGGGAGTTCAGAGTTGCAATAGTTCCGATTTCGACGTTATTAGCGTGAGTAGCTTCTTTGGAATTATTAAAATTGATATTATCATAACCATATAGTGAAGCTGTAGGGGTAAGATGATCATTACGGAGGGGAGTAAAGAGATTTGAGAGTACGCGGTCACGGGCAGCTCGTAAGCTTAGAGTGTTGGTGTGGAAAAGTGAGAATACTCTGAGTTTTTTTATTGTCGCGGGTGACATCTGTTGAGTGGGAGAGGGAGAATTAGGCGAGGATATAGGATAGTTGTTTCGAGGAGTACTAGGTGAATTATTGGATGCTGGTACAAAAGAAGACTCATAGTGATGTAGACGTCTCGGAATAGGTGAAAGACAAGGTGGAGTAGTAGATGAGTGGAAACTCAATGTTGATGAAGTTCTCGAAGGGGAAGGTGTAAATGCAACAGTATTTAGCTGGAGAGGCGTCGAAGATCGTGTCACTGGTAGATTCATGTACGTTAAAAATGCCTTCAGACTACTAGGGACACCAGAGATAGTGTGGCACGTAGCAGTTGTTTGAGCCGTAAGGTGTATCCGTGATATGACATCCTGAGGAAGGGCAAGAAATCAGGATCGTATCATTATGTACGGAAGGAATTTAGCGATAACAGATTTATAATCAAGTGAGGCTTGAAAAAAAAAGATTGATTGAATTATAAAAAGAGGTATACAATTTTCACGTTGTTATAATATGAAGAATTATTAAGAAAGTAGCTATTTATTATTCACATACCTGGGTCTGAGCATTCCATGCATTCAATTTATCTTCCAGCATGTCACGCTTTTCGCCAAATACAACCGCAGACCATTCGCACTCTCGAATAGGGTCATCGATAGTAATTCCACTCGCTGAAAGCATATCTCCCTTTGCAACTTGAGACTCTATTCCAAGTGAAATCGCGACTTCAAAGAGCCCGATGGCATTCTGGAGAAGGAGCAATTCATTGACAGGAGCATCCCTCGATGGAGAAAGTGAAGTGGCAACGAGTAAAGCTGGGAGAAGGCCCGAAGAGTAACCAACTACACTAGTAGATCCGAGTCCAGTTTTTGATATTATCTCAAGTTCCTCGAAAACACGGATAACTTGAGAAACAAAGAGGCTTGGAAATGAGATCAAAGGGTGACATAGAAGCTTAGAGTCCGATACAGGGAACCGTATGCTACTATCATGCAATAGCGAAAGCAGACTGCGGGTGGCACCGCTTTCCAGAGCACGAAGCGTGGAAAAGGTTAATGATTTTATGCGCGATGAAAACAAAGCATTAACCTGGCGAACAAATAAGGTTGCAAGAGGTGATCTTAGTGGTTGGTCAGAGATACATGATGAAGATGAGATTGAGCCCTGGCCGTCGAAGAAAAGCACACGCATGATGATAATGTTCGCTGGTGTTGCGGGTAGAGAGATTGTGATTTGAACGTTCCAGAGGGCCACAAAAACGCGTTGTCAATTATGGCGGCGGCGGCGCTAACGCTAGATGTTTACGGGGGGATGGCACGCGATGACGAGGGCTAGATGGGGGAGGGAGCAAGACGTTTAGAACTGGACTGTATCTTCTGAAGCAAGATATTAAGTACCACCAATGAGCATATCATGATGCCTTCCCCCAAACTGAAGGCAGATGATATCATTGAACCATAGTTGATCATGGTTGTAAAAGTCTTCAATCTCATATTATTTGCACTACAGCCAGAATGGGTATCTCGTTCCAAAGGAAAGACAGAGGACGAAACTATGAAAATGACAAAGTCACAGACTATGGAAAGTTAAAAAAACGCGACTTGAGCATATGTTAATAATAACTCAGGGACACACCTAATATAGTATAGTCCAAATTCATATAAACTTAGAACTAAAACAAATACCCTTGAATAAAATCATACTAAACCCACAAGACCTAAGATCAATAATTGGCTCATTCATAATGAGAGAAAATTCAGAGTTAATACTCACGGTTTGATGTATCTGATGTGTCAGTGCATGTCGGCATATACACGAGTCAAAGTAATCTGAAAAATAAATTTACTAGTCACGTCTTCACACCTTTCTAATAATTTTGCATTGTAGTAAAGGCAATAACACTTCCAAATAGTATATACGTCTTCTACAAATAATCTCACCTGTTATGAAATAAGGGTCATCTTGTATCTGTCTTCTATATGCTATATCTTAGATCACTAGATCCATGTAGCAAATCATGGTTACAAGCATATCAGCTCAGAAGAGATCTAACTGAATAAGCTGGCTAGATATTTTATTTCTCCCATCCGTATTACGCACAATTTGCTTAACATTATGATTGCATAAGTCCTGCTTTAATGGGATGCTCTATAGCTTTAATATACATGAGACAACCCTAAGATTCGACAGATCATGGATATGCATGTACGCATGCAACAGCTCTTAGTTAGTATAAGTTCGCTTTCTTCAATCCTTTCAAGCGGGGATCCACGTTCTCATTGCGTTATTTACTTCGTATAGAAATTGAGAGAAAGTACCTATGAAACACCAACTTTTTATCACATAAAATCTGTATGAAATAGATGTGCAAAATCACAGAGAAACATCATATACATATGCTATATGAAACAAAGTAAAATCTCAAAGCCTCCTATGAAAGTTATATATGTTTTATAAACCATTTCAAGCGGTGAGATAGACAATAACTGCCTCTGAAGCGGGTACATTAACGGTTAAAGAACCATTGCTAACTGAAACGGACTCTTTATTCTGCGTTCCCGACGGCGAGCAATCCGATGTGAAGGATCCACTATCTCCGATTGTTACTCCATCACTCGCCAAAGAAGATGAGCTTGGCGCAGTCAAGCGTTTTGAACTTATGACTGACGAGCTTGAGCTGAGACCGTTCAGAGTTACCGCTACTGAAGGGCGTGTCCCCGTTCCAGAATAGGTAGCTGAGTTGTAAAGTAGTATTCGGGCTGGTGTACTTGAAGAACCAGGATACACAGCGTAAGCGCCAATATCTGTCGTGCCAGAGTCAAGCTGAATGAGTTGAGTAGCTGATGAAGAACCAAGAAACTCTGAGACGAAGTAGGCTCCGAAGTAGGGTGCGTTGATGCTAGATGTATTCCAAAAGCAATAAGCCTACAATTTAAGTTAGATAATCGGCTACTATATATGAAATTAGGTATCCATACACAATTTCCTATAGTTCCCTGGTGGAAATATAGTCTATCTACACCAGCAAGTGCTCCCTGAAGAACATAGTCTACGATCCACAAGCCAGCCCCGAATGTTGGACTAATACCTCCACCACCGCATGTCGCTATTGAAACTCCTATTCAGCATGGTTGGGTGAAGAGGCGCCTTCTAACGGGAATACATACCAGAATTAGTTTCTCCGAGGAAATATGCTTTCCCTTGTGCATGAGCCGCTTTAGCTTCCGCACTGTACTTGCTTGTATATGATACAATCCCACTAGAATGTTTTTAGTAGGTAGAAGAGTGGGACTCGTATGATTACAACATACGAATGACTCATTAAACTTGCTAAGTTAGTAGAAGCACCCCCACAAGCAGATTGGGGTATGAGTGCCCAGAAAATGTTTTCACAAAGGAGATAGCATCCCCGAGCATGGGAATCAATCCAGAAGTTGACCACGAGGGATACGATAGATAAACGGCGCTCTGAAATATGTTTCCTAGCTATAAACTAATATCAACACTGAGTTGTTTTCTTCCTTTATGGATGATCTACTGACGGAAGAAGACAAAGAAGTGAGCCAGCTCTTTTGACTAGCACCGTCTGTTGAGAAGGACCATGAACCACCAGCAATTGGCGCACTACTGGAATAAACTAGAATCGACAAGTCATAAACTTAAGCAACGTGAAAGGGAAGTAAAAGCTTTACGGTCAGGTTCATTTCCTAACTCAATAGCTAGTAGGCCAGGAATTCTCCGCACAGCTTCTTCTGCCGCTGAACGAGTATTTCCTATGTTATTTAATTCCCGGTTTAATCCGATTGTTACATCCCCGGCAAGCTCCCCTGCAAGAGTGAGAAAACTGGGCCCGAACGTAAGGGATAAAGGTGCATCCAACGGAGACGAAACCGAATAATTCACAGCTGTAGAAAGCGATGCATCATACGTAGCGCGGTCTCTAGAGAAGAAATTAGTACTTAGTAAATATTAAGACACAAAAATACAAAACGCACTGGGTAGTCCCTCCAATTCTGACAGCAGGGGCTGCACCCCTCAGGCTCTGGATATTAGCCAAGCATTTGGATGTGCTCTCAAGCTCAGTATATCCGGGAAACGCAAAGAATTCGATAGAAATGCTCAATAACGAAGAATCAACTAATACAGCAGAAGTCGGTGCGGACGAAGGGACGGAGAACGTTGTTGATTGTGCTAGACAGATCTGGTATAGGGATATAATTAGTAGAAAGCTAAGGAATTGTGACATTGAGAATAGCTGTATCATGGTGAACGGGGACTCACTCTAATTCATGTTGATATATACCATAGCCATACGGCTAATACTTTCGTCTACGTGTCATGATCTGCATTGGGCTATTTAGTTTATAGGGAAATTCAACTGTTGGCGCGGAAGAAGGACAAAGCCACGCTCTACAATATCATCATAACCGTTTAGTGATTACTCGTCCCACGTGGCAGATTTTGCTGCCATATTATGGCATATATATAAATTAGTCATATGGTTAAAAAAATATTATAATCAGTTGAAAGCGCACCGTTCATGCTTTACCCAAAACCTCGGGCGGGCCGTTACTGCAGTTAAGAATCATATGACACAAAGTGTAACATGCCTTGAGGATATTGTCAGGGAGCTTTCGAGTTGATACTTAAGTAGATTAGCAAAACATTCAACAGGCAGACATCATGAAGAAACATGATTCGTTTGAGACTAGAACTTGTACATTTTATCGTATCTTCTGTTCAGGTATCAGAAATCTTATTGACTAGTAACAAGTAGATTTTTGTGTTCTCAGTCACATTTTGAACCTATCATTCATCATGCAGTGAAAAGTAGTCTAGAGATTCAGCTATTATTTGAGTTGAGAAAGATAGGAAGGATGTCCTTCTGTGATCTATGTGTAAAGGTAAAGACAAATGGTCCATCAAAGTGCCCAAAAGACGCTTTGTCGTAACGCCACTTCCGTGACTTAAATTACGGGTGACTCCGCATTGGTAAGCTGACTCTCAGAGGGACTCATTGTTCATTTCACTTAGAGCCATATGGCTACTCTATGGGGTAAAGATTAAATTAGGTATTAATATTTTTTAGTGTAGCAAACATTTTAACAGAGTGATATGCATGCAATTAGTGAAATTAGAAAACAACAAAACGCAACAAACTTTAGAGATATGTACCACGGTAATTGGGGTGTATGGGTATATATTATTCAAATTGTTCCTTATAAGTCTGTACTGAGGGAGTATAAACCATTGCTACATATCTCACTCCCGGGAGATACGTCTAATTACCCTTCAGGATATTGTCTCAAGGACTCGTATCTTTTGAAGTAAAGACTTTAGCTCTTCTTCCGTGAGTACTCTATTCCGAAGTACTTCCACAGAATCGCGATTTTTAGGATCCCAGCCCAGCTCCTTAGCAAGTCTCGAGCATAAATTATTATCTCCCGTCTTTTCCCTATTTTTGAGATGCCGAAGAAGGGCATCCTTACGTGAATACCCATTTTGCGGGCATGTACACTTATCCTTGTCATTAGATGGACTTTGTACGTTCCATGGTCGCACCACATTAGGGCAGAAAAAATAGTACGTATCCTCCTTCAGCTCGTGTCTATGGAGGCTTTTCATATGTCTGTTATACTCAGAGAAGCGGGGGAAATATGTTTGATCTTTATCGCAATAATATTCCTTTGTTTTCACTTTCCTCCACCGTCGTGTCGTAAGTCCTTTTTTTGTGCGCATGACTCCTGAAGGTGGAATCACTGGGTTCAGAAGATTGGAAATTTCCTGATTCTTACGGCCTGGACGAAGAGCCTCTGGTCTGTATGAACTTGACGAAGAAGACGTCGAGGGGTAGTTATGAGTGTCAGCTTTAGAAGCAAAGTTCCTATCTTTTATGGACTCGTTCGGGTAAGGGTGGAAAAGGCTACTTGAGTATTGAGATTGTGGAGGCTGAGATGCAGGGACTGATGAAGAAAATGGCTGAAGCATCAATAGTGCATTGATTAAATGAGCCGATATAGGATCGATCGTCATCGAAGGAGACTCTGGCATAGGAGATGGATGAGAGCACCGGGAGGTGCCATGGACTGGGGACGTGGTGTTTGACGCCTGAATCTTGAAAAGTTAGAGTGGAAATTCGAAAATAAATTTCTAGCTTACCAAACCAAAGGTAGAATGCAGTGGTTCGGCTTGTGAGAGAGCCATAAGAGTATCAGTTGTAGGAGGGTCGAGTTCTTGTGAGATGTTAGGAGAGCAACAATGAAGTTGATTCATTGTTTGTGGTGGTACAAGATCAGGAGACGAGGCGATTCAACAAGAATATAAGTAGTAATATGTTTATACGCTAATGATCAATGCAATATCTCCACACACAACACTATTTTAAATTAATTAGAAGTTTTCTCGCTTAATTTGAGATTTTTACAGCATACTCAGATTTACTGAGGCCTGTAAGATTATTCAGAGAATATCACGGCCAGGTCACTGATGCATCCGTGCCTGGGCCCATGTTTTGATGGCTACTACGCCAGTGGTTTTGTTGTTATAACCGATTGGGCACACGCGTCGATTTGAATAAGTCTCCAATTTATTTTTGTGTAGTCTTACATGCACATCCTAAGACGCTGTTCATCATGGTATGAAGCTCAAGAAATGCGACTTGAGTCCCCGAATCATCACCAGTATGTGCCGTATTAGAGACGAGTGCACCACACATATACACACACAGCCACAAACCACAAAAACCTCAATTCCGAATTCGGTAAAGTCCAGACCCAAATCAACCTCATTGTCTTACTTTTCAACTTAGTTGTGGAAACGCATCGTACGGGTGTATGGACATCTATACGCAAAGTAATAGTCTCTCTCTCTCACAGAACTATCCTTTTGCTTGAAATTAAATGTCATTTTTGGTTTTTTCTAGCCTTATCCACAGACAATGGAAATCTCTCTTCACCTTCGAATATCAGTGATATGTATTCATTAGATACTCGGTATTCTATCATAAAAAGAATGCTATGCATCATAAATTATTATGTGTCACTTTTTTATCTTCTTTTTGTTCTAGGACTTCTTTTGCGTTAGCTTAAGGAACAAAGTTACTCGCCTAAATGGGCTCCCACTTCCAAAATGAGACATTTCGTAACAAAGATTGTTTGGCAGTATATAAAACCACATCCATCATTCTTACAACTCTTTGCCTTTACAGCCATCATGTTCATGTTCTCTTTCCTACTAGGACGTACCTCTCAGAGCAAATCTCACAACTCAGGGCAAGCCTCGACTTCTGCTACATGCTTGAATATAAGTCACCCAATGCCCCTCAAACCACGTAAATCTGGTTTATCAGAATCTAAGACACATCGTGATCACCGAAATCGAGGTTCGAATTCTCTACTTATAAATTTGAGAGCTTTGAGTTCCTAACGGCTCCATTTTTTTTATTACTGTATCATTGCTATGTACTAAAATAGATCTATCGTTGACACCTTCGAACGGAGGAAAGGCTAGTCCCGCGATTAGGAAGGCTTCTCACCCTAAACAAAGCATGTATCCTATATCTCCCGTAGGATTCTGGAATAACCAGAAACCGTACCACTTGGCTGCCCGTCGCAATTGCGATCAGGGCCCGACAGCGGACAATAGTTGGGAAAATCATTCAAGTAAAACCCACTTGAATCACTCCCTGCATAATAATAGCGGGAAATATAGAGAAAACAGATTGGATTTCTTAACCGACAAAGAATCAGAATCTGTTGGTAGGCTCGAGCCCGGGTATCGGCGAGCGTTGTATATGGGTGCAACTCAGAAGGGTAAAGAACAAGAAGAAATTGGCTATACATACACCTCACAGATCTCTATAGAAAGGTTGAACAAAATGCATCAATATAGTAGAAATTACGTGACAGCTTCATTGGTCTCAGACGCTTCTACCAGACCTCTCTTCTGATTTTCTTAAATTCTCTGTAGATAAAACTTCCCATGAACTTCACGCTCCTTATCGTTTATACTTCATAGTTCTATGCACCACTCATTTTTTCCTTTTACATACATGCATCTCCTAAAGTTTTACAATGTAAATTATGCTAGGCTGGCCTAGCGAATCACAAGTCACTCCTTACTGAACCTACGAAACTCTATTTCAAGCTTGTAGGCGGATGAACAACAATAGTGACTACCTCACTTACTCATACAAAATCTCAAATTGTTGTACTTGAGTGCTGATCAGATTTAATGATGTATATTCAACGTAAACCACACCCCTGGCTTAAAAATCAGGTTCTTCAAACGTCCAATCAAGTAAATCAAAGGTGTGAAGGATCAAATCAACTGCTTTATTTCCGTTATCCTCCAAGACTAGAAGGCACAATGCGCTAGCTACTCGGTAAGGCAAACAACCTGAAGACAACGGTAAGTACTTTCATAAGCAACTGAGCACACTCGTATTAAAACATAAGATTACGATGAGTTTGTAGTCTTTGCTATTATAATCTTCCCTCGTGGTATGATACAATACTTGTTTGCACGTTTGCTTCTTAGAAGTTCTGCTTACTTACTTTGCGACATCAAGATAAGCCTGTAAATATGACTTCAGACTAGGTAATTCCACTAACTACCAGTAAATATACCCTGATATAGGTGTTGATAAAGAGAATAAGCTGGTATTCCTTTCAGATTTCTCTCCTTTTTTAGTATCAAATGGGAGTCAGTTCGGAGAAAATATCTTAAAAAGTATCAAAACCACGAATTTATATTATGTGGTCCTTGTGTCAGGAACAGTTAGCTGTTGCTACTATGTTAGTTACTTAATAGTAGGAACACTCCTTTTCTCCCTATGTACTTTATTCGTTATTCTTACTTCTTCTACTACCTCCTCGGCAACCAATTTAAACCCACATAAGTAATCTTTATCTTTCTTCAGCTTGACTTGTACTGAGACTTTACCAGTAACCTCCGTTCCAGTATCTCTCTTTTCATGGTGTTTTCGATGCCGTTGACGAGGTCCACCATCTGCTGTCCTGACCTCTTCCTCTTCGCTAATAGGCTGAAGTTGGTCATATTCTTCTCTTTCCTTATCTAATTCTTCTCTTTTAGATTGAGCATAATTAGTGTCCCTCGGTGCATTAGCAGGGGATTTAAGGGCTGAAGAGGTACTGCTAGCAGAGGAAGCTGAAGAAGTTTCACTTGAAGCTTTGCTGGTATAGGATCTGTTGGTGGTCAGAGATGATAACGAAGAAGGCCTAGTTGATGACGGTGACGTCAAACGGCTCGCTGAAGCGCTTGTTATAGAGGAGCTCGGCGACCGTCGTATACTAGTTTTAGAAGGAGTGGGACATGTTCTAGATGAGATTGTTGATGTAGTGGATCTAGATTTAGCCCATGCTTTATGAGATAGCCCTTCAGGTGATATGGTGCCTGGGGAGGCTATCCGCATAGGTTTTGGAGGTCTCCCCAGCGTGCTTTCTCCGGGTGTTTTCTTCTGTATCACAGAAAGGCCGAGGGGGACCCTGCTAATATTACTAGAGCTAGTGCTTCCCGATGTAGAAGACATACGGACTTTGTATGCGATAAAGATGCTACCTGGAATCTGTTTCTATCTTTATACAACTTGCAATCAGCATAATGACTATGCATATTTAGTAAATTATCAAAGTTTGTCAACGATAAATGCTTAATTTAAGCTTGTCCTACATACAGAGACCAAGAAATGCTGAAAGACATGTGAGAGAGATTAGAACATTCGTACACTATTTTTCTTGAAATTCGACAGGTTGTAACCCCTGAGAAATGCTGTTTTACGTGACGCCGATAGATGTTCAGTCCGGGTATGTTCAGCTTTCGAGACGCAAAGCTTTCGACATCTTTGCTCTAGAATCTTCAAAGTTCTGTATTTTTCTTTTCTATGGTTTAACCCCCTCCCTTCATCGTCATTCCGAGCTAGTGCGCACATATATATATAAGATTAGAAAAATTGTATGTTTATCTATAATGCGATAAATCTATCGTCATATGAAAGAAACACAGTTGTTGGTTGAGTTAGATAGTGCCATGAGAGAAAATATGCGTTTAAGTAAAAGCAAAACGCACAATGTAACTAACAAAATGTATACGATCACAGACAAGCGAAGAAAGGACGATTGTGACCACAAACCTAGTTGTGTGAAACTCAGAACCGATTATTGAAAATCACAAAGTATATCGGGGTTTTGCCGGAACTTATGTATGCATATCTTAGAAGTTCAGATTAAGTATAGGGAGAGGTTATCTGCATGTGCTAGACTTAAATTATACATGGTGAAACTGTTTTTGTCTGGCTATGCGGTTGTGCGTTCTTCTCCAGAAGTTAAGAAGACTCTAAATTTGCTTGTGTACCTGTAATGTGCATATACTCACCCGTGGCGCTTTCTATTTTAAGCTACGTGTATTTTTACTCTCGTGTAGGGCATAGAGATAAAACCGGGTTCGATACGGGATTACCATACCTTTGCAGCGTTTAGCATAGGGTTATTAGTAGCTCATTACCGAGGTTCCTGTGTCCTTGAGATCACACCTCTCCTTCAAGTACAATATTTCTCCTGAACTTATTTTTGCACCTAATTGACTAGCTTAACAGCTTTCTTCGCAAAATTATGTATCAAGATTATAATCTGTGGCGAGTTTGCTTTAATAATTAACATACGGTTCATGGCTTGCTCCTTCCAGAGCATACGCCCCATCATAGATGGCACCCAAGACATCGTACGATAAAGGTTCTCCAGCCAAGAACAAAGGGAAGAAAAAAAGTGCTAAGGTCAAGCTTCGGAAAAAGGACAATATATGGGTGAGAATTATAAAGAAGATAGCTGGTGACAAGGTATCAGAGGCTATGGAGAGGCACGAGCCCGATCACCCAACAGAATACTATAACGAGGTCGAAAGGAAATGGAAGAAGGTATGTTATATTTCCCTCATATTCTCCATTTGTAACCAACATGGTTCTCGATTCAGCGTGAGAAACCTGTGTGGCTCCCGGATGAGGACTGGAAGTTATTGAAAAGCATACGTGAAAATGCCCACTGGCTAGACTACGGGTGCAGTTGCTGCTGCGGTAGCGTCATCATTGGCCGCTCAGCTGTGATAAGTCTGTACCTTTCCTACTACATTTCCGCTTGCTTTCTGACTATATAATTTTCACAGGTCTTGCTCCTGCAATAGGACCAATAGTATGCATTGCTCTTGGTACTACGATGGTCAATTGTAAGGCACAGAAGTTTGAGTATGTGCATTTTGTTCAAATTATATTATAATTCATGCTAAAAATTGGTGACAGTATTCCTTGGACAACGACGGCCATGATGTACGTTCGCATCGGTGTATCGGAAGGCATCGGTCTCGTGCCTGTCGCCGGAGAAGTTTTTGTGGCCTGGTTCAAGGCTAGTACCCGGAACCTGTACGCTCTAGAGAAAGCTCTTGAGAAACGTCATGACAAACCCAACCGGCGCCGGAATGTCAGAGATTATTAGTTTATTTCGTATTTATGGCACATATATGTACATGTAATATATCTCGTTTACTTATTTCGTGTGGCATCAACGAGTTTCAAAGGGAGAGAATATCAAAGCTAGATTCTGAAAATCTGGACGAAAGACGCCAAGTCAGGAACAGACATGTGTGTACAAGACTGGAACTGCTGCAGCCACCTGGACTCTGACTCTGGCCGAAACTAAAGTTCACCGGAAATATGTTTACGGCCCCCGTATCACTGCTTTCAGAGAATTCCATTGTCGTACTGTAAAGCTATATATGCTCAAATAAAGATGGATAAATTAAATGCAGGGACATTAGATATCCATAGCGAATAGCACTCCTGAGATGCTTTCGGTCGCTTTCGGATCCAAGGCTGAGGAAATCAGATTAGATCGCCCTGGCCATTCGGAACGCAAAAGACAAGAAAAAAAAAGCTCAATCAGCGGATCTGATAATTCATTCGTGAAGAAAAAACCATGAAGATAAAAAACTTTAAAAAGCCAGATATTTGGCTTTCGTATTGCCAGTCGCCCACTCCCCTCTTCTCACCTTCTATCAAGTCTGTGTACTGTCAACTGTACAGAAGGGAGCGATGGATCATCAAGAGAAGAAATCCGACACGGCTAGTAACTACGAAGAGCAGCCATCGAAGATACTGCTTGAAAGCCCTGGTGTTCAACGAATTGAAGCCATCTCGAGCTCGTTCACTCAGCCTTTGAAAATCGTTCTTTTCGTCGGTGTTTTTCTCATTGCTTATGTTTACGGCCTCGGTAAGCGAATACTAGTGTTTATATGGTTAGTTGCATTCTCACTTTTCCGTTACTATCTATCTAGACAACAGTATTCGATCCACTTTTCAATCGAATGCAACGAGCGACTGGAGCACACATTCTTTGCTCGCAACATTGAACACAGTCAAGGCTATCATCGCTGCCGCTGCTCAACCCGCGTATGCTCGTGTTGCTGATGTATTTGGCCGTGTCGAGCTCTTGTGCTTCTCAATACTATGCTACGTTGTTGGTATGTACAAATTTTGGCGAGACTTAATTGGTCTATGACTAAAGGTAGAATTCTTAATGAAGGGACCATCATCGAAGCCTGCTCAAAAAACGTGCAAACATATGCGGGAGGTGTCGTAAGTGGGAAAACGTATCTTTATCGAGCGTTATCTGATGAGATGAGGTAGATTATCTACCAATTGGGATTGACGGGTCTAATTTTGCTTGTGGAAGTCATCATCGCAGATGTTACCAGTCTTCGTAGCCGTCTTTTCTTTTCCTATATTCCAGCAACACCATATCTCATCAATGCTTGGGTCAACGGGAATATTGCCTCTGAGATTCTCGCCAACAGCACTTGGCAATGGGGTGTTGGCATGTTCGCTATCATGATGCCTGTAGTTGGTATCCCGCGATTATCTCCCTAGTTCTTGCTGCCCGTAATGCTAAGAAGAACAATAAGCTGATTGGACTACTTACACTCAAAGAGTATCACGGTACCTATTATGCCCTTGCTGTTGATCTCTTCTGGCGTCTTGACGTGGTCGGATTGCTCCTTATATGTGCTATCCTCTCTCTCATCCTCTTACCGATGACTATCGCCGGCGGCCTTTCTTCTCGATGGCAACATGCTGATGTCATTGTCATGCTCGTCATCGGTGTACTTACTATCCCAGTCTTTGTAGTTTGGGAGAAGAGATACGCACGATTCCCAGTCGTGCCATTCCATCTCCTCAAGGATCGATCTGTCCTCGGTGGTATGGGATGTGCCATGTTCCTCAACTGTACATGGTACCTTCAGGGAGAGTGAGCAAAACGTTTTCATACCCATCATTCCTTATCATCTAACACTATGAAAAGTTATCTATATACTGTTGCCATTGTTGCCTTTGACCAAACCGTTCTCAGTGCAACGCGTATTTCCTTCCTCTACTCCTTTACTTCTGTTATCGTTGGCCTCTGCGTTGGTCTTATCGTCCGCCGCCTTCGCTACGTGAAGTGGTTCGCCGTTGCTGGTGTATGTATCTTCATGCTGGCTATGGGTCTCTTAGTTCACTTCCGTGGAGATCCCAATCATACTCAAGTATCTGGATTAATCGGATCGCAAGTTGTTCTTGGAGTTGCTGGAGGTTTGACTCCATACACCGTACAGGCTCTCGTCCAAGCAGCGACAAAGCATGAGCGTAAGTCCCTCAACCCCCTTACACTGTAACTCGCATGTGTCTCATCACGTAATTCCAGACGTTGCTCTTATCACCGCTCTCTATCTTGCTGCGTATAATGTTGGCTCAGCTATCGGTGGTGCTATCTCAGGAGCAATCTGGACTAATACACTTCCAGAGAAGTTAGAGGCCTATCTCAATAACAGTACCCTTGCAGCTGAGGTTTACGAGTCTCCTTTCGTATTTGAAGCTGCCTACCCAGTCGGAACTGCAGAACGCACAGCAGTCATTCATGCGTACAATGCTGTACAGCGTCTTCTTTGCATCACTGGTGTCTGTCTCTGTGTCCCATTCCTTGTTTGCGCATTGTCACTCCGCAACCCTCGTCTTGGGGATAAGCAGTCTCTCGATAATGCAGAAGCCGAACATTCCGATAATAGCGTCCCTCATTTAGAGAAAGCCTAAATTGAGGTGTTTTGACTTAAGCTTCTTTAAAAGTATATATTTTTTTTCTTGTTATCACGTTGCGTACCTTATATTATTTTCCTCTGTCAATATTTAGACTTCTGCTTTGTACGTGCGTGTAGATTTAGTTGTTGTCGTGATTTATTTCTTAACATCTGCCTTCGTTATTATTGCAGATGCACGTGTACACTTATTTCTCGGGTATTGTTTATTATAATCGTAAATCCATTTTACACTACATCACCACTCGATGCTTTAGAAAACAATAGAAGTAGTAATACCTTTGTGCCATGTCTTAAGAATCCATTGTGAGTTTTCAAGATTTCTAAATAGAATACTGTGCTGACATCCATATTGTTTGATTTTACATGTAAAGCCTTCTAAAAATTGAGCTGGGACCAGAAATTGGTCTCGACAGAATTTGCAAGTAGTGATGTTTCGGGAAGTAAGTTCAAGAAATCATCAACACCATGATACTCCAAGAAATTTTCATCCTTCGCTTGCCTGACTTCAGGGTTCGTATCGTGAAAATAGCCACCTCCACCAATTAAGCTCATCAACTCTTCAATTATACAGGTAGAATTGCTATCCGAGGGCTCCATGTTTCCCTCAAGGACATCGGGGATCCAGTTTAGAAGGCCATACACGTACGAAGAATTGGATGGAAGATCCTCAAAATCTGACGCCTGTCCAAATATTTTGTCAATGAGTTCGGGGTCACATAAATCTGTGTCATCTTCGGCGGAGAAAGGGCCATTGATGATACCCTGAAGCTCTTGTGTCTGCTGGGGCAGATTGCTAAGCCCATGCAAAAGGTTTATATCAGTATTGTCTTGGATACTAGGACCCTCGGAAAACAGAAGGTGAATAAGCAGATCCAATAGATCCGGCGGTTGTTGTGGAACACTATAGTTCTCAATGACTGGAAACGTCTCTAAATCCTCAAACAAGATACTGTAAGGATCTTCATCAGGGAAGGTATTAGTTGGATAATCCCAATCACTGATGGATGCTTGGTTGAGTATCTCAGTGTTGATTTGTGAATTACAATCTGGTGATTGTATGTCCTGGAATGTGAATTTAAAATTTTTGATGGATTTGTGTCCGTCGGACGTTCCCCATATGTCCAGATCCGAAGCACTTCCCCTACTATAATCATAACCTGTAGGCAACGGGTTGTCGGTATCTGATTTAGGCGATTCTTGATTTTTAGTAGGAATTGTTTTCCTAGTTCGCGTTCTTCTTTTCGTGACAACAGCGGGGGTTCTTTTTTTCTTTTTGGGCAGGGACCTGCCTGGTGGTTCCGCAAGAGTTCCGGCATCATATAAGAATGGATTGGGATTGTCGCTCGTCCATCCAGCAGCCGTTACATGAGATTCTGATGTTCTCTCCAGCGAGATATCCTCTTTTTCCACCTTAATGAAGTCGACTTCATGAATTACAATGGGCACCCTTCTACCTTTCAGAAGAGACATTTTGTTTTTAACACCTTTGTCAATGTCACTAAAGAGTTTTTTATTAGATTTCACAGGTCCTGTGAACTCTGATAGAAAACCCGACATTAACCCAAATCGCACTTCGCGTTTTCCTCTTTCACAGTGCTGACGATAACTTTTGATGGTTAACCAGTTTGATAAGAACTCTTGTACGGTGGTTTCATCTGGGAAAACGAGCAAACCATTATCTTTTGGAATTTTTGAGCACAACGATTGCTGGATGGTATACATAATTAGTAGAGGTATATCGTCAACGAAACTTCTGCTTTACCAATTCCTTATCGAATTCATTCGTAGTGAACCACGTAAAGTCATCAAGGATATCCTTGTTGTTAAATTGCGTTATGGTGAATTGTGGCATTTCGAATAGAACTTGGTGATTTATGATGAATGAGTTCGTTGAGATAATGTCTAGGAGGAACGAGCAATAAACCATCTGAAGTCTTCAGTGGTTCGTTTATAACTTGAGGCATAAGCGAGGCCACATTGAATAACTAAATTGTGATCTCTTATTTGCCTTTGTTGTGCGTCTTAGCGAAATGAAGCATGACCGTGACATGTTTAAGAGATGAAATTGGTACTGATAGTGAGGTGTTCTCTCTGGTTACATCACTGATTCACTCTACAAATTATATCTCTGATATAGATAAAGTGATTGCGGAATTCTAACTCTAGCTATACCCTCAAGATATCACCTGAGGAAGTCATCAAGCCAACCGAAACGATACCTCATGACGCACAGTGGTTCATCTTTTTTTCTATTATTGAAACATTGGTTCAACCTTTACATAAGTACTAATGAACACGCGTTAATAGTAAGAGAAGGGGACGAGTCGAAAACGTTGGGAACAAGGAAGGGGAATAGGAATGGCAATAGTTACATATAGTATTAAATTCACAAGGGTGAAGACTCTATACTGGTTTTATCTGGAGAGCCTGAGCAGTTAAGGGTTTCTACAAAAAGGCTTACTGCTTTTTCTACTTGGCTTTCCTTTGGTTCTTCCCACTCCCACTTATGGATACGAATTATAGCACGCGCCAAGTTTAGAAGTTGTTCTTCATCCGTTTCTTTATCTATAGACACAACCATTTTCAGACCGAGAATTACATGAGAAAGAGGTTAGTGAGATAGTTTTACCAGAATTGGTCGATTTCTGTGGCCATGCATAATTGAATTCATACATCATTCCATTAAGTCGCGAAGTAGCTGTAACATGCCGAGAGATCGGAATTCGTATTTCATCGTATATATGTAATGCTAGCGGAAGTGTTTTGCGATTAGTGAGCGGGTGCGCAAGAAGTGCAGCGAGAACATAAGCATCCTATATGTTTCTTTAACTCAATGAACCTTTTTGGATATTATAATGAAATAAGAACCTCGATAGCCTGTCCTCCCCGGCACCTTGATGTGGTGTCATAGCATGGGCCTGATACATGATTAGAGGATTGAGCGCCGATAAACAAAGAACATACGGCATCACCGAGTAAGACAACCCTTCCTACCCCATCAGAATATCGTGGCAGGGGTTTGATAGTATGTACTGCCCATAGAGAAGGGGTTTCTGCAAGCTTATATGAACTAAGAGATGCGTCAAGGCAAACCTATCAATGAAGTACCTCAAGTAAAGCGAGCACTTCATTGTTCCAGCCCTCAAATTCAAGTAGCAGCTCTTCACGGTGTGCAGTCCGTACCCAAGCATCTTTTATACGAGTCCCTTCTTCACTAGGTTTACTAGTGAAAGCTACGAGATTTATCATTGGCTTTGAAGCGCTTTCCCCAGCGGTCGTATGTTCGATAGGAAAGGCGATTACATGTCTATTTTTTCCGAAGTACTGTTATAGAAAAGTGATGATCAAGGATAGAGCTTGGGCGGAAGCATAGGGATAAACGTACCACAACAGGCCCTTTCCCCGCTCTGTGGCCTGGGAACTGGGCTTCAAGAGCTGAAGATGGTATTAAACTGCGGTAAACAAGAGTTCCAGACCAAATCGGTTCCACTAGATCTGTTACAAGGTCCGGGGAATCATTAGTAGTATAGTCCGTGTGAGTTACGTCAGAACTCTTCGATTTTAGATCAGTGCTACAAATTTGGTTGGAAGGCTTTGAAGAGAGAAGGCCGCGATCAAATAGTTTTCTGTACATATGTTTTCGCGTTGTACTTCTTATACCGTCTGCGCCAACAAGAATATCAGCTTGTGCTACGGTTCCATCCGAGAAATGGAGAACAATAGGTGAGGATAAACTACGTGGATGTTAGACTATTTCTTCGTGACTTATTCCAACTCACTCTTCCTCATCTTCATATTTATAGCTAGCCAGTCTCTTATTGAACTGGGTCTTGGCAGGTGGTATAGAATGGGAAGCAAGTACTTGCTGAAAGTCTGCACGGTGTAGGGTAAGGACTCCAACTAAGAAATTGGATTTAAAATGCCCTTATTGCAAAAAATGCAAGAGGAACCTTACAAGGTGCAATCATAGTATAGAAAGGGTTTTCTATATCTTCTCGGTCACCACTATGAAACTCAAAAGCCTTTCCTGTTATTGCAGGTTTATCCACCTCCATATCCCAGCACACTCTATAAACTACTCACGCGGAAGCATCGACATGTCTCTGCCGGAAGGAGCTATACGGGTCAAATCTTCTTCCAAACCACTTTTGCCATTCTTAGAGGATATCGAAGTTAAAATACGCCATGTCCGAAGCCATATACCCACACCTGCACCAAGTTCAGTTAGTGAAGGTGAAGCTTCATATATAGTCACGTCCAATGCAGCCGAAGAAAAACTGGAAGACGCAAGAAACGTAGCAAGTGCTAGTCCGCCGATACCACCCCCACTTGTGAGGAAACAGATAATCATAATGCAACTTCAGTATTAGAACACGTGAGGAATTCTTTGCACATACACAATTGCCACCCGCAAGCGTAGGTTCTCACAAGGAACCGCCGTCTCCTCTTTAACGCGTTTTTTGTAAACAAATGAGTTAGAATTTGACCGTTTCCTTTTTGTTGTCTTTTGTTCTGATTCTTCTGAAAGACCTGCTGCATCAGGGACAGTAAGGGAGCCATCTGCTTTCTCAGTACAACGGACGCTCATGGCCTCTGTAAGAGTACTTGACCCTGATTCAATGAACATACTCAGCTCCTGGCACGAAGAAGGAGAGTCAACGGATGTCCCTGGCACTTCTTCTGTTTCCCTTTTGCAGTCATGTATACCAAAGAAGGGCGGTGATAACGAACGAGGCTTGTCCTTACCAGCTAAGGAACATGCGTCATCCCCAGCGTCATATATTCCCCTACGCTCAGCATCACCTAACATTTGTGTACTCGAGCAGCTTATAACCAATAACTTGGGTGGATTGACATCCTCAGAATTTTGTCCAGAAACTAGTGGAAGTTCAGCCTCAGGTTGCTCGTGCTGGTCCATTGGGTTCGTTGGTTCGCACATTTCAGAGTGAAACTTCCCCCTATATGAGAAATGTTAAATAAATGATGATATATTGATAGGGGGTATGAGCCTCGTAAATGAAACAGAATTTGATGGTGATATTATGCTAGCCATAGCTTAGTTCATATGAATTCAACTCGAGAAACGGCAAAAGAGCGTCAGGAAGGTGGGAATCATGAATATGAATATGAAAAACTGATTATCACATCTTGAAATACAAACGAGACTCAGTTAGTACCACACCCGATGCACCAATTCTAGCAGTTATCAAGACGCATTCTTCGCATGGGATAACACTGACTCGTAGGATTCAGATAGTTCAACAAAGAGATCCATGGTCACGATATACCAATAATCAGGTAAGGTTCGGAGTCAACTACGAACAGTAAAGATGCTTTGCTTCCTTTCCATTAGTGCAGGTACAAGGTAATATAACTTACAATAACTATCGGTTGATATTATTGCTAATCACTCTACCTAAACTTTGATACGATGATAGTATCTAGTCAACGACTACAAAGGAGAAAGTTTGCAACTAGATATGGTCTAGACCCTCAACTATGCTACAGCAAACAGATTCTATCTCTACTATGACAATGCATTGATATGAAACTACAATTCTATTACTGCAAACAAAAACAAACAAACAATATTCTCAAATATAGTAAAGCACATGGCAATATTTGCTTGCTCCATGTCACGGTTCTCACATCCCTGGAACACATAAAAAAGAGACACTTCTCCTTTTCTACAGAAACCCGCTTTCTATTCTTCTAAAAATGTCGGGAGACGGAAAAAAGCAGAAAGCGAGGTCGGAATCAGTAGCTCTTGGACTTCGTTCAATTCAAAAAAAAGATGACGGAACTGGGGTGTCTGAGATAGGAAAAGATTCAAAGCGAGTAGGGAGCCTAGCTCATACACTTAAGACACTCGCATCAAAGAAGAAGGAAGCTCCACAATTCAGCCCTCAAAGCTCTTATGGAAGTACTTCATCATTGTCTTCGTCAAGAACCGGTACTTTTCGAGATGAGGGATCAGTCATCTCTTCTGCTACCACAACGACGAGGAGAAGTACAGCGGCTGCCAGCGAAAGAACTGCAAGCACTCTCAGACGGTCTGATCTTGCTTAACCTTGAAACTTTGATGCTTGTAATACCAATGAGTTGATGGGTTTTTGTACACATATGCCCGTAGCTTGAGAGCGGCCGCATTATGTATGCGTGTATATAAGTAAACACTGTTTGAACCGTAGTTTAAGTTTCATTTCTCACATTTCTCACTGCAATAAACATAAAATTCTTGAGTTCAAACCTGAACTAACACATATCAACAAGTTCTCGGACTTATTTTGTCAGATATATCCAATATTTGAAACAAAGACCTCATAATTCAAAAGATACAATAAACATTAGATTAGATATGATACACATGAAAAATCGCTAAAAGTACAGATTATCATTTGCCAGAAAGGAATCTTGAGAGCTCAAGCCTTGAAACTGAGCGGAGATAAACCAGCGGCCTTCAAATCTGCATTTATCTGAGGAATATGGTTCAAAAACTGTCCTTTCAAATTATCCCACATCTTTGGCTCGTGTTCTAAGACGCCATAATAACACCATCAGTTTCTCCCATATACACAATGAAGCTAAGGTGTACAAACCATGTCGTTTAGGGGACTTCATCGCATAGTCCGTAAGAGTGAAAATCATACTGGACTCAAACATGAATGCTATTTTTTAATGATAAATTCGGGTTAGTTGTAGGTTATATGCGACTTTAAATAACGAACCCATAGTATCTTCATGGACTCGCATTGGTTTTAATTCGCTCTCAGTGGCTAGCTTGAACTCGTCATATGAGACGCCATGAGGGCAGAATCCGGTCTCATATGAGCATGAACCAGGCATGAACTCATCTGAACGACCACCATATACACCATAAACAAGACCCATGAATTCGGTTGCCGCGTTACGGTGATAGTACTGATGACACAGATTAGGTACAGTTTCAGCTACAAAAAAGCACGAGCTTACAGGTGGTCTGAATGTCTGAGAAGCGACATCCCAGCGAGGACTGAAAATTAGAAAATCTGCAAGTGGTGTTCCAGGAGTCTTAGACTTAGCAGTCAAAACACAGAATATAGACGGATCGATATGGTCCTTTGAGATAGAGCCGACGTTCACGAACTTCTCCATAGCGTATTTGTAGGGAACATAACTAGAATAATGTGAGCATAGACATAGCAGGAATTGAAGTAATCCTCAGAAAAACGTACTTTCCGTGCCATGCAACAACATCGAAGGGTGTGTGCTCTTGCTTACATACATGTAACTGTCCACAAACCCTTCGAAGATATTGTCAGAAAAAATAACAGTGCTGAAGAAGCTCCTTCATACTTGTATACGATCTCCCATGGCGACTGATCAATGTCAAAACTGGCTACTGGATGCTCAAAATCACGGGGATTTGCAAGACCATTTGCACCCAAAGGGCCGAGTTCTGGAAGCTCATAATGAGATCCGTATATCTCTTGAATATCTACAAAAGCATTCCTTAGTCTAAGAGTTTCAACTATTATCCTCAAAAGGATGACTTACACCCTCGTGAAGGACCATCCGGGAACGCCACTCTGAAACGAATGCCACGTTGGATGACAAGTAACTCTCCAGGGCGAACCATCAATTTTCCTAATTCTGTCTGGACGTCCATTCGACCTTGTTGTGGCAAAATGAGAAGATCCCCATCATTATTGCAGAAGGCCTTCTTGTCCATCGAAGCGTTCGCCGCATACATGTGTATCGCGAGTCCCTCTCGGAGAGTTGGATCTCCATTTCCGGCAAAGGTCTTTAGTCCATCAATGAAATCAACTTTACCGGAAGTTGGAATGTCGATGGGATGCCAAGCTTGTTGAGTGGGGGAAGTGTGCACTCGAGGATTACTCGGAGAGAAATTGTTTTCGAGCTTAAGAAAGACAAGATTCTGATTTGGTGAATCATGCGTACGGAAAGCTGCAAGAACTCACATCCGGATTATCTGGAAGTCTAGTGAATCCTTGATGAGCTACAGCGGGACGAATGCGATACAGCCACCTAATAAAGAAACGTGTTCATTCTCTGCTATTATGGCATCCTTATATTAAGGCTCACGCATTTTGATTCTCTGCACGTGGGGCTACAAAAGATGTTCCAGTCATCTTCAAGAGAATTAATCATAGTTCAACGAATTATCACAGCAGCGACGTTACCTGTTCGGCATATAGATCATACTTGCACTTCTGTGGGCTATTTTGAGCAAATGGAAGAGTTTCGGGACTAACAAGGCCATATTGTTTAGAAATAGAATTTAAAAAACAAATGTATGAACGCACATAGCCTCGGAAGCAAACCGATTGCCAAAACCAACTTGATACGTATATGGATCATTGGTAGCAGCTTTTACTGAGAATGCACTCTGCGCAGTCGCTCCAGAAGCTGGGGTGCCATTATAGTACCTTTTCGCAATTGGCTTAAATGGGAAATTGTGTTAGTATTTTTAGGTATTCTCAATAACAGCACCAAACACTCACAACTACCATGCGAGGAAGCCGAGTTGAACTGATCGGAGCATTAGGTAAAACTCTCGAGTAGGAGCTTCTAAGAAGATGTCTGGAGAGACGAATTCCACGGGCGAGAGACATGACAAGCAATAAGAGAACTGGTACTCAGATGTTGCTTGGGTTATAGACAAGGTGACATCCTGGAGAGGTGTGCATTATATTCAGCACGCTTCGGAAATTCATTTGTGCCGTTCTATCAGCCACTTGGGTTGTTGTCATTAAATGATAGAGACATGTGAGAGTGCGATGCTACGGTAAAGCTCAGCGATGTACACAAGTAAATAATCTGGTCGTAAGTTGTCGACAGTAATGGACGAATTGGCACACGGGATTCGTAAGTTCGCAAAAACCTTTAGCCTTCGCAAAAAAGTTAACTGGCTGGCTCAACATCAATACAACAGTCTAGCTTAGTCACGATAGCTTGTCTTTTGTGTAAAATGGTCATATCCTTCAGTATATATATGTTACTGCCATCCAGAAACATAGAATTATTCATTTTTTACAAGATACAAATATACTCATCCTTATTCTATGAATCATCCTGTTGCTTATCACCTTTTAATTCCTGGGCTAGACTCCTTGCATGGAAGATAATTCAGGAATCTTTCATTATGAAATACTCACCGTCTGCAAGCTAAGTGGACGCAATTTGGAATATGAATTGCATACAAAAAGTACAATACACGCACATGTGCTTGTTACATATTCGGGACCGTTTACTTGAGCAAAGCGAAGAAAGCAGTTTTTACGCGGTAGGCATAATGCACTACAGCGTATAATCATAATGGCGCATACATTTCAAATGTCGGTTTCTTGGATACATAGACAAAAAATATGGACGAAGTCATAATTAAGCTTCTTGGATGGAACAGGAACATATTATTTACGCCTGTTTGTAATTGACAACAACATTGATGATGAAGCGAGACCCCTTGGGGGATCCCTCTCCAAATGGGTGTGAAAAAATGTCTGTCTGATGCAATCAGTATGCCCAGCGCTTTAAAACAGACAGAGAGTTCAACAAACAACAGTATCTCATCTGCCAAGGCATCAGGAAAATGATAGATTGACGCGGCCAACTTTGTCAACGAAGGACTGTGGGATTACTGGACTAAGTACCCAAGTTACTTATTGTGAGTTCAACTGCAAATAAGCTATTCTCTCAATCATCCACTGGGCCTGCTAAAACCCTGCATCAGTGGCATCGTTTCATAACAGGAACCACTTCACGTTATTATTGTAGGCACCCTAACAACGTCTCCGAGTAGCGCTATATGGTTGATAAGGCGCACCGGCGATCTACACCGTGCACTGTTCTCGGCTTAGCCGAACCAAGTATGCTATCATTAAAAGCAATCCATAAACTATTTCCATACACATTCCTAAACTATTGCAGGTAAAAATATGTAAGTGAGATTCAAGAGTTCCTCACAGGTGTCAGGATATATGATCTATGCAAATATCTAGTTTCAAATCATCCTTTGCGCTCTATGTGAAATTTAATGACGAGCGCTGCGGGGGCATATATCGGGTGTCCCAAATGCGGTCGTATTGATAAAAATATGCCATGGCCGGCAACGCGTGCTTGTCTTAAATTCATCACAACCATCTCCTCAGTTTTTTCTCTTTTCCTTCAGTCTTATTCTTCTTCCCCCTTTTTGAAACTTTAGGCCTCCCCGACTCCCAGTCTTTCTTTAGAAATAAACACATTCGTTTTGCTGGCGACGTAGTACCATTTTATCTCAACTAGTTATTCTCTCTTCAATTTGCTATTTGTATCGTGTCAAATATTGCATACGATATCTTTGCTAACCCGACCAACACCGAGCTCTTACTTTAAGTACTTTGAGGATAGGCTGCGTATCGTCTTGATCTGACTGTAATGAGGACACAAACTTGGGTGCGTCATTTTTTTCTATTATACGAATTTCTGATACTAAGTCTTGTTAAGATAATCTCCATCCTGCTCCCTTTGTTTTCAGGATATGTACTGTCGGTTGCAGGACATGCGGGTAAGTTTATGTAAATGTCGTCTTCCCATCACTTGAATTAACGCCGACCTCGCTAGCATTATGGCACAAATCTATGTGGGGTTTCAATGTCACAGGGGAAACATTCTCGTACGACAATAGACCTGTTGTTCCACTAATGGATATGACCTTCGACCAATGGTGGTGGGTGAGTACTAACTACTCACAATATTTTTATTTGTAATAACCACATATCTTGAATAAAAGCACGGACATCTGAGTTATCCCCCTAATGACGGTGATTTTCTTGAACTTCCCGCCGGAGGAACTCTACACAGTGAGATTGCTTGTGACAAGGGTGCTACGTCGATGTTTGCTTCATCTCCGGGAGGTGATATTCAAGATGGCAACAATCCTTGTCCTGGATCCCCAACTACTGCCTTCCATGCTAATAATGAGGCCGATGTACGCGGTTGTGCTCTCGCGATCACGTACCAAAGTGATGCCAGCTCCGTAAAACCTGAGGACTTCGTTGTTTTCACAACAAATCAGACTTGTGTTTGGAACCGCTTCACAGATTTCCAGGTCCCCGCTGACCTCCCGGCTTGCCCAGATGAAGGATGTATTTGCTCATTCAATTGGATCCACGCCCCTGATTCTGGCTCTGAGCAGATTTTTATGAATGCTTATCGTTGTAAAGTTACTGGCTCATCTTCAAGTAAGAAACTTGCAACTCCACGCCTTGCCCGCCGTTGTGGCCCGACCCTTGATGCCGAGAAAGTGACAGTCGCGCCTTGGAACTGTACTTATGGAGCTAAGCAGGCTATCTACTGGTTGCAAAAGGATGGAAACACATTTTTTGAAGCCAGTCATGATCCCCCATATTATAATGAATTCTATGGCTTCACTAACGGCGCCCAGAAGGATATCTTCCAGGACTCTGAACTTCCCTCTTTCGGTGAAGATGGTAACCAAAATGGTTTTTTCACACTCGGTGATAGCTCGGCAACAACCGCGAGCATTGTTAACCCTACTGTCACTATCGGATGGAAGACTACTGTATCACTCGCTTCTGGTCAAGAAACGACAGCGGCCGCCCAGTCTGCCTCTCAATCAACTGCTTCTCTTGAAGCCACCTCAATTGTAAGCTCAAAGAATGGTGGTACAACTACGAGTGTCGTTCAGCCGGAAAATACGGGTTCAACTACTTCTAAACCTACTGCTGTAGCAGTATCGACAAGTTTAACATTCAGTTCGTCATCGGTTTCGACATTAGCTTCTGCCTCGGAAGCTTCGGCAACTACAAAATGGTATGGATATCACTTTACTTATCACCAAAGCTCAGACAACCCTCCTCTCCGGCACCCAATAACTTGAAAGCAAATAATTTCTAACATCCATTAATTTGAAATTTAATGATCAATAGCCGAAACCGAAAGCGAAGTGTCAACAAGAAGCGCTCTTTCCGAGCATTTGGTGCTCATAAACGCCTCAGCAAACGCCACGACCTATTCTAAGACGTTGGCGATCTCACAACACCTCTGAAACTCACTACTGTGAATTTTTCCGATACCCTACGAACGAATGATATTGTTTATCATCAACTTGTTTTCTGTTTCATAGTATACTGTCAGTACTAATACCTTTTGCATTTTATCACCTGCACTCTCCGATTGCCGTTCCATGACTATTATCTTTCTGTTTCTTTTCTTTAGACTGGAATTACTCACCATCATTCTGCTTACAGCTCATCCGCCTATTTTCTTGCATGTCCTTAACGTGTCTGTGACCATAACGACAGCTCCTCTCAATCAATGTGTTTCGCCTTTCTCATGCACAGTGGAAGCACTCGAAAATTTCGAGTAATTTTCGTCAGCTACAAAGTATCACCGCGCTAGACGTCGATCGATCATGCTCGTGCCGTACATATCTATCTTTTCAAATACCTTTCATGTTTGTGCATTTCTTGTTGTATTTTTAGTTTATCGATCAATTATAGCATTGAGTGCTCCCGTTGTGTCGCTTTTACAGTAGCGAATTATCACTGACCCATATCTGACTTTATCTCTCACGTTATGTTGCCCATCTACCTCCGTTTTTGGATTGGAATGACAATGTTATAGTTGAATATGGAACCAGGTACGAATTTGTATAGTAGTGAAAGCTCGGAGAGACTGTAACAAAACATCACGAACAAGAATGCTGACTACATATAATAGCTATTCTGCCTACTTTGGCTATAATGTTTGCTTCTTTTTCGAGTGGTTATATTTTTGTTGTTTCGAGTGCATCAACAACAAAACATTAGACTTCTTAAATAGGAAAGTGTTTAATGTGGTTATACAACTTTTGTATGGTAGCCTAACTAAGGAAAAAGGTGAGTGGGGTGTTTGCATTCGCAAAAAGAATACAATACGTCAATTAAGTGCCGTCGAACCAGTAGTTTCAATGATTCTATTTTTCTTTCGAACTTTGTCACGAATAATGGATATCCTACAACAATAGAAGCTAAAAGTGCGCTTCAGCTTCAACAGGCCCTTCGCCTCAACAAACTCGAGTATAGATGTAAAACTAAACCATAAATCTCACAATTCTCAGTATTATTGTGCTTAGCTATATGTTATGACTACTTCCTCAAGACAGTGAAACCAAGAAAACGATATTATCTTTCCATGCACACAGATACCTTCTCTTCACAACCAACAGGTGCACAAACTATAACGCAGCTACATAATTATCAAAAGTAGCCATTTTTACATTCTGGAACTGAAAGAATGTCTTTGATACTAGCATTTTATCCTGTAAATTACAGCCTAACTTTCCCTCAGGACACAGTTTAACTTACAAGATCGGAGACAATAAAGCCGTTCCCTTTGTTCTAACACGATATATAACCGAATCGAACCACTCTTGTTCTCTGCCACCATCCATCCAAGTCTTCCTCCTCCTCCTTATTGCCACTCCATTATCAATATATATTTGCTAACGTCGTTTGCTACGTGACAGAAAATGTCATTGCAAAGCGAAACCTCACTGACCCAGGATCTAGACAACGACAATTCAGTATTACTACAAAAAAAACCCAGGAATTATTTTTTTGTGAGTCACAGAACGCAACATTAAAAAGCACCCACACTAATTTCAGCTCTACGTCTGTTTTAAGGAAGAGCAGCCCACTTTAAACGGAGACAAAGGAATCGGGACGCTAGTTTGTACTCGTTCAACCAACCAAAATATCAATTCATCTGGAGATTCATACGTTCATAACCCCATAATAGCCGGAATTAGTGAATTGATTGAAAATGATGAAGACCAAAACAAGGCAATAGGAAAATATGTCCTGCCTCCAAGGCTTCCTGAACTCGATCCTGAACGACAGAGAGAAATCGACTCCTGGTACGAGTCTAAGCTAAAACGGTACCCAAATTGTAGTTTTCCCTGCACAGACTCGGAAATTGCCAATGAAGTCTTAGGGAGTGATCCACGGTCTGATGTAGGGCCCTCAATGACAACTTCTCTCTGTTCAAATAGCGGAGGAGGTGCTTGTTCTGGGTCAGAGCACCACATAGTCTCTAATAAACCAGATGATCTTCGAGAGCCCGGTGTCGAAAGCTGCACTAGAGATGATGCCAGGACCCAAGGAGATAATTCGAGCAAGAAAAAATTACGTGTGGATACTGATTTTACTGCGCATCGAGTTTTAGCTAGTCGCGCCATAAACCCGAGCCCGCAACGTTCTGCTACCAGCCCCATAAAGCAGAGGAGACAACAGCCAACTAGTTCACCATTGAGTACAGAAGTTGTCTCACCGCCATCTAGACCAGCTGATAGTGTGATAATAAATAACTTTGTGTTTCAACTATAGCTACAAACCCGTATCCGATTCGAGGTTTACCGTTATACATGTACACATGTAATGGGACTTTATTGTCAAACTTCTATGTTGATTGTTTCTGCATCGATCATTATATCCGAGTGTATAGTTAGTTGTTTGTTAATAACAATGAGACTTATCCAACCATTATCATATTCTGTTGTCAAGTAAGCTAAATCCTATTCTTATAGCATATTACATGTAAGAGGATATGTCTCGTTTGTCCTTCTTTATGTCCAGAAAACTCGGTTAGTTATATTCCCACGGTAGCTGGACAGAGGCTCATTGGTTTGGTTCTATTCACTTTACAGCTCGTTCCAGTCACTGAAACATTTTGTCCTCTTATTCCTTCCATTGAATTTCCAATATTCTTTCTTCCCTCACTATTTCATAGACCATGGCAATCATTCTTCAGGAACAGTCAACCAAGACAAAGACATTCACACGGTGGTTTCCCACCAGTTTATCCGTCAAATCGCTCGTGCGACGAAACCACACAAGGAGAGTTGAAGAGTATTATAGGTTACAAGATGCTAGCTGTCCTGTCCTTGATACTGTGAGTCATAACTTGTTAAAATGTGCTGTACCGAGTGGTTGGTTCTCCCGTATTTGAAGCCACCGCGTGACGTGCTCGCGATTTACGCGTCAAACCTGACTGATCCTTCTGTTCATGTAGGCAAGCACAGAGTCTTTGGTCCACGTTCTCTACCGCGTTGATATAAGCTCTCCGTCTGAGAGCTCGTACAAAGAGCAAGCTAAAGACCGATCGATAGCTCATAACGGGATTGAATTTGAAGGACTAAGTTTAGATCTTGGTGAAAACTTTGTAGGTCATTCGCGACAACTGGGTGATACTATGCTGATAAATATATGTGTGTACCTGTCTGGTCTACTCAAGGCTGATCTATTCAGTCTCAGTAGTGGTGAGTACCGTGGTACACTGGTGTATGTGCTTAAATATTTGTGTTAATGGCACTCCTCAATTCGGATATGCTGCATGTAGATGACCTATTTTATCTGCCTTCTACGACCGTATCTGAGGCTGGCACTTCCGACACTTTCTGCACTTCCGACATTGATGATGGCCGCTCCCTGACCATGGTCGAAGATAACTTCACAATAGAAGATGATTATATACTGAAGGTTATAGACAATTTCACGGCAAAGGAGGACGAGCTCGAATTTATTACCTTGGAAGCTGATGAAAAGACCCCACATAAGTTCACCGCGGCGTCTGTTAAAGACGCTGGCCACCTAGCTTTTGCAGATAACGAGGAGGTAAAACGTATGCATAAGTATATCGCTGAAAGGGCTTTGGCTGAACACGATGGGCGCGAAAAAGGCGCTGCACTTGCAAGGAGGCGTAACTTTAAGTATCGACCATCCAGTCTTCGCATTGAATTTTAGGAGCATAGGGAACCTCTTCTATAGCATGCACTAACATACATATGCTGCATATTTTGGATCTCATATCCGTTGCTTTGTCGCATCTTCAGTGTTGTTTTCTGACTCTTTTTTTTTCTACCATGCTTTGTTGTTGCTAATGCTAATGTTTTCTTTTTTTTTCATTCTATCTTATATATAGTGATAGCTGTGCTATTATATAGTAACTGTATCTTTCCGCCACTCCACACTCATTATGATCCATTGCATTATCTTGTTATTATCCCTTAATTGAACTCACTATAATATCTATTTTTTCTCACTATGCCCGAATGCCCGAAGCCACTGAGTACATTCGTGAGAACCTTCGTTTTCGAAGACTTCAATACAACTCAAATTTCAGGTAATCCTTATGCTTCATGGAGTAATCATTAGTAGCTAAAATATTCAACTTTAATTATATGATATTTACCATTTATTTTCAGAAGAAATGCATTGATCATCACATGGAAACCGTCATAGCTACAGCGAAAACTAGATTATTCGCAGCGGCATGGCGCAGTGGTCGAGCGCGCAAGGCTCATAACCTTGAGGTCACTGGATCGATACCAGTTGTCGCTATAGATTGACTTTTTTTGAATTACTGATTCTTACCGCTAATCAGACATCATGTTCTACTCTATCCCAGAGTTACTTATGATGTTGCATTGTTTTTTTTTTCATATAAGTTAATCGTATAGTCAGGTTGAAAATTTCTTCAATATCTAAATTTCCTCCGAAAAGATACATGTGAAATTATAATTCTAAAACAAATTGTACACTCTTCCTAATGGAAGCCTTTGTGCAGGAGGGCAGTCCATAAGGACACCATCTGCAGTCACTTCGTAGCTTTCAGGATCAACCTTCATCTTTGGTGTCACGTCATTCCACTTCATATCTTGCTTTTTGACATTTCTACATCCCGAACAGCTTCGACTTGTTTTCGAATACTATACGACGCTATTATACCTTCGTCAATAGACACCTGCGAAACGAAGAGAACCGAGGTTAGCGATGCAGCAAGCGGCTGCGATGCCCACATAGGTTGCCCATAGAAAGGCTGAACTGTTGGTATAGAGGCATTTGCGTCTCCCATCTATTTCAACATGTATCAACTTCAAGACTCAAGGAATTCAAGATATGGGTTGTCATACCTGCCCCCATGCGATAACCCCGGATTTCAAAACGATCTCTGGTTTGATGCCAAAGTTCTCGGGCCTCCACAGTACTAGATCGGCAAGTTTACCGACTTCTACAGAACCTATCAAGTGTGCCATTCCATGTGTAATTGCACTAGATACAAATTATATGTCGCAGTTAGTCATTATAATCTCGGATGAACGAAAGACTTACGGGTTGATTGTGTATTTAGATATATATCTCTTAACCCTTGCATTGTCTACACCATCTTTGTCACCAAGATCGGTAAGGGGTCCTCGTAGTTCGCGCATCTTGCTCGCTGTTCTCCAAGTACGACTCGCAACCTCACCAACACGACCCATTGCTTGAGAATCAGATGAAATCATACTAATTGCGCCTATGTCATGCAAAACGTCTTCGGCAGCTACAGTTTCTGCGCGAATCCGGGATTCTGCAAAGGATAAGTCCTCAGGGATTGATTTATCAAGATGGTGGCAAACCATGAGCATCTGTTATAGATGTAGATAAGTCCGTGTCAAACCTACACAATTAAGATACATACATCAAGATGCTCATCTAGTGTATTGTTTGTGTATGGTCTCGTAGGGTTTGTTGATGAAGGCAATACATTGTCGAGCTCACATACAACAATTATATCTGGAGCATGTCCTCCTCCTACGATAAATAATTTGTAAAATGATGAAGGCTATACATAGATACGATGAACGAACCTGCTCCTTCAGTGTGATACGTATGAATTGTTCTTCCACCAAATGCCGCAATCGTGCCTCATAAATCAAGTCAGTAAGCAATCTTAGATTTATTAGATGACTTAATCACTCTCTACAAAGCCACTTTCATTCAGAGTATCAGTATGGATATTTATCTATTTAAAAAAATCAGGGGTCTCTTTATTTCATGTATATAAGAAATAACAAACCTGAACATCGTACTCATCGCCCACATCCAAACAGTTTTTTATAGTTCCAGGTGTTGAGCCCCAATCTTCGTGCAACTTCAAACCTGCTGCTCCAGCCCGTATAATTTCTTCCAAGCCTCTGGGACCCGAATCGTTTCCTTTTCCGGTAAAAGCAAAGTTCATTGGCATTGAATCTGTTGCACTAATCATCATACGCATGTCCCAAGGACTAGGTGTGCAAGTTGTAGCGCAGGTCCCTGCACTTGGACCAGTACCCCCACCGATTAGTGTTGTTGTACCTGCGGCAAGTGCCTCACGAACTTGTTGAGGACAGATATAGTGAACATGTGCGTCAATAGTACCAGCGGTAATGATGAGCTTCTCTCCTGCAATGACTTCCGTACAGGAGCCCACAACAAGAGAGGGATTGACTGAAGACATAACATCTGGGTTTCCAGCTTTACCGATTCCAACAATACGTCCATTTTTTACACCAATATCCGCCTGTTATGATGATCAATTCGTGTTTATTAATTTGTAAATGAGGGAAGAAAATCAACTTTATATATTCCCGTCCAATCGACGATGAGGCAATTCGAGATGAGCAAATCTATAGTCTCGAGACTTGAACGGTTCGTTGCCTGACCCATACCCTCACGGATAGTCTTCCCACCACCAAACTTGACTTCATCACCGTAAAGCGTCTTAAGCACAAATTAGTTTCATGTAGCATATAAAGAAACTTTCGTGCGTACCAGGTCCCTTTCAACCTCAATCCAAAGGGCCGAATCACCCAGGCGAACTCTATCTCCGACTGTCGGTCCAAACATCGACGCATACGATTCACGACTCATTGTTGTGTCGATAGACAACTCTTGAGCACCGGGTTCTGGTCTATAACCAAATCCTCGTTGAATGAGCGCCGCGACGATATCATCTCTCCTTGACATATCCACAATACCACTTGCAACTTCATTTCCACCAGAAATAATCTTATTCCCTGCAATAGAGACGAGTGTAACCGTCTTTGTGTCACCAGGTTCGAAGCGCACAGCAGTTCCTGCTGGGATATCTAGACGCTTCCCGTAGGCCTTCCCTCGATCAAAGATTAACGCAGGGTTCGTCTCTATGAAGTGATAGTGCGAGCCAATCTGATTAACAAGAGGTAGGTCCTTAGTGAATAGGTAAAAAATTATGTGATTTTACGTTACCTGAACTGGCCTATCCCCATTATTAGTTACACGTAGTTTCACTCGTTCTCTCCCGGAGTTGATATAGATTTTTTCTTTCTTTACAATAACTGCACCTGGGGCATTGACTGGATCGTATTCTGAAGCGTCAATTATGGGGAACAGGTCGTCTGAAGGGATGGGTAGGAAAGAACCATAAAGTGCTTCGTTCAAATCACCAGACTCTGTGCAAATTGGGTCATGTACGGTCACCAAGAATACACTAGAAATATAAATGTCTTAAGCTTGAAAAATCCGGTTTTGATATCGTGTACGCAACATACCCATCAATAAATGTCCCTTCAACCTGTATTTCATGTAGTAAAGGTACGACCGAAGGAAGGACATGTCTTCTTCCTAGCATTCTCTTCCCAAGTTGCATGAGTTCTGCGACACTGTGAGCCCCATCACGTATTCTTTCCTGAAGCTGGGAAGCAATCAACGCAGTTGCTTCCGTCTTATTCAACCGAAGACCCCTAGCAAGCCGTTTTTGCGCAAGAAATCCAGCCTGGTCATATTGTTAGTTTCTATCGGTGAATATTTGAAGAGACATTAATGTCTGAAATGACGCCGCTTACTTGATGGAGGAACAATTTTTCTTGTTCCCTTGGTAGAATGCGCATGTTGCAGTGAAATAAGCCTTCGAGATAAGGTAGTATGCATATTTACTTAAAGATAGGCAACTAAAAATAACTCAAAGATAAGCAGTTAATTTCTATATATTGATGATAATTATTAAATTCTTTGTCATACCTCCCATATATGGTGCACATTACCTAAATTATGCTTCGAAGGTACAAGGAAGAATCGGTTTCTATTACGGCGACTATTTTTATCCTACTATAAACTCGACCATACATATAAGCATCTAACACTTTGGATTTCCCCTATCATATAGAAATATATTTTACATTGTGATGCACAAATAATTTCGTCTTGATAGACATACAGAAAAACTCTAGGGCACAATGACTGGTTCTAGTTTACAAATAATGGATCTCATTCATGAGATTAAGAACAACTTATAATTGACCATTAAGCATGTAGGGCCTTTAAAGGACTGAGGGCGTGCACATAGGCTATAGCTTCTAGGGAAATTAGCTATGAAGAAGATCTATCATGAGTTGTGAGAATTTGCTGACAAAACAAGTCAGTCCCACCGTGCTTCTCTTGGTAAGATAGTATATCAAGCTGTCTGCTGACTTCGGGAGCAATGTCTACATGAGCCATTTATCATAAAGAGCCGTTTACTGAACATCAATGCATACAAGCACATCCGAAAAAACGGCTGCGTTCAAGGCAACTCGACTTACCTCAACAGTCTTCAAGCTCGTTGAATACTCGGATATTTATTCCGAACATCCATTTATCTATGTAAAGGTTCTCTTGGATGTTATAGTCATAATTGACACGGGATGTGGAGGATCAAGCACGGAGTCCGATATTGAGGTGACGAGCCTTCGAGAGTTTATAGAGACGATACCTGTAAAGGATAACGACGATAACCCTCTTAATCAGGGTGCAAGACGGAAGTATGCTATCATATGTACACATTACCATTACGACCACATACGTGAGTGTGACTGTAATTTTACTTATTTATTTTCTAGCCTACTGTGTTCCATGAATAATCTGATGAAGATTATTATCGTTTTACTTTTCACCCAAAGTCGGTTTAGATCAATTCTCCAGAGATTCGCCCATATATGCGTCCTCCTACTCTCCGACATTCCTATCTCCAGAGAACTTACCTCACAACTCACTATGTCAGAGACTAGGGATCCAAACTCCAGAGTATACTCCCACGCTTATCGACCACTTATCTCTAGTACTCTATAAGAAACTCGAAGATCTCAACTCCACTACAAGCACTAGCTTCGATACAGGTTTACAAATTTTACATACCCCCGGTCACACTCCGGACGAACTCGCAGTATGGGATAAATCAGAAAAGATGCTTTACGTAGGTGATACCCTATATGAATGGGCACCAATCATCTTCCCACCAGAAGGGAACCTAAAACAATGGTTCAACTCGGTAGACCTACTCATCAACTTCGTCAAGCAATTCCACGGTGAAGACAATATAAAATTAAATGCAGGTCATGAGTCGAGTATGCAGGATGCACTGGATGTGTTGGGCCGAGGGAGAGAGTTCCTTATGGATGTTGTCTGTGATCGCGAAGAAGAGAAGGATCAAGTAACTATAGATGGTGTCGTGTATGTGATTTATAGTCAGTCAGGTGGTAGATTCAGTCTTCGATGTCCTTTGACATTAATAGAAGACGCACGTTTGGGGCTTGCTGGCAGGTTATATAGAGTTGCTAGTACAGTGTGTTTTAGGAGAGTTGTAGCACTGGGTGACCCTGAATAGTATGCAAAACTTTTCCCTACAGTACGCTGTATATCGAAGATCTAGAGATGGAAGCCGTTGTGTTTGAAACCAAATTTGTTCGAGAATATTAGCCTTCTCTCCACCACACCAAAATTAGTTTGACACAGAATGCTTTGCAAATTGACGCGATAGCGGGATAGTTCTAGAGACCTTACGAGTCCTAACTTATGTCATTCTTCTGCTTCATGGATAGTATAAGAAAATGTTTGAGAGTATAAATTTTATCCATTCAGTCATTTATACATACTGAAAATAGTTTCTAGCGAACAGAAAATTGCAAGATTATAGTACATCAGCCAAAACACGATAGGAATTAATGATGTGCTTTCTCAAACAGTATGAAAGCTGCAATGTGAAAGAGGAAACTTAAAGATAATAGATGAGAAAAGATCAAGCTGAAGCAGAAAAAAAGCGATCGCATTTATGAAAGTTTAGATCTGATGGATTGACGAATTGACACAAAGGAAAAACGGAGAACAGATTGGTTTGCAAGGAAGGAAAATATATAAAAGTCCAGACAATCCACCCATAACAGTAAGTAGTCGAAGAAAAATTTCAAAAAATTGAGTTGAGAGCATACTAGCATGATAAAAGTGAATATATGTATAAATCAAGCAACCAAGAAATTGTGACAGCTAAAACAAAGAATGGCATCAAGAGGAAGAAGAAACTTTAAAAAAGCGAGTAAACTGATACATATACATTATACACTAGCCAAGATAAACTTGAAGGAAGTTTCCTGTAAATGATAGCTTCACAGAAACGTGATATGTATGAAAGTTAGAGCATGGGAAGAGTAAGAAGTTGAAGCAAGTGGAAAAAAAGCAAGTGATTATATAAAAATACACAATCTGACCATTAGATAGAAGAAGAACAAAGAAGTTAGTCATAGTATTAGGACAAAGACCCTTACGGATTCTATGGGCAAAGTCATTTCCGAAATAACAGCTAGAACCGAGATGGGAGAGATAGATAATTTCAAAGAGTAGAGTTCTCACAACTCCCACTTGACCTCTCACGATTTTCGTCCTCCGCCCCAAACACGTTCGCGAATTCACTCGTCCCGGTTCCTATTTCACCGGTCATACAACCATGAAGACCCATGTTAGCAGGTACAGGTACTGGCATCCCAGCTTCAAGTTCAGATGAAGGTGTGCACGGGGAACAAGCTACATTAGCCATTGACCCAGAAGCGCCGTACGTCTCAAATCCTCCAACACCCATTTCGAAGTCTTCGGCCATTGGATTCAGTGGGTTAATGGTATTTAAAGAGCTGACAGGAATGATTGGGTGGGGATGAGGCAACGAATGTTGCATCCCCATCCCTACACCCATACCAATTCCCATACCGACCCCAACACCAACGTTGAAGCCCAATAGTCCCCAAAACATATTATCGGCAAAAGCATGCGCCTGATCATGGTGTCCACAAGGTTGAACCATCGGGTCGACGATCAAAAGCGGTTGCATATCCTGTATGCTCTGCATTGGAACCTGTTCGAGCGTATGCATGGTCTGCATCTGCTGTAGCGGCTGTAATGGTTGACAAACATGCATAGCATTCATGCTGTTCATGTTATCGACGCCATTAATTACCTGCGAATGGAGAGGTTGTTCTTGGTGTTGAAGAAGCTGACCTTCAATTCCAACAGTCTCTCTCGCTCTTCGAGAAGCATCAACAGCCTCCGCAGCTTCCAACCAGGCACGCCTTCCAGCACCACATGAGCTATCAGGGGTACCTAATCCACGTATAGGCTGCATCGTGTCTCTAAGGCATAATGCTGGAATTCGTGACAAGGCAGACAGAGCAGAAAGACTTGGAACTGGCGTATTTCCGCATGTATTCGACCCAGGAGAGTATGGAGGAGAGGATGGGAAAAAGTCTGGGTCGTAAAGCTGATTTTGAGCCGGGTTCGAAACTGAAAGGTAACTATCCGATGGAGAAGGAGACGAGAGCGGAGTAGTTATTGAGGAAGATGACATAGGTGAAGAAGCCGATTCGGGGAGTGTAGACTTGATCGCAAACGTGAACTCCGCGCCTCCAACATCCGGCTGGGCAGGAGCTTCGATCTCAAGCTGGAAAGCTGATTCGCCTTCCTGTTTCTCGTCTTCAGTTTTTATAGAATCGTCGTCATCATCAGAATCGTCATCTGAAGACGAATAGAAGGGGTCATTTTCGTTCATCTCGATGGTATCCATATCGATATCATCCCATTCCTCGTCTTCGATACCTTCAATATTATCTAAACTCTCAAAATCATCATCTCCGATGGAGATATTCCTTAGGTTGGATGCATACTCTTCATAGCCTTCATATTCGAGATCAATTTCGTACTCCCCGTCTGCATCAGAATCTGCATCATTCTCAGATACAGTATCTTCCTCTATCAGGTTGCAAGCATTCTCACAGAAAATATGATTATGATCACCAAGCGAAGAAGATTCTAAAGCAGTGTGTTGAGAAGAACTAGCAATCGGAGAAGAAGGAACGATCGGAGATCCAGACAAATTCGCATATGTAGCCGCTTCGGAGGCTATTGCAGCTCTGACCGTATCCACACCATAAATTTGGCATCTGCAATATCGGCCAAAGTCAGTAAGAGTTGCTTTATGTATATATAAGATATAGATGTATGTAGTATACATTCCCAAGAAATGAGAAGAGAAAAACTCACGATTGCTCAACCCGGCTTAGGGAAGCACATTTCCACACCGGAAGTTCAAAACGGTGGCGTGCGTGCCAATTTTGTTCCTGCTGCTTCGGGAACATTAATATCGACATCGGTGGGCCAGGGGGATGGGCGTTTCAGGCGAGGTGGGTGACGTAGGGGAGAGAGACGGGGTAGGAGACATCCCTCCAGTCGTTATAGGTAAATTCTCATTTTCGTCATTCTCATGATCGTCCTCATTGATTGACGACAAGTCTTCTTCGTACCATAGAGAAGAACCAGAACTCGATGAACGGGAGATGGGACTCCGTAGTTCTTCTCCCTCCAGTACGCGAAATTCAGATGAAAGACTGGAGGTCGAGGAAATTATTGAAACGGATTGCCTTAACCGAGTAGGTATTGAGGGAGAATACCGATGTCTTCCTCGCGGGTTCAATGGCACGTAAAATTCCCTTATTTCACAAATCTCCGTTTCATGTTTAGTATCCTCCTCTATGGTATCCGTTACAAGCTTAGCGTCAGAATCTAGACTAAGTCCAGTAACCTCTGTTTCGCTTTTAACATTGGGAGGCGATTGGATATTTTCACTATCTCCAACCTCCACTTCTACTTCGGCGGATAAACCCGATGAAGATTCATCTGCAAACTCTCGGTCATCCTCACTTTGATCTAAAGGTTTCTGCTTCTCCTTTCTATCTTTTCTCAGTTCTTTGAAAACCCGCTCTACCCACGCACTTGCGACTCTTCGCTCATTCTTCCTCCACTTCCCTCTCTCTTTGCCTCTTCCCCTCGCAGAGCCCCGCCCGCGAATCATCCTCATCCCCTCTTTCTGCTTTCTCGCTATTTTACCAATAAGCCCAGCCGTCAACAGCTTGCTTAACGTATCCGCCATCCCCATTTGTCCCTCCTCTTTGCTTGATCTTTCCTGAGGCGAAAGGCAAGACTCGGGAGCAATAGATGTGGCACCCTTCAAAGCAAGTGAGCCAAAGTGATACTGCATCCTCGCAGCAGCTTGCTTCGCTTTTACTCTCTCTCCTAATCCCTTACCAAGCAGTGCAATCAGAACATTAACTTGGTTTACACCAGTAGCAGGAATTCTAGTATTCGGGCAAGAAAAGAGCATCCCTAAAGGTAAAGCTCCCCATGGTTTCCAGCATCCTTAGCTAGTAAGCATTGACGTTGATGTATGCGATAAGCCAAGCAGGAAGGGGGAACCATTAAAGCAAGTACAAGGCCTGCAGTCTTCCTTGACAACCTTGGAGCTACGCTGTCACTATGATTCGATTTCAGTGAACCATCCAGATTAAAAGAGTCGACTTGTGTCCATTGGTAGAAAATAGGTGGATACGCAGGATGTGGAAATAGAAAGACATTTCGAAAAGGTTTAGATGTTGCCTGTGGCGTATACCCTGAATCAGGCTGGGGTTCATAGACAACAACAAGGGGATTTGGGCCAGTAACATCCGCAAGTACGCCATAAGCACTCAACAACGAACCTTTACGTCCCTCACGAGACAGTTCTGATTCAGTGCCAATGTCATCTACATCCATGTTGTTAGGGCTGTAGGCGGGTTCATCCGTTTCAGAAAGTGAGCTCAGCTCACTTAGAGGAGAAAGCGAGGATGAAAGTCCATCGATCTCAATCGAGGCAACACAAGGCACTTTGGATGGTCCGATAGAATCAATTAATGTTTCGTCTGATGCATCACTGTCTGCCTCTACGGATACACGGACTAGCGGAGGAGGGTCTATGAATAAATGTTCATTCACTTCTTGTTGAAGTTTTGCGATGTCACAATCAATAACATCGGCACATGCGGGCTCGATTTTCGGAGAGGAGGTCAGTCGCTGGCGCTTCCTTGAGCGCGTGCGAGGGGAAGGAGCAGATAATGGTTCTTTATTTGGTGATATTTCAGATGACTGGAGGTAATTTCGAGCTACAAGAGGTTCTAGAGATATGAAGCCCAGATATCAAACAATGCATACATATCACAATAGTTTCTAGACATACCTCTATAGTGGATCTTTGCTTGTGGGCGTATGCTCTTCTTTTCATTAATTAGGTTCTCTTCTGTATCTGTAGGTAGATGATATGATACACAGTGAATATCAGTTATAACATTAAACGAGATAGACATACCCTTCAGTCCAGTCAGCGGTTGAGCCTTCAATCGGCGGTTCCGCTTTTCAGTAGCAAAGGCTATGGAGACATCATCACGAAGTTCAGCATTATCGCCATCGACAAGCTTTCTCTTATTTCTGATCTTGTTTTCTAGTCGGGCACTATGCCTTGGTCCCCTTTCCCTTTCCAATTCACTCCCATCAAGTGTATCAGGTAAAGTAGTTAAAACGTCAATATCTGCAACGTCTCCTCGCCTACGCTTACGGGGAACGGGTTGAGTAGATGGAGTAAGTAGATGTTTCTTTAGTTGAGCAGGGATTGGAGTAACGGGGGTGCATGGTAAAATAGTAGACACGGGGACAACAGATGACTCGACGCCGCGTTCGAGTTTACGTTTGGCGACAAGACGAGAGCTCTTGCGGGTTGAGTGGAGGTTAGTGTTGCTGGACGCTGGAACTGAGGAGAAAGTAGGTATATTGGGTGAAGAGGAAGACGGCGCTGGCGCCGTCACTATCGGTGTTCTGGATGACGATGGTGTTGACGAGGGGGTATTCAAAGTGTGAGTCTGTGCATTGTTTGTGAACCTTGTGGAAGTTCTAGTCCGAGGTGACCCTGTCCTTGATGACGCCACGGCGGGCGGGGCAGGTTAATATCAGAGGATGCGAGTAACGTGTGCGTGGGACGACGCGACAGGGGTTTCCTTTTCTTTTGATTAGTGACCTTGTCGTCGACGTTGATGGCGACGCCGCCGGTGGACGCCGGGTGTCTGAGACGGCGAGCGGGTGGAGACCTAAAAGAAGTAAAACAATGAGCGCGAGGACAAATGGTAAAGGCGTAGCGGGCAGGATTTACATTGACATTTTGACGGAAGCAAAGGAAAGGCGACGACCGAGAAGAGAAAGCCATGCCAATCGATATCCGCAGCAAGCCCTCCCTCAATCAGATGACTAAGCAGGCCACAACAACAACAACACAACAACCCAGTCACAGCTCTCTCTAGTAAAATAAAATGACTAAGCTCACCCTCTCGCCCACGCGTCCCCTGCGTCCTGTCCCGCCATCATCCTGCTCGACTCTTTTGCAGACCGTCGCTCTCAACGTCTGCTCTTTCTCGTAGTCTGCGGAAGAGAGAGAAGTGAGAAGTATCATCTGCAAGCTGTGATGTGAGCCGGTGCGGCAGATTCAGAATGCAATGGTCCACTTCCACGGCGCCGATACCCAATTAGGTATCCTGCCCCTTCTTGTCTCCCTTCGGCCGCTATATAGGATCCGCTATACCATTTTACCGTTCATAATTCATGCGCTCGTTACCCTGCCACAGTTCCATATCTGAACACTCAATCTTAGTACATGTCCTGGCCCTGCATCCTCTGCTCTTTTAGCCCGAAGCACACAATATATACGCTTCATATCCTTATCCTCTTTTTTCATCCAACTTTCTCTCGCGGATCAGCAATGCTTTGCGATCGTTTCTATCGTTTTATCAATGCTTCTCTACCATCTCTTCTCTTGCTTATTATAGTATACTTATATATTCTATGCATGGATGTCACCCACCATTACCCCGGCCAACCGGGTCCGTTCTTTGGTTCCTTCAATATAAAACAACCTGGGTAATCACATTCCACTTGCATACAAACCAAAGAGCTGGTAAAGGGAGTTACATCTCTTTCCCAACGTTGCATATTGTTTGGTTCGACTAGAAACGGTAACGATCCTTTAGAGTAAACACAAATTTTCTGTTTAGTAATACGATCGTGATAGTCGCCCAATCTGAAATGAAATGAAATGTGACAAACCTTGGTAAAAACTTCACGGTCGAAGACTCATCCTCCTCTACACACCACAGAGAATGTCATATGTGAATAAACAAGAGATGCCCCAAATAATCTCTTCCAACAGTGTAAATATATGTAATCACTTGCGAAAAAAAACGTGATTACTTATGGTCATTAAGGTACAAAGCCTTTTCGTCTGCTACTTCAACCTATCGAGTTCCTGCCTGCGAGGTTTATCAGCAAAGTGACCTGAATCGTAGATTTCATCACTAATGACTAGGCCTGACGAATTTGTGCCTTTCATTCCGAAGAACCCATGCGAAGATTTCAGATTTGTCACGAACACAAAGAATTGATACACCAACTAAGACACTGAAGGCTCATAAAAGACGAGAGTTGAATCTCTGTGGTGGTTTGTCCTGACAGACTCCACTAAACCCGCAATCTTAAACGCCTCATTGACCACACATATTATAGACCTCAGATTGAAGAGAATCCGGGTAGCCATCAGTGACCCCAAGTTCCACCAGAAGAGTCTATTACGTACTATATTGGTCGCGGGAATATAGAAATAACATACTAAATTGGATGTATGCTACGGCTTCGATCGTGGAACACCGCATATCACGACCGCGTCGTCGATGCTTAGACCGAGACTCAAAAAAGGAGGGGAGCTTCAAGCTACTATAGGCTGAAGATGTCCATAAACTACCTTTTTGCAAGCTAGTTGAAGATAGAGTTGACAGCTCCGACTCAAACACAAGGCACGGGATCATGATACAATTGAATACACTCGGGAAGATGTGAAGGAATGCATGATCACTTCGGAGGACTCTTTGATTTATAAATAAAACGTGGTATCTGTCAAAATGTGCAACCGAATGCGGCATGGTACGATATTAGCTCTTCGCTTCTTCAATTATAAGTACAGCATCGGAAAAAAAGGACTGCCGCTCCAAGCCATCACAACTTCTTAGCATCTCTATCGTTGGCCTGCATCGTTCTCTCCAGCCAGTCTACCCTCTTGAAAGCTGTGGATATCATCAAAGGATCCAAGAATCGATCACATCCTAGCACTTGTGTTTCAGTGTCATGTTCATTGAACTCATATCACCGAACTCATATCATCTGACTCACATTTTCCGATGAGTTAGGAACAAATACACATTCACAATTTGTGTTTCTCTAAGAAAACAATAGTGGAATGGATTGACAATAGATGCATTGTACCAGTCGCCTCTCAACGCATGTGCCTTGCTGTCAATGGCATAATCTAAACAACATCTTCTTGTACGCGAGCTCAATCTCGCTCACAGAGTCATACCTGCAATTCGTACCTTCGTTCACATCAAGTTCTCCCGCTTCTTTATATCAAGTAGCATCCGATCACCCAGCACGCACAGCACAGGGAATCTCACTTTTGCGATGCTAGAGACAGCTACCGCTCCTTCATAGGGTTTCACCACAATATTGCAGTTCATGACATGATGTTTAGAATACTGGATGCAAGGGCACTTCAGGTAGACAATATTGGTAAGTGATATCATACGAAATAGTACAAATACTTGCATAAAGTAGTTATGTCTTTGTCTCTTATTATTGTCTTGGATAGAGGGGTTCCTTTTGATGACTGCCAAAAATCTGTAGCTTTGTGAAGAGCGAGGGCCATCAGAATAAGACCAACGGAGCAAATGATCATCCTAGTGGACACCAGCAACAAGAAAGTGTGAGTTCAAAGATCTTAATGAGATTTTACTAGCTTACAAGGGCAAAACTCAACATTTCGTGTTGCTGATTGACACTAGCGTCACAGACCACTCGGACAGAGTGAATAGAAAGAGATGGTGCTATCATATTAAAATACGTTAGTGCGTGATAACGACCAATCAAACCCAAATTTATGATGCGTTACCAAGTTTTCTGGTTCCAATTTCACTTTGGAAGACTATCTCAAGCTTGAAAGGAGTTTCAAGAGTTATCAAGGTCTTCAAAGCTATGGATAATGCTTTGCCTAGAATCCGTTAGATAACATCACTGAGCGGCTGGTAGGATGCGGAATTATATCTTGCATTGGCTCCAAAAGCGAGGATCCTGACTGCGAGTACGTCTTTGTAGCTTATCAGCATAAGGCATCGATGGTGTCTATGGATAGACAGCCTTGCATTCGATGATCATGATGATAAATACAACTGTATCGGAGAGTAAGATTTGTTTCTTCGTAGGAAACTAGGTAATAATCACCGCAGAAATCGTATAACCAGTCGCTGAGTCGACCTGATGTAGATTAGCTCGTCAGATCATGCTCGGGCTCATATAACTACTAGCATCTTTCGTACCGTAAGTTGCAGGTAATTGGGGGATATATAGATACTACTTACATCGCAGTAAAAGGATCCAAATAAACTTCATCGTATGTATGTAAGGGAAGTCGGTGACACATACATAACGAATACACGATAAATCCAAGGATTCTGAGATATAGGTTCTGGCGTACTCTCAGAATAAGTATATATCTTCTAGTCCGGGGATGCTACTTACCAGAAAGAACAAGATATTGATAAAGCTGATAGACTTTCTCTACGAAACCCCTTTCAACTACGTGTATGGCATCTTGGTGTGGACAATCTTCTCGCCCGGAGATACTCTATCTAGAAAGGTAGATGTTGAGAATTCCTTTTCTTTAGGAAAGTAAGTGGTGTATACGTTTCCGTCTTATGTCAACACTGAATGTATTAGTTGTTAGAAGACGAAAATTAGTAACGAAACCAACTGTACAACCAAAACCACTTCTCACCATAATTGCACACTAGTACCACGATCGCAACGAAGTAAGCCCGAGTATTTAAGCCTTCGATGAAATAATTGATGTCCCTCACAATAAGCTCCATAATTATGAGATGCAGGAGAGCAGTCTTGTAGCACGAGCTGGGGAGAAATGTCAGAATATCGAGAGGCGTACCATATGTATGAATGTAAATTCTGAGTACCTCTTTGTCCGCTTTATTCTTCTGCTTCTGGTGCTAACGAAACTTGCTGATGATATCTGTCTATTGACAGGTACGATTCCATGATGACGAGAAAAAGCCATATCAGGAGGAAGACCTCAAGGAACAAAGAAAGGACGGCCATCCTACAAATGTGCATCCTATTAGCGTATTAACCAGCCAAACATCATGTTGAATAAGTTCCCTTTTAGAAACGTCCGTAAAACGTTACGAGGTGCGAAAACATACTCAGTCAAAACGTCTACCCCGAGTTTAGCTCTATCATCGACGACTGAAGGATTACATCGCGGTATCTGGGTAGACTTAGGCTACTATTATTTCTAAACTGAGGACTCCTTTCAAAGGAGGACTTACGTTATGACACTTAGATAACAATGAGGTGAACTTTTCATTATGTTTTTGGGGAACAAACAACATCAAATAACGGCACTAGTTCAACAAAACCCAGAAACTGACGACGCTACCCTTTACTACATAGTTCCATCATCACCATCAGCAGTATGGTCAGAATCACCTACACCCTCCCATCTGTGAGAGCTCTACGGAACTACGATTTATTGCATACGATTTTCAGTTTCTTGGATAAGGCAACCCTTGCAAACTGCGCGACAGTCAACAAACAATGGAATGATTTCGCCCTCGATTATCTTTACAGATCCATATATGATGAAGATCTCGTGAGTACACTAGCGCCAACTATATATACAGGGCATTTGGGCAAATGTATACTGTGGGTGCACAGATAATCTGGCGTCCATTGTGTCTTACAGCTAACGTACAATATTAACCAGGTTCTCAAGAGACCTTTCGGTGAACTGCGATGGGATAGATTTAGGATGTACGCGGGACGTATTCGGGAGATCGATTGCCAGAATCCTTGGGTCGCTGCCGGAATACTCGACGCAATATCTGCGAACGTCAACTCCAGCCATTTCTCTAGATTGACCTCCGTTAAAATAGCGCTTCCTTGTCCGATGGCTTACGCCGAAATGTTCATGCAGTTTCTCACCGAAAAGGTTGAAAATGTAACATTCTACACGACCCACGAACAAGACTGTTATGAATGGCTTTTCGACGAAGTGACCAAACGGGCTCCTAAAGTCAAATCTCTTCGCGTTGAAACCAATCCTCGTGTTAAGGAGTACAATAATTTGCCGACACCAGCAACGATATCCAAATTGCGTCATTTAACCTCTTTATCATTAACGGGATTTCCGTGTAGTATTTCTATGCTGAGAGAATTCTCCAAGCTTCCCTGCCTAGAAAACATTGAACTCAGGCCTTTCGACAGCAAACCGGTCAAGCTCATTCCATGGACAGACGACATGTTTCCAAGTCTGAAAGGCATCAATATATACACGGACCTCGAGGAGCTTATTGATAACGATTGGTTTCCTGCCAGTTTGCATCGTCTTGATTCTCGATGGCGAACTCTGAGGAACATCAAAATAATATTTCCAAAGTATAATGCTGCAGGGATACAAGAATGCCTCAGCAGAATTGCGACAACATGTCCTCAACTTGAAAAGCTGACAATTATGCCGCTCTCATTTGCTAAAAACGACACTAATATCCTTACGTTGGACGATATCCTCCCAATTTCATCGATGAAGAAACTCAAAGAGCTCTTTATTCGTGCCCCGTCTTTTCAAATGGGAGATACTGAAGTTGCAGATCTTGTTAAGATCTTACCAGAGCTAACCAGTCTAGAGCTCACGTCTTTCGATATATGTCGTAGAATCTTTAAGAGACCGTCAGATGCAGATATAACAACGCTAACGCCCGCCCTTCTTCCACGTCTCGCAAAGGTGCGCCCAAACATGACGAGACTCAGTTTATACCTCGATGCCACCGAGGTACCAAAAATACCACGAAACCTGTCGAGATCTAGGTTTACGAATATGAATACTATTGACTTTGGATCATCACCATGCGTCGCATCCATAAAACTAGGGAACCTACTAGCTAAGACAATTCCACATCCACATAATCTGGAACATGACAATTGTCTTCAATACGCTAAGGACTGGAATAAGACGATTTTGCGAGCAGGAAAGAAGGCATTGCTGGCGAGTCGTCGCGGACGGTCTTAACTCTTCATAATTAGGCACTATACTGTAATTTTCTCTGGGGAAGCACATGAAGGCGTGCACTCCAAGTTGAATATTCTATTCATAGTCTCATATACTTACCGTAAATAATGTAGAATAGAAGTTTGTTATAAGCATGGATTGTTACTTAGATGTATTATATCTCCCTCAAATATAATTATAATTGACTTGTTATTCGAAATGACAGTAACGAAACCGATAAAGGCAGTGTACATGTACATAGTCTTCTCTGGTCCAGTTACTCGTGCATCCTATCCAGCTACAAAGCCTAAGACTACTCAGCTGTAGGAATATAACGGTAATATCTTGGTGTGCATGACATACCTCTAATTTATCAGTCTTTATGCAAAGAAGCATGAGGAGCTGCAAGGCATGCGCTTAGAGTTCATACAACCTTTAGGTAATTATATACACAAATATGATTAAATCAATACCTGAAGGAGGACAACGGATCCAGGGAAGCCGATCTCTCACTTATAGGAGTTAGAAAAATAACACTGACTTACTTGCAGGGTATATTCTTGTTCTCGATCAGCTTACTAACTATGGTCTCGTTGGGGCAAGTGAAGGCAGCGATTTCTACTACATTTTATCCATGTTACCACTGGTCAAAATCCCAGTATCTGTCCCTTGATCCTGAGCATCAGGAAATCTCATTCTTTACAGCTATTAAAGTAAGCTTATGAGAGTTGAATATGGCACAATTTTAGTTTGTGCGCATGTCAGTGAACCAGAAATAAAGGTTGCTACGTTCTGAAAAGGCACTCATGTTCTCATATATAGGGCTGGGTAATTATGTTATATATCTATAGTGTCATATGCCTATCAAGTGCCTGCCAGGGGTTGCGAAGATATGATAGACAGCCTTCCCGTAAATGGATATAAACTTGTAGTATGTGTAACAATGACATCCCCCTCTCTTTCCCCGTTCCACCTCTTTCCACTGCAAGATGCCAAGCTTGGACCAATACCTTAGCCAATCTACTAGTGAGTCACTTCTCAGAGAGCAGAATATTTCAAACCATTTCGCGGTGGCCTCCATATCAGTGATCGTATATAATTACGGTATGTATTGTCGTTGTCAGTTCAATATCTTTTTGGTATGCTCACCTTTGCAATGTGTAGTGACTACTTTAGACGAAGAGGTAGCTCTAGACGCTTATCCTTCTGATGCAATAAATTGAAATAAATGTCTCACAACCCAAAGCTCAAGTATTTCTGGGTAAGTTCAATTTGCTATAGTATGAACTCTTCTTCAAAGTTCAAGAAGAGAAACATCTCCTTTCATATAAGAAAAAACCAATATCATTCCTTAGTATCTTATTTTTTTTAGTGAGTATGAGCCGTCTTGTAGACTTATGTTGAGAGTACTAAGTAATGACAGAATCGATATGTCGGGCTACTCGGAGCTTGCACTGCCCTTATTTGTGCGTACTGATAAAACATGACATAAATCACCCTGACGTATATTTTTGTCACTGATAGATTTGACAGGGCCTGATACTTCCCTGTGAGTAAAATGAATCGCATACATCCGTTAATCATACAATGGTGCTTACTGGAGACATCGCAATTCTCCTTCAGATGTAATAATAATGTTTTAAGTCTATGCTCCTTCGATCGAACTAATTTGCTTTAGGCCGCTTTAGTCACTGGGCATATAACATATGTCGTGAGCACAGTAGCAATTTACTATTACATGTGTTAACAACACATCTGAGTAATCTAGAAATCTTCACCGTCGTTATCGTAGACTGTAAGTCATATTTAGACTTTGAATTTTATATTTCATAAACTCTTAATGGGTTACCATCACAGACACTCTTGCAATAAAGGTGATGGCATTATGGGGAAGGGGTGACTTTTTCTCCATCTAAAGTGACTAGGCTACGAATTAAAACGAAATTTATTTCAGCGAAGTTACTAACTATGTCCCTCAACGTACTACTTATCTCTGAAGCAGTAATTAAACTCAGTACGATCGTAAGGGATGAAGTTCGAGTCGAGAACGATGGTTAGGTTTTCGCAATGCTTCGTTGTTGTTTTTTGTCTCTGATATTGCTATCATCTCATTCAGTTGTTTCTGTGCCTGTGACAACCAGGGACTCGTTGTGCATCATGGATCAACGTACTTTTAACCAAACTTGGGCTTACGTGCTCATTGATTGGTAAGCGAAATGCCTATATATACAAGCTTTTTATGATTAGATCCCTGATTGGATTGTGTTAGGGTATATGTATCTTGTGTAGGGTTCATACTTTTGACCTTGCACTCTACAAAGCAGTAAAGTACTGGAGGTTCGCGACTGGACTCAGAGGATTCTCGCTTGTCAACATTATAATCAGGGATCAAGGTGTATACTACTTCTTGTAAGTTCCACAGTTTGATGAGACCTCATTGATAAAAGACGACTTCGAACCCCTGCTCATGATGCGACAAGTGTCCTTTCAGCTGGCTTCATGAATATCATCAACTACTCTCTCTCAGGACAAAACAGGGCGGTATTCTTGATAGATAACGGTATTGCAACGGCTAGTATCTCCCTTCTCTGTATACTCGGAAGTCGGATGCTTTTCAACTTGAAGGGGGTACCTAAGCTTGCATTGACTGAAGAGTCGAGATATAGAAATGAGGTATCACCAAGAGGTATCGAGCTTTCGGAGTTGGATGTGCCAGATTTGTGAATGAATGAAAATAGAGAACGTTGATTATATTAGCACTGCACGGGCCCGAGCGAATCGCAAACAAGTATAGAATGGTCTCTGCCCCTTGTCAATTGGGGGAATTCCTTCTTCTACACTTCCTCGGTAGCGACAAGACACAAAGACAAATTTTCAGTAGTACTAAGTACGCTTGAACCAATAACGTCCAGCTTCCACTTTACGTCTCTTTTCTTAGGTTGAAGGGCGTTGCTCACGAGACTCACACACGAAAGATGTATATAGCCTATTGTATCACATCATTTTTAGCACGAAGGCGTATCCTATGAAGATACGACCACTCATCTTCCAGGATCAAACAATTAAACAGCAACTTGTATAAAGTCCTCACCACACTGGTCCAGATAACGGTATTTATACCCTCAGGAAGAACTCTCCGCAAGAACAGTGAAGTTCATAGTTCTCGATTGACCTAGAGTTTTTCGAACTCGCAATTGAATAGGAAGAAAAATGGTTCCCTTCACGCGGGTGTACTTCATCCCACTCGATAATGATACGACTCCTGACTACGATGACGAACTTCAACGTACTTGCGAGTACATGTGTAAGCAAAAGCTTGAAGCTACAAGCCTGGGTCTTTAATTTCCCAGTAGCTCAAGCTTCTCAGTGGAAGATCAAAGCTTCACTACCCAGTTCGTGCCCCGTTACGTGGTCACACGGGGTGAAAAGAAGTAACTCACAGTAATGCTGGTCATCAATAGTACTAGTATCCTTCCGGCTAAATCATTACTTAGTCGACAAAGATACATGGAAATGAAAATATCAAATAGGCGACGAGAAAAAAATCCTTCAAGATAGATCTCTGTTAAAACTTCCAAAAGAGACTAAGTAGCGCCATAAGGAAGACATTAAGTTCAAAGACAGTAAAACGATTGAACGTGTTTTCTCGTCTTCCACAGAAAAGTCTAACGTTGCACTGATTAGTATCATTACAGCGTGCTACAAAGCGTCCGAGGGAAAGAGGAAAACCCATCTGAATACAAAAGTTGGGGTGATGACGAAGCGGGTACGGACACTATTTCTCAGATATTGATCATCAGTAGCTTCTATTGCTCATCAATTGCCCATAGCTCGTGTAACTCGGCAGATAATGACGCTAGATAGGAACATATAAGAGTGTGTATTAGCATGACAGTGATGGGTATGAGTAACGAATTAGGCGGATTCTAAGGCAGATTAACTCTTGACATATTTATTTGATAGTTTGTGTGCGTATGAATCATCGTCATCAGGTCCTTCGATTTTCGTCTTCCCCAGACTCCTTTTATTTCTGCTTCCTTCGGGTGAACAATTAGCGAAGCAGGTAGTTATCAAGAGAACTCTCCTAATATACGTTAACGTTAATTCAAGGGGAGTGTGTGAGAGATCGTGCATATCCGGGACCTCAAACGTTCTCTCGCTTCTTAGGGATCTGGACACAGTCGGAATAAAACGAAGTTGCCGAGGTCATTACTAGTAAGGGTAGCAAAAAGGCCCCTTTGGGTAGGGGCAACGAAGAACTTCATAAGCATTGGATTCCGAAAGCAGAGTTTAAGTTATCGATCAGCCCTCCCATTGAAGGCATTGCCCTTGGCCAGCTCATAGCTGTCACAACCCTATTTGACCGGATGCACCGAGTAGGCACTGCTTCAAATAGTTCATGTGACTACACTTCTATGCGATAGCTATATCTTACAAATAATTGCATCAAGGGAAGGGGGGTATGCGGGAAAAATGAAATAGCGGTGAGGTTCTTCTCACCTAATAGTCGATACTTTACATTTCTTAACTTCGGATTGTACGCCGAGGCCCGCCTTATTGCTCAGCTTCTTATTCCAGTTCAGATTAAGGGGAGCGCCGCAGATACACCTAGATTATGACTTGAAAAACAATTTGAAAATATGTGTGCCTTGATATGTAAATCGCAAGTCGGCCCACTGTTCTCAAAGCACAAGAGATAAGACACAGAAGGCCACGAGACACCGGAGTCTGCATATACAAAAAAAAACCATTGACTCTCAATGCTTAAGCTGTATGTGAGTAGAATCAGTCCTGAATATCAAGATAAACTTTTTGTATGTTCTGAATGATCAATTAGACGAGAATCCATCCTATTCATCCAGCATTCGAGGGTACTGATATGCATACCGGAAATGAAATGATAAGGAAACGTTCTTCTTACCCCCTCCGACTTATATTTGCTGAACTTTCTATGGACGAAAATTGGTATATGGATTCGGGAACTCGGGAAGATACGAAGACATCAGGCTTCTAGCGCAAGCATCTCCAAGCTCAACGATAGAAAGATTAAAGGGACATAAAAGTAAGAGGAGGAGAGTTTAGTCTGTTTTTTCCGTACCAGTGGTTGTCCATGGTTCTTTATTCAGCAAAAAATACCCGAAAAAAAAACAGAGTGACAAAGAATCACTAGAATCAAGAATGAACTTAGGTTATCTCCAAGATAACCTACCGAATGATACGTCAAGGCATAACGTGTAAGCTTAAGCAAGTTTCGGTAGTCCATTCACTATAATCCGGAGATGATCAATCCCAGAGGATGTGAGGCGGTCATATAAAGCAATTTCAAGTCGATATTAGTCGATTGTCTGACAGTTTTTCGGGGCGCGAGGCCGAGGTATTTTCAATTTCATTTACAGTGAAACGATTGGACTCACATGAACGGTGAGAAGGGAGGATGGCGATGGCGAGAAGGACTAAATGAGACAAGGTATATCTTCATGTGATCTAAAAATGGTCTGGGAAGAGGGTGTGTAACCTTGAGAGCAACCATCTGACCAGAAGCGAAGTTCGATGAACGAGTGCTCTCAGTACATGAGGCTTAAGCGCGGAAGAATGCCTCGCTGACCAGAGAGAAACATGGCCGTGCTACGACTACGACACGGTGTTGAAAGCAGGAAAGGAATGGCCTGAATTTTTAAAAGTCAACATGTCTATATCGAGAGTAAATTTTCAAAAACTGGACTACTCAAAAAAGAGATAAAAACAGAAAATTCTACTAGAAATGGGGCACGTGGCTGTAATTGATGATGTCAGTCAAATATTCAACTACAGCCGTCACCATTACTGAATCTGGAATTGGAATTGTAACTGTAACTGTTACTGGAATGTAATTGTGACTGCTACAGGTCTTTTGCCTGTTTTGTGCCCCTCTTCCTCCTCTCATAAATCTACCCTCGGAAATGGATCTTGTAACTGAAGACTCTCCCTCGTCTTCTCCATCACTCTATCCTGCTCACTGTCGTCCTAGTCGTTTGTATAGTATGCTCATCGCACTCCCATCATTTGAGACGGAATATAGCTTGTCGGATTTTCAGGATCTTTTCGTCTCTTCTTTTGATGATCATGTCCCCTCCGACGATTGCATTGGCATTGATGCAAATAATGGCATGACATTGGACCCGATGGTCTTAAGTGACCCGGAATCTTACATGTATACTTCCACATCTGAGAGTGATATGGATTGTATTCCAGTGAGGTCTCGCCCTCCTGTAGGCTCCACTCAGGTCAGTGACGTTTATATTCCTCAATCCCACTCCACCCTCGAGCTATCAATATATCTGACTCTTATGTACTATTTTTCTCCTTACAGCCGCCTTCATCTTATTCTCGTACCCTTTCCATCGTCTCGCTCTCAGATATGCAGTCAGAACGTGAAATTGCTCTACATTCACCCGGAAAACTACTTAATACTCCCCGAGACTCGACGCGGAAATATGAGTATCCCTTCCCCCCTAACGCGTTATCTCAGTCACAAGGGTCAATGCTTGATGATTTACCGTCATCAGTCGCCTCTACACCTGGCTTATTACTACCTGGTGAAGGCTTATCAGTAAACCGGGGCGTTTCGGTTTTAGGATTGTCTTCTTTGACACAGGGCATGCAAATTTCATCTTATCCTACGGCCATTACGATTTCCCTACTGGATCCCCTAGCATCAGTATCTGCCGTTCCCCCTCCATGTCCACGGATTCTGTATCCTCTGCAACGAGTGCCTTATCTTCAACGGATCAGTACATGATACCAGTAGCGAATCCACTTCCAGTTACAGGATCAGCGCCAGTGGCGATAGCAACTCATCCAAAATTGTCGGGATTTAGACCCGCGGATGTGCCCATCCCTCCCAAATTGCGTGCACGCTCCAAGAAGTCAGCGTCTGTTTCTGTTCCCCCGACTCATGCGCCGCATCTTACCACTTCAGCATCAGCTCCGGGCCCGTGCGAAATACCAGCTTTCAAATTGTTATAATTCTTGCTTATAGGGATCTAGCCGTTATTTTATTGGTTATAGCTCGACCTTATCCCTCCCTTGCCGTATTCCAGAAGTTCGTCTATATCAATACGTCTGCTGATTAGCCACGACCGCACCAAAACAAACTCAGGAGACAGGAGCCGGATTTAGACATTTCTTCCCAAAAGAATTTTCACACCTCACTGTCACTTGTACGTCCGATCTTACTCAAACTCTATTGAAGTCCCAGTGGTATCAGATATCATTCGATGGGCAAAACGTACATGAGGTTGTGAATCTTCTAACTCTTGAGAAGAACTCGGGGTGAATTAATACAATGAGCACCTTTTGCTCGGGGTTATTGTCGAGATAATTCGTATCCTTGTCGCAAGATATCGCGTCATAGGGCAGGACGTAACGTCTCATAGTGATAGACAGGGATAACACTCCCGAAATTGCTTTTCATGGGCATTTTCTACACTATTTAAAATCCAAAATCGCGTTTCATTTTCAGTAGAGCATATTCTTATTGGGCGATATATCAGAGTCTTTTATGGAGATTCTCGTGTATTTTTATCTATTTATATGTTCTGGGATGAATTTTTGATCGCTAAAAACTATTAGATATAGCATCGAAAATAGAGGAATAGGGATTTGAGTAGACGAGGTGAGGTGTTGCTTCCCACCAGAGGCAACGGCTCTGAAGAGGACATTAATTGCTTCTTTATTCTTTCCGTTGTGAGATCCTATTATATTATCCTTACCATATGTTTTAGGGTAATTCGTTGTCTTTGGGATATTGCGAATAACTGTTACAGTATTCTTGTTACTGGTTAACTTAACATAGTAACAATTTTGCATGTCGACTGAATGTAGTTGTCTATGTTCTTTACTATCCGATTCATATTGATTAAACCTTAGTTAGAGTTTCGTTCTTACTAAGAAGGCACCAATATATGTCTACTCGAGCATTATAGACTTGATATAATAAGGTGTTTGGACATGTATTTGTTAACGGTGGCGACTTTGACAACAACAGTATGATCTACTGAGGAATATAATGACAGATTACAATTGACTATATTCATAATTCAAGAAGGGTGTGATATAGTGTAAGAGATGATGAGGAATGTATGCTACAAGTGACTAGAAAGCTGGGAGTTGCAATACTAATTTTACTATTACCATTTTTGTACTTCTTATCAAGTGTACAATGTTTAGCCCTCTTTGAATCCGATTACAATGTGCTAAAGGGCATAAAATAATCAAAATGATAATGATTAGAAAGCTAAGATGTGTATGTTTAGTATCTGTGTACTGTCAGGAAGTGCAAAGCAGATTGATAGTAGACACAGAAGAAAGAAAGGACGAAGAAAGAAAAAATAATAAGATTAGTTCAAAAGATCAAGAAGTCGATTCAAGGTTTAGGTTTGGGAGTAATGTATGGTTTCACGTCGAGAGAGGTGAAACACTAGAAGACTCATCCTTATTCGTACCCACCTCAACCTCAGCATCAGCATCACTAACCACATCATGCATATCATTCCCATGTCCATGAGCCTTTTGATGGACAAGGACTGCAGATTGACTTGAAGTACCAGAAATAGTTTCTATTATTCCTTCTTCGGATCTATGCACCATTGCACCCGTAGTTGAGACCCGAGCGCTCGTAACAGAAGCAGAAGCGGGAGGTGAAGCAGCAGCAACCATACCAGTATCTGCTTTTTCCGTATCTGTATCTGAGTTTACTAGTATTGTTTTTCCTCCCCTTCCACCTCACATCCTCCCCAACCTGCACCCCCTCCTACTCCCACTGCGAAGTGCCCACCGGTATCATTTTCCCTAGTTTCATCCCGACCTGTCAACTCGGCCTTTTCGGCGTCTTGACGTCCCAGACTACCACCAACACTACTTTCCGCGCCGCTACTAAGTCTGCTACGGACACTACTGGAACTTGTGCGTCGTGAGGATGTCAACGTTAAAGGATATTAATAGCCCAGGAGAGATAGGAGGATCGACACCGGGCGGGGTCAACGGGTCCATCACAGGTGGTGGTGACCGCGTACGTGCAGGGGGAGGAGGGGAGAGAAGCGAGGGAGGCTTCAAGAGCGGGGTCGGAGGGAAGGCGTTTTGGAGTTGTGAGGTGAGGGAGGAGGAAATGCTGCTGTTACTGTTACTAGGTCTATTATTATTGACTTGATTATCATCATCAACATTATTAGTAGTATTTGTAGTCGAGCCTGGGCCTGGCAGGGATGCAAACATGACGATACGGTTCGTGCGAGGCGCATCTGAGGGAGCTGTAATTGAAGTTGGAAGGATTGGTGCATTATATTCGTCTCGACGTTCTCTACGCATTTTGAACCTGGACAAGGAATGTGTGGCTGTGCGTCAGTATATGACAATAATATGTGTATTTCTGTGTATTATGTATATATAGTTGTTGTATATATGCTAGTTGCATGTATGACCAACATGATATCATTCCGATCCCATCTGTATTTTTTTTATCTTGGATACATGATGCCTTGCACAGAGAGTAATGGAAACAACGAAGATTTGGAGGAAGAGGGGAGGGGACGGGGGCTTACCTGGCTTCCATCTTCTTCTTACGTGCGCGCCTCTGAGCCAACACAACCTCAGTGGGCTGGGGCATTGGTCCACCAAAACCGCAGAGATATATCGCGATGATAGAGAAGATAACCGCGATGATAACAATTCCTGCGATTTCTCCTGGAGACATTTTTTGGCTTGAAATCATAATACCTGGCATCGTGTATACGGATATTTATAATTATATAAACTATGAGTAAGGAGGGGAGCCCGTTGCTAGTATTAGAAATGGAGTGACAGAGGCTGGGAAAGCAGGGCAGGAAGAGAAGTACCACGCAACTGGAAGTGGAAGAGGCGAAAAGGGGGAGGGGGTTGCAAAGTGGATATGCGAGTTAAATAGTATAGGATCGCATACGTACTACCAGGGCGGAAGATGGGGCCTCAGTAGATAGAGACGCCAGTCAGGCTGCAGTATAAATGGGTTTGGCGGGGAAAGGGAAAATGATTATTACATATGATTCCCATCAACGGTATGATGGATAGCAGAGGGGGGGGGGTTCCAAAATCATATGTAGAACAAGGGGATCGATGATACGAAATTTTGAGATCATCAATAGAAGTGCAAATAGTACCTGTGCTGAGATGCAATAGGACGTTGGATAGTTCTTGACGATGCAGATTTTATCCATTATCCATTACTATTCGTGACCCGCTTTGAGATTGATGAGACACGTCCTCACTTATGGAGATCATCTTAGCCAATTTCCGTCGTAAAGTGCTTTTTTCAAGAATATAATGTTTGGCAGTTATGTATGGCAACTGTGTTGGCAGCGCGTTTATAAAAGACCGGGTTTTCAAAACTGGAATTCTTGAGATCTGTCAAGTCACAGCACATGTGATGGCTATGTAAAGTGAATTAACTAGAAGCGCTGCCTAAGAGATGGCTTGGAATGTTATAGATAGAAGCATATTTTGAGAGGAGGATACCAACTGATGGTGAAAGGAAGAGATGTAAACTGGAGTATGCTTTGTCATGCGAAGAGGATAATGTTGAGATCAGAGATGGCTCTATATCTAAAGCGTGCGTGAGAAGATTGGTATGTCCCTGTTGATGATTATGATTATGATATACGCACCAGTGACACCTACCTGCCAGGACAGGACAGGTTCTGACGTCATCTGCAAAAGAGATTTCTTTATGCCTCTATTAATAGATAACACGCCTTACTCTTGCGGGGAACGTTGTAGTACTAGTAGTAGTGGCTTATGTTTACAGTCAATGAGTCATGTTTCGTCAACTCTATCCGCTGATTAGAACAAATCGCTAACCGAGGCCAGTGCTCAAGGCGACGCTCAACTCAGGTATAGTTTTCTCACGCCGCTTAGTTGCCCCGGACAAGTGCCCTGTGTGGTCTCCTCTTTTGTATATTTATCCTCACAATTCACTCGATTTTCTCACTTTCTTTCCTTTCTTTCATCCATCAACCTTAATTCGACTCAGACGCTGGCGTTCGTCGTTGTATCAGATCTTATTTCGAGACAAGGTAGCGAAGAAGTGTAGACAGACAAGCACATGGATAACCGCTCATTCGGTCCTAGAGATCACAACCAAGTGAGACACGGAGACGTGAACATGAGCACTAGTGGCGCTCACGCTATGGCTTACTCTGGAGGCTACCGGGCAGGCTCAGAAAGGCCTTATATGAATTATCCTCCCTTGCACAATCAGTCGAATCCGTCCGTCTCCAGGTCTAACAGCGGTCTCGGTATGAATTCCAAGAACGAAGATGCTTCGGAAAGATATATCACACGGACACCTTCTCCCACACCTTCCGAAACTGCATTACTAAGTAGAAAGGGTGTATTGGATATGGAAAAGATGCTAAAGTGGAAATTTTGGCTCCGTAAAGAATGGACATGTAAGCTGCGATTCCGTCGCTAAACGCGAGATAACCACTACTGACCTCAGAAATGCAGGGTACTACATCATCCTAATTATTCTTATAGTATTGGTCATTCTGATCAGTGTTTATGACCGACAAATTGTTCATTATTTGCAACCAACAGGCGAAAAGATTCGAGAGTAAGTCCATGTAACCTCGGAGAACTGCGCCATATTGCCATAACCACGCTCTAAGCGTCCTATTATTACATATGTATTCTCTCATGTGTATTAATAGTTACTAACTTCTTTCATATGGCAGCTTACCAGGAGGGTGGATAATTCCAATAGCTATATTCTTTGTCATATCATTTCCACCAGTGAGTATATAGCATATTTCCATATGGTTCCTTTGTTCACGGTACCATAGCTTTTTGGACACGAAATCCTTGCTATCCTTTGTGGTGTTGTCTGGGGTTTATGGATTGGATTCGCCATCACTGCAGCAGGAACATTCTTGGGTGAAATCGGGAACTTTTAGTATGTTTTTCTATAAGTAAATATCTCTCATTGTTCGCTAATACCATCCTAGTGCTTTCCGTTACTGTTGCCGTGCTCGAGGCGAAAAGCTTGAGAGGACGGAACTCCAGTATGGATGTCTTGCCCGAATTGTCAGAGATGGTGGATTTAAAATTGCACTCATTGCGAGATATAGTGCAATCCCCGGACATTGTATGTTGTTTAATGTTCGAGCTAAAGGAAATTACAACTAAAAATAATGAAAGTCACGACCGCCGTTTTCTCTACCTGTGGGATGGGGATCTTTGTTTTTGCATTAGCTGCCTTCCTCTCTCTTCCAAAGCAGTTTGTAACGGTCTACATCGGCGTTATCATCGAGCAGAGTGGCTCTGGTGTGTATTTCAAGCTATCATAAAATCTACATTTATAAACATCCCGTCCCCTTAGGCACGGAATCTTCTCGCGATGAGCTTATTTCAAAGATAGTTCTTGGTGCAACAGTTGTTATCACTATATGGGCAATGTGGTATATATACAAGAAGATGGATGAAGTTAAGCACGATGTTGTGTACAAACGTCGAAAGAGCCGGTGAGTAAAGGATACACTATGGTGCATGCGATGTACTTATCGTACTTGTACATAAAGTCAGGCAAAGTTCGACCGTGCTGGCCGCATTGGAGATTCTTCAGTTACTGTGTTCAATCCTGCTGAATCTGAATCGAATTTACCTTTGAATCCGGGAGAGAATAATGCATACCAACATTGGGATTCTAGAGGAAACGCCATGGGCATGTCTGGAAATCCCAGTCTCAGGTATGAAATGCCTGCTCCCAAGCCTAAGCGAGCCCAGGTCACGCAGCTTGATGTATCAAATTCTGATGTCGGTGCTGATCTTCAAACGGGTCCAACATCTACATATAAGCCTGCCACTCGATCTCAAGCTAGTAGACAGGAAAGCATGGATAGTGTAGGTTGGGAGGCTCAAAATATGGGTACCGATGTATACCATCTACCATCGATAACACCGCATACGCCACTGTCGGGAGGCTTTGCAAATTCTCCTCATTCTACCAATGAATCATTACGAACTCGCCAAATAGGAACACCATTACAGCAATCAACGACTCCTCTACCACCACCTCTTGCTCCGCCCCCATCATCTCCAAAGACTCCAACGTATAAATACACCAATCCTTTCCAGCAGCCTCAGCTTCCTTATCCAACTCAAGCAGGGACTCCTCAAGCTACATCTTTCCCCAATCAACCATCCGTGTATATTCCTCCCTCCTTCACACCTTCATCTGCACAAACTCCGTCTCAGCAGCAAACGTTTGTATACCCTGTGCAACACATGACACCCAATCAGATTCCTCGTCAACAACCTCTTATTTTCCAGTCGAATACCGGCCCGCCTCAAGGTCCGCCTTCGTATCAATACACCACGGGTCAGCATGTATCCGCTGGTCATGTACCAGATGGAAGCGGATCGACGGCATATTACACACCCCCTCACACCCGTGCTTCGACTGAGAATGACCACCTTCCTTTATACAGAACTTAGTTTTTTTGTCTTCAATCACTTTTTTTTCTCTATCAGAAACATTTTCCTCGTACTTAGTTTCCCTTTTTTTTATACAGCACGGTCCATCATTATTACTTTCTTTATCCAAGTCTTTTTCATTTTTCTTTGTACTTACAATTACCGTGTAATTGCACCCTTGTATTAATTATTTGACTTGCTCCTAACAGACTAATAATTGATACTAGTTTCTTTTTCTCATAAATTTACTCCGTGCTTAAATGCATCCCACATGATCGCTAGACTTCTCCTTTGATCCGCTCGGCGCAACCGGTACTGAACTCAATATCAATCAATATAAGTAAGACGATGTAAGTGTTTCTTTTCCGTCCTATATTGCACAAATATAGACATCTACTAATTTCTCGTTGAAGGTCTAGATTAGTTTAACTCCCCGAAAGAATGTATCTACTGTCGTCGGTGGTTAGTTCCTGACACCTCAAAGTTATATTTACATATTACACTTCCCGAGTATAAACCGGAAAATAACCTATAGACTAATGGAAATTCTAGCTGGCAAAGTTCTTTCATTGTCAAAATTTAGAAGAAATATCGAATAATCGGAGTCGACAACTTCTTTCCGGTTTGACGTGGTAACGACGACGTAGTTGATCGAATTAACTAGGGGAGAGGAAAAAAAGTATATAACGTATGTTTTTCGGATTGTTATGTCCTTCAAGCTCTTTTCCTAGTTTCAAAAATGAGACGTGCGGAGGTTCTAGCTGCCCTTTCCATTATACCCCTAGTTTCCGCTCAAGTATCGGAATGGGGCCAATGTGGGGTAAGTATTATCATTGCTCGATAAATAGTCAGTGTATTTAATCAGAAAAATGGTCTATATATGCAGGGTATTGGATGGACTGGATCGACAACATGTGTTTCAGGGACTGTATGCACTGTACAAAATGATTACTACTCTCGTATGATTCCTCATATTCAGTTTAAAAAAACAGAGATCAATCTAGTCATTCGTTTTGGTCTAATCTAGAGTGTCTACCTGGAGTCGCAAGTTCAAGTTCCGAGTCCATTCCAGCATCCAGCACTTCAACTGAGCCTGTTGCTTCATCGACTGCTGTACCATCGAGTACTGCACCGGCCTCGACACCGACCGTAACAGGATTTGTCACGACTTCAGGTCAAAAGTTTATGTTGAATGGAGAGGAGTACATCGTTGCTGGAACAAATGCCTACTGGTTGGCTCAAGTAAGCGATGCCGACATCGACACAGCTTTCAATGATATCACTGCAGCTGGTCTTACAACCGTACGTACGTGGTGAGTTGATATTCGTCCAAATGTTGTATCCCTTCTTCTTTACCTATACAAGGGACACATACATGATTTACTCAACCCTTCTTCCACCTTCAGGGGGTTCAATGACGTGACATCTGCACAGAACTTCGGTGCCTATTACCAACTTTGGCAGAATGGTGTTGCGACTTTCAATACAGGTGATTTTGGTATCTCACGGTTTGACGCGGTCGTTGCCTCTGCGAAGGCCCATGGTATCAGGCTTATTGTCGCTTTAACGAACAACTGGTCTGATTATGGTGGGATGGATGTCTATGTTAGTCAGTTGAACCCCGGAGGAACGCACGATACTTTCTATACCAACGAAAAGGTTATCGCTGCATACAAGAACTATATTTCGGAATTCGTTGGCCGGTATGAGGATGAGCCCACGATCTTAGCTTGGGAACTTGCCAACGAACCGCGCTGGTAAGGAGTTCCCAATCTTCATAGGTTATGATTTTGGCTGAAACTTTATTTGTAGTTCTGGCTCCACAGGTTCCGCATCTTCCGCTTGTGATACAACTGGATCAACTATCAAAGCTTGGGCTACTGAAATTAGTGCATATATCAAGTCAATTGACTCCAACCATCTTGTGGCTATGGGTGATGAAGGTTGGTTCCAATGGGTGAACCCGCCAACTTACCCATACGCTCCTGGTGTTGGTATTGACTTTGAATCAAACTTACAAATCTCCACGTTGGACTTCGGTACAGTTCACTCGTACCCAGAGGTACGCATTTTTAATACCTAGTTTTGGTTTACCGTTAACGAATAATTGCAACTGTAGAGCTGGGGACAAGCGGCTAACGAGTCCGCCTGGGGAGTTCAGTGGATTGCTGACCATGCCACTGCCCAAAAGACAGCCAATAAGCCTGTCATTTTAGGTAAGCCATGCAAACATGAATGTACTTCATAATTATCGGAAACTCAATCATCTGAACAGAGGAATTTGGTGTCACAACAAACCAAGCTACTATATATACAGGATGGTGGAATGAGATCATCTCCTCGAGACTTACTGGTGATTTGATCTGGCAAGCCGGTTCAGTCCTATCCACTGGTCCTTCAGCAAATGATGGTTATGCTGTATATCCGACTGGGACAGTGTATCCGATAATGGAGTCCGCTGCTGCTGCCTTGAAGCAACGAGGATAAAGATATGACTACCGATATGTTGTATTATATGATGTTTCCCATTTACAAAATGTATATAAGCCAATGAGTTCGATGATCATCCTGAGAAAAAAAAGTTATGGGCGTGTTCGCTTGTATCGCGCTGCGACAAAAATTTGACCCATCAACATTATGCAATGCATCAAATCCTTCGTTTTTGGACTACTTCAAGGATTCGTGAAGTATTCAATGAGATAAAATCCGTTACTGGCCGACGGAAGGAAGCAAATGTGGAGCTAATGAGCTAATGAACATGATCCCAGGACGGTATGTGGAGTATCAGTGATAATTTCTTGATATAATTCGCTCAGCCGCACTCATCAAGTGGACAGCACCACTACAGGTTAGATGGCTGTGCTCAGTTGCAATGTGTTTAATACTCCATCCTTACCCAGGTAATGATGATGTTGTTCCTTACCCCCATTTTCTTCAAGTGAATCTCGCTCGACGTTGAATGACAACCCTCTTACCTGTATGGAAACGGGCGGGAACCAACAGAGATCAATCGCAGAAACGTCAGCTCCCACCCCACTTTTTTTCTCTACACAGTAAGCGTTCGTACAGCCATGATTACCAGTAAATCAGTACTAACGGTATGTAGTCATAGCTGACTTCATGAGCCTACCGGAAGATAAACCAGATTATGATGTGAAATATTACATTCCTGAGTTCATGTGGAACCTCTGGTTGGAATCGTGGTCAGTGTTGCTCTTAGTCTATTGTTTGCCATCGTTTGTTCAACGATCGCCGATCGTTTTTTATTTCTCTGTTAATTTAGTCCTGTGGACATGTCCAAACATAGCCCGGAAACTTTTTCAGTTTTTCCAATTACCGGTTTACATGTATTCGACGTCTACAAGAATGAACTATCAACGGGATTGAATAAGCATCCGTACTCTCTTCATATTTTTGACCCTATCAAACATGCCGTACCGCAAGTTGTCAACAAACCTGAGTGGGAGGCAGTAAACACGGCCTTTAGTGCGCTGGAGAAGGAAGCTGAAATGGCCATACGTTCTCTTATCCAGCAGGTCAACACTAAACAGAAACCTTCTGCAGTGTATGGTCTTAGTTCCAGTCGGAAGAACCCAGCGGGACTTGGGAAACCTCAATTGTCTCTTGGGAAACGTGCCCTACAATCTCTACAGAAGTATCTAATGTTTCTTCGTTTCCGTAATGTCAAAGAATTCTGGAGGTTACTAAAACTCACGAATAATCGATATCATGAAGATATGCCTTCTGTATTGAAAGAAAACATGCTTCAAAGAACATTTAGACATATGTAATCTTCTTGAAAGTTTTACATGCTTCCTTTCTCAAGATTTTACTGCGCACCAGGATATACCTTTTATTGCAGAATGTATTCATAAGAATTACAGGAAGCTCAAGGAAGTGGATTTATGTCTTGGTGTTTCACTCGAACCGGATGAATATATTTTTAGTCCTACTTGTTTTGGAGATATTGGAGGAAATGAGAACCAGTATGTCTTTCATTTTGCTTGAAATAAACTCATTCTTACTAAACGTTCCATTAAGGGATGATGTATACAACTACTTCTTTACACTTTCTCCGCACTTTACTATCTATATCATTATCGACTGTCCTTTCCCACTACCCCCAGACGAATGGGGGAAAAGGAGGCACTTTCTTCATCCTTCTGCACAAATACAATCTATCATAGAACATGATATGGAGTCTTCTATGGATGTTTACCAGCGAAATGCCCTTCTTTTACAAACTTATCCCCCGTATCTGATGTTTATATCTTCTCGATCGATGATTCGAACTCTGACATATTATAATGAAAGGCGATGGCTTCCAGAAAACCTTGATTATAGTAAACTCCTTCGCGGTTGCCGAGAGGAAAGCGTTACACACACGCTTCTTGTGAAAGCTTCAATTGAAGTCATCGATCTAACGGATGATGTTGTCCTTGCCGGAGAACACGCTACTTGCCATGGGTCGTTTGCAGATGTATGGAAGGGTGTTTGGTCTGATCGTATGGAGAAAAAGGATAAATTAGTTAGTAGAACTGAAATTTGTATCGAAACTCTGTTGCTAACTACACGCAAGGTTGCATTGAAGGTTTTGCGAGCCAACCTTGTTGGATATGCACAGGAAAAACTGCTGCAGGTTACTATTATTTGTGCTACCCATCTCTTTCTTTATCGACCTCTCATGGAGAAACCTTTCGTAGCGTTTGAAAAAGGAAGTCAAAGCTTGGTATCGTTTAGAGCATCCACATATAGCTAAACTTCATGGGATAATGCAGTTGCCCAATACATTAGCTATGGTATCTCCGTGGTGTGGAAACGGCACTGTGATAAAGTATCTGAAGGAGATAAACCCCGAAGCAAACCGTATACAATTAGTAAGCCCTTTTTACTCTGCTACAACTGAAAACACTTTGCCTAAATGAACGCATTTTCTAGTGTTACGAAATAGCCTCAGGGGTTGAATATCTTCATAAGAGTAATCCACTCGTCGTTCATGGCGACCTTAAGGGCGTAAGTCATGCGGTTTTCTTACTTCTCAGAAGCTGACAAATTTCATTGTAGTGCAACATATTAATTGATAATGAAGGGCACGCTGTCATCACAGACTTCGGATTGGCGAAAGTTAAAGAAGAGGTTATTGATGTCCTCGATCTTCCTTCGTCGCTTTTCGGTGGTTCTACACGTTGGATGGCGCCTGAGCTTCTTTTGTCTCAAGTAGAAGACGATGGAAAACCTTCGTTTACGACACATAGTGATGTATACGCGTTTGCATCTGTGTGTTTGGAGGTAAGCACGCAGGTTAATTGTCCTAAACTAGGAAATTTGATAGTTATATCTGGAATCACTTCACTAAGGTATTAACTGGAGAACTTCCTTACGCTAATCGAAGGAACGATCATGGGGTCACGTTGGATATCATGCGTGGGTTGAAACCTATGTCTGGCTTGCAGTTTGTCAACGACAATCCGAAGTTAGAAACCCTATGGTCATTACTAAACAAATGTTGGGACCAAATAGCATTCGCTCGACCCAATATGACAAGGATGCGTGGGTGCTTAGATCTCATCCGTCACTGATCTATCGACCAAAGTTAAATAAGTTCACATGCATATGGCTTTCCCTTTGATTTTCTCATCGCAACTAGCTAATATTATATGACTGGTAATGACCCTCATGATTATCTCCTTACGTTTGAATTTTGTAGACAACATGAATATGTATATTTACAACGTAGATTTAAAACAGTATACCATTGTAGCATACGAAAATACTAATACAAATATATCCAGATCAATAGTACACTTCCTACAAAACAAGACCATATACAGATATAGCAACTTTCACCAAGCGAGTTTCCCATGTTCGTCGCCCATTTGAGAGCAGATGTTCGTAGCTGCACATGTTGGACCTGCAGCCTCATCACTTTGAGAAGCAGGCCGAGCTGGATAGATTTCATGACCGGCTTTGCGTTCGGCGGTAAGATGTTCTTCACAATAATCTGATAACAGGGGCCGATCAGCGGGTTCTACACCTATAAAGAGTCTAACGCCACAGAACCAGAACCAGACGTACCAACAACACGTTCTTGATAATAGTAGACCCCATTTTCCTTCTCAGGATGCACTAAAGAGTAGAGACGTAATAAGAATATGAAAGCTAAAGAAGGCGGTTAAACCCACGGCAGCCCTTCGAATAAATTCCCGCATTGAGCCCACGTTGTGTTGCTACACAAAGATCGTAGTCTTCTTGCTCAACTTGCTCGTAAAACTAACGAGAAGTTGAAGTAAGTCAAATGCGATTCAGAAACTTGAATTCAGTGGAGCGCTGAAGTTATAGCTAACCTTCATAAATTCACGCAATTCCTCATATGGAACGGTATTTCGTCGGAATACCTGAGTTGATGTATATTTCAGTACGTTGATTATCGAGTCAGTGTAGAAGTATTAATCCTACGTCGTATTCCATTCTTGTCTAATTTATTTCTTCAGTAAATTCGAAACTAGTAAACATTGAAAGCCTCACCTTTGTAGCGGAGATAGGAACGGTCCGCATTGTATACCACATGGTATCGGTCACTGTAACGCCGGTACTGTGAAAATTTGTATAAGCCGATATCTTTATGAGTTAACTGTGAGTAGAAACTAACGTAGGGAAGACAAAGGTGAAGGTCTAAAGTGGATATTAAGCCCTGTAGGAAGAAATAATAGAACAGACACATGCTTACTGGCGGAGTTTCACTATCTGTTCTGCTGGTGGAATTAGGGACTTCATGACGGGCTGCATTCTGAAGAGGGGTAACTCGATATTGGTTTAAGTCTAGGGTCTTGATAGAGTATTAGGTTCAAGGCACATATTGAAGGGGGATAATCTTACCTTCGCAAATCCAGGATGTCCGATACTATTTTTATAAGAATAAGATATGTAACAATGTTAGAGCTAGAAGATGCCTCGTTCATCTTACGTGCAGTGATAACATTCTTGGTATCCATCCATTAAAGTCTTCCAGTTATAGTCTCCTTCCACCTGCCAACTATAGGCATAGCTATAGGCGTTTCTTAATATTATGAATTATTGAGAAATAAAGCCAGTACTTACGTATAATTCTCCTTCTTGAAGTTTCGCCATTCATATGGAAGCTGACCAAAGTGTTCTTCGAATGAAACAGGATTTGGTGAGGCATCGAAATTGAGGAAGATGAAGCCTTCAGGGGTAACATGTGTATGCACTCTGAATAGACCCTAATAACGGTTTGCAAATTTGTAAATCAACAATGAAACACGCGAATTATAGAAAGCGGAGACTAACATTCGCTTTTTTATCGAAGCCTGGGACGGTATCGAACTGAAATTAGAATTACATTGAAATCAATACACTTGTATCTTTCGGTCTAAAAAAAGAATTAGTCACTTTCGGTGCCTTTACTAAATCTCCTTTTGCATTGTAACTCCATCCATGATACTAGATCAGATGTTAAGAGTGATGAAATTGATAAACATTTCTGAAGAACGTCACCTTGCAGCCAACGACCAGGGTAGACCCAGTGTTCTTTGTTACAACTGGATACGCACGGTGACGACAGACATTATGAAAAGCTTGATAATTTCCATCCCGGTCCCTTAATATCAGTTAGGTTCTAGTCCAATCGCGTATATATTTGTTGCTTACATGATAATGAAGTAGTCGAAAACATAATTCCCTTCAATCATAGTTTTGAGTTCAGTGCCGAAGAGGGGAAGTGTAAGTTCTTAAAAACCTCACCGCTAACATAGTCACCCGGTTTTGTAAAGCGAGAAGTATGAGAAGCTAGTAACCACGACTTGTTTGGGGTCAGAAGCTGGGAAAATTACGATAGTATCTTTGTTTTTAGGTTTCTCACTTTTGAGAAGATGGCTCTCTTTTCGAGTTGAAAGATACCCTCATCACGATTCCAACGTGCTGGAAGCGTCTTCGGTCCTTCTTTCAATGCTTTGACCGGCACCTCCTCCTCAGAGTAAAGAGGCTGAGTTCGTTCGATTGCTACTGGAGCCATTTGCTGGATTGTTGAAGGGTTTGAAGAATAGGGGCAAACACATTGATTTAAGATCTTGAATTGGCTTTAAGAGTGTTGCCCGCTCCGAGAAATGCATAGGAAATGTACAGGAAAGAAGGTATGTAGTCATGTTATCTCTATACACTCCACATTTAAAACTCTCTATCACCATTGAAGTAGCCGAGAGAAGAATTATGATCCACACGGAATACAGTCGGATCACTCAATACTCTCTCAAGTTCCCTTATCGGGATACGTCCATTCTCAAACCAAGCAGCAATTGATAGGGTATGTATCCGTCTAATTATGAGAAAAGATTTTTCAATGAGGGAATAGGGATCCCTTCTCTTCCGAAACAACACATACTTACTTGACGAGCCAGTAGTCAATAGCTAAGGCTTATCTGGAATTCAAGGTTTAGCATTCGCCGTCCCGACCTCTGGGCTAGTTATCTCCTGGTATACTTGCAAGTTATATCCGGTATACTCGTGGCCCTTTTGTGATGATGATGAGGGATGTCCTCGAATCTAAGTCAATGGCCAACTCCTCGGCTAATGACTCGGAATTGAAGTGAGTTCAAGAAGTTCTAGACTTCTGTATATACAATTACGTAATATTGTTTACCTTCTTTATACGTCCCCCGATACATGTAGTCTTACATTACAAGGGAGAAATACGAAATACTGTTCAGATCTTTACTAAAAACGGACCTTGATGCCTCGTTTTCTTGCCTCTTCAATATCTACGCTCTTTGTTTGGCGATGGACGTGTGCAAACCTGTTGTTTCATCCAGACTATTAATTTTTTGCACATAAATTCACTATCGGAATCTTTGATGTGAAAACAAAACGAAACTTGATATGAAAATGCATAATAATAGCTTAACGGCACTCCGATGGCAGTTTTAAGCGGAAACTGTGTACTTCCATACTCGATTGCTTAATCAATGCTAAAGGCATGTTCAAGAAGAAAAGCTCGCAAAAGATTAAATCTAACCCCAAAAGATAAACTTGGGACAGTCTCTATTTTCTGTCTCCGATTGGATTCGAATGTTTCTAACAGATCGATGCTCATGGGTATGCACGATAATGGTATCTAGTACCCATCTTATAAATCTACATATAAAAGACCTACCCTTCACGTAGGGGAAACTATAGAACCTTTCTCTATACATCTCTCTTATCTGCTTAAAAATGCCAGTACCGGTTGCAACTACAACTCTCGAGAAAAGCTTTGAGGTCACTGTTAATCTCAAGGCGAATGTTTCCGAGTCAGAATCATGCTCTAATACCACACTTCCGGCTCATTGGATGCATGATGATAAGGTATTTGAGCTCGAAAAACGTGCAATTTTCTCCAAGGTACGCTAACCATCTACCCTACGAGCACCGATATAATTCAGCTTATCATTCCAGGTTTGGCTTCTCACAAGTCATATTTGTCATTTTTCCAAACCTGGGGATTATATCAGTGGTCAGTCTCCTTGCTCTTATAGCTCTTGCATCCCATCTTTAACTTGAAATTCTCAAGGGAATTATGTTTACGATTACTTTATTATCCGGTATGCAACTTATCTTCAGTACATCCGCTACATATATGACAGACCGAACTATCAAGTGACCGAGATGACACATATCAAGCATTTCATAATGTCTGCAGACACAGAGCCTATCCTGTTGTCACTAAATCTGAGGGTTCAAGTTTGATAGTTGGTTGTAAGGTAACATTTGGAAAAAAAATTCTTGTTGACGTGTTTAGTCACTAATAAAGCTCACCAGTATCATGGTTGGAGTTACAATGCTAAAGGAGCCCTCACTAAGGCTCCAAAGGTTTGTGGCTTCCATTCTATCTCTGTCTATCTAACATCAAATTCGTAGTTTGATAATGTTGAGGGATTTAACAAAGCAGACAATGTAAGTTTTCCGTATAACTACCGCTTTCCTTTCCAGGGTACTAAAGTATGTTATCAGGGATTATTTAAGATACATACACATGTCACTCCTCAGGGATTTATCTTTCTTAATTTCGATTCTTCTCCCACTCCTATTCCTTTTGATGAACACTTCGCTCAACTCACTAACGAATGGAAGAATACCGATTTTTCCCAATATGAGTGGGTAATTTAATCTGCTTATAATTGATAAGGATTCACCTATCTTCTTTAAGACCTTACTATAAGCGAGTAGCGATCGGCGAATTCAATTGGAAAACGATGATGGATGGTTATCAGGAATGTTATCACTGCACGTTAGTTGCTTGTTATCTCGGTTACTACTTATCTTTAACTCAAAATTTACCTAATAGAGTTGCGCACCCTGGCTTCGCCAAGGTCAGATTCAAGCTTCCTTCCAAATTTAATAAAGACTTGATATTCAAAAACATACCAAAATAATGATTAGTCTTTGGACTTGAAAAATTACGAGGTAGAGCCTCTTGAAAATTCCGCTCGGCACTTCGCTCCAAAGAAATCGGACCCATCTGACTTACAAAGGTTTACTTTCGTATTCCCCACGTACGTAGAACTTTGTTCAACCTTCGAAAAAGCTCCGAGCCCATTTCCAATAGGAATGGTGTTACTGTGACCCCGGATCTTTGGTACATAATGAGGACGGCACCGTTATGTGCCACCAAGGTTAGTTATATCCTGGTCGAGGAAATATAGCATCGAAAGCTGATTCATAATAAAAGACGCGCATGGAATTTGATGTTAGTAAACTTGCAGTATTGTAACAGCCCAGGACATCTTATCAACATATTTATAGGTATTCTCGAGAAAGGGGACTTCTAAGGAGGTACTTCAAGAGAACAAGGAGGTATGAAAAAAATACTATACCTTGTTTCATCCAGATCGTTAATATGGTGTGATAGTTCTTCACGCAGGTCCAACAGGAAGATTTTGATTTATGCGAGAAGGCTCAGAAAAATCTCAGCTCAGGAATCTATAACAAAGGGTTCTGTAAGTATATTTAAGAGAATACTGTTATTCATCTCAACTGTGACCCTAGTGCATCCGAAGGAAGAGAGAGGCGTACTTTACTATCAAGGTCTCGTGTTACGTATGTTTCAGATCATCTACGATAATCAACCGAGCTAATAATCCGAGGCTATATCTAGGCTATTGTCAGAAACACCTCGAAGCGGAGAAACAACTTGGACAGATAATATATCCTTCACGTCCTAGTTCTCAAGGGGAGGGCGAATCGCCACAGTGTGAGGCGAGTCGAATCTGCGATGAGATGAACTCTGGTAAAGGAGCACTGTCTTGGTGAAAATATTTATATACTTTATGAAAGATGATTGTTGATTTGTAACTTTACTCTGATTGGAGACAAATAAACGAGTTTTTGTGTAAATATGCGATGTAGTACTCATATGAGATGTTTCAATTGACCATTTACTATTTTGCCGGCAACGACTATCACGAATATGGAGATATGTCCGGACTCGGTTCCGAACCCGGACTTATTTTCCTTATAACCTTCGATGATATTTTGTCGCCAATCTTGCCAGATTAAGCGCCATCTCCTATTTCCCATGATTCCGAGATCACATATTACCGGCCAATATGTGGATAAAAACCAAGTCCGTTACTCCCACCTAGTGGTCCTCGCACACAGAGTCTTCAGCAAGAACGTCTTCTCTTTCGACTGCTAACATGGTATCAAGCAAGCAGCCTTTGAATGTTATCTCCATGTTCGTGCTAGGATGTATCATAGCGGCACCTATGCTAGTAGCCGCACAAATCACATCAGTAGAGTCGACGTCTGTCTCACAGACTGCTACTGAGACAGCGTAAGTCCTGTTCTCTCGCATAATAAATTCCAATGATTCCAAGGACGATAATATACTAAAATCTATTGCAGTCCAGTAACTACGAGTAGTGCGGTCTCGATGACTGTCGAATGTTGGTTGGAAAATGGCTCATCTTCTCTTTCTGTTGCGTAAGTCGTCTTCTTGGTTTCTCAAATATTTTACATTGAACATTATTCAGAACATCAGCGATTACAGACAATGGTGTTAGCTGTTACCAGGTGTATTCCGAAAATGGGTTGATCTCTAGTATAGCAGTGTATGTCGTGTTGTATGCTCTTTTTATGAACTTGGTCTGATTCCGAAATGTTCATAGATCTACGGTCCCAGATTTTAGACCCATCTCTATGAAAACTGCAAGTACAACATCGGCTTCAGCAACTTCCTCTTCAGACAGCTCAGAGACGTCATCTTCATCAAACAATCTCCTTCATGTTCTACTACCAGCCTTATTAGCATCTCTTGTTGGCGTGTTGCTCCTTGTACTTGTGAGTGCTTCTATAAACCCAAAAGGGGCTGTCTTGCATATATATTTATCGATCAACAAAGGCTACTGTATACTTTCTTCGGTCAAGAGCTCGCCGCGAAAGTCAGGCATCTCGCGCTCGCCACTGGGCGGACCGAAACAGTAGTTCCTGGGCCATGCGTGAGGGCTCCTATACTAAGAAAGAAGGGGAGGTTGCATAATTTGTAAGTGGAATCTGATTGACCCTGTTATTATCATCTCTAATTTGCTTTTTCATGAAGTATATCAATATTTATTCGTGTGACTTTTGACTGAAGTCAATCGATTTTAAAATATCTGGAGGTTTTTGTACAATGAAATGTATTTTTTTTCGTTTATGCTTTGATCAAGATAGGCTATGGTGTTTTAATTTATTTTTATCGTGGTTCGGTGCAACTATCCACTTTTTGCTTGAATTTATTAGTAGTTTTCTTGGCTAACCAGTTAATATGTATACATAAAACCTGTGAATATGATATACAGACATAATCCGAAAAGATTAAGGGGAGTGTCAAGTATAGTGCCTGAGTGCTTCAAGCTACCGCAGATCGATCACGGTAAGCAGGAGGCAATCCTAAAACATCATCTGCGTCTTGATGTTGCACGGGAGCTCTCTGGACTACGTTTCGGACAACCGATCCTGCCTTTGCTGAGGTATTGACAGTTGATACACGTGAATAAGCTCCTTCATTCTCATTGGTCTCAGTATGTGACCGAAGCGAAGATGTCGGAGCACCGGGATAGACAACGTTTTGAGTAAGATAGCTCAGGCTAGTCGTATCAGTCGGTTGAACTGAATACACCTCAGGAAGCATTCGAGGCGGAACGATAGGAGGGTCAGCTTGTGGTTGATTGAAAGAGCCTCCTGATATAGAAGACGGCATTGCGGCTAAGACAGTAGTCGGTGACGAATATGATACACTGCTAGGCGCCATCAGATGATCTGGAGTCGAAGTACCCTGGTTGTGCATATGGTTACTAGAATTGACTGTATTGAATGTACCAGCATTGAATTGTCGATACTGGTTCATTATTGTAGGATCGTATGACGCGTTCGAAGGCCCTTGTCCCTTCCTGCCTGTCTTCGTATCTCGTCTTAGGCAGAGAAAAAGAAAGCTTAAACAAAGAGAGAGAAAAACAACACCCCCAATCGTACCGCCAGCTATAGCACCTACATTCGTGGAGTGCTTAGCCGACGATGCCGGTGACGTGATTGCCGAACTCGGAGACGGGCCCGTTGAACTTGAAGATGAATTTGTATCCAACGAATGAGTTCCAAACGATTGCGCTGAGCAAGATGATGAGTTAGACCCTACAGAATTAATATAGTTTTGACCCGTTGACCATCGCCCATCACTTATAGGTAATTCGATTTATTAATCATGGTCACATATATTTTGTGTATTACTCACGCATCAGAGGCTAGGACTATATGAGAAAGAAAGTGAGTAATTTATTTTTTTCAGCATAAAGTTCCAAATTCAGGACTTACTCAAGAAAAATCCAGAACCAATATTATTAACAAAGTTAAAGACATCATCTTCCACATTGAGAGTATAATTAGTAACATCGGATCCAAAAGCTGTGACTTCGTAAGGCTTGGTGCCACCACTGATATTCATCGTGAGATAATCACAATAGTTGACTTGTGATCTATCAACAGTCACAGTAAAGGCAGATGTTGAAGGACTGGGGAGACAGTCAGTAGTTCCATCTATAAAATGACAAGATAAATTGTTAAATAGTGAAACGTCAATGTATTTTGGCAGAGTACGTACTATAAACATTCGTGCTGAATACCTTGCTCATATTCTCATCAGAATCAACCAAGTAGTAATAGATAAGTGTCCCTATCATATCTATGAGCCATGTATATATGGATCCGCTGTTCGGAACAGTAACATACCTCGGTATGTTTTATGGTCCAACTGATATTACTCAAGTCAGAACCAAGGTTTTCTGTAGTTGCTGCTCCATTTGTCTCGACCGTTATCATATATAAAGGAGGGACAACAGAAGGACTAGTAACACCATCTACGGAGACAACTTGAAGTGCTACCTGCTCGCATTCATTATATCCTCCCTGTGCATTCAGAAAACCATTTAACTAGATGAAAATTAGTATACTACTTAAAAATTTAAGGGAAGAGAGGTAGGAGGGGCCAAGGCGTTGTACGTACTGTAAAGTTCACGCTAAATGTTGGTTGAAAAAAGCGCTGGGAGAGAGCCACCCTAGAGAGGCCGAGGACTGTGATCAACGAGCATAATTTTAAGTAGATTCTCATTCGAATGTACTTGGAAAGGGGTGTCTAGGTGATCAGAGTGAAAGTATGGTTATAAGAATTGAAAGATCGAAGGGAGAAAGTTCTTGTTAGTATTTTTCATGTTGTCCAAGATTGGTTTGGTGAAGTGATGGATTGAAATCTAGAAAAGCTATTAATATTGACATGGGCGCTGAGGTCTTGAGAAAGATTCACAAGAATGCTGAGATCAATAGTATCGACACATCTCTGTCTTTACCCTAACAACTGATAGACCTCCAAGTGAGCCCAAACAAGCAATGCTCTACAAGCGTGCCGAGGGTAACTACAGAAAGTCAGTGGTGGAACATATGTGTTTTCTTGTTGGCCGTGAAGGATATGTAATATAGGTTTTTATTAATCCATAAACGGAATCACGTCCCGAGCTGAGTTACACTTACCACCAGGCACCATTACATCGTCCGAGGTAAGCATAAAGAATCACTATAGACGCCAAGACAATACTGGCATAAGTCTTTCACCAAAGTCGCCGGATAGTTCCGTTTCACAGCAGCTGATAAGAACTACTATGTCTCGTGCTCAGATCATTGATGAAAGTATGAATGTGAACATTGTACAGGTACCATTTTCAATATTACATGGAGTACATGATAAATAGTGTCAACTATGCCATGATCCAAAAAAAAACATAAATAATGTAATTTCTACAAGTCCATGACCTTTGATAATTGAGAAACCAACTATTATAGCGAAAAAGAAGGATTATTATATGGATTCCTTAGGTTTATCATGAAGAGAAATGTGTTGACCCCTTTCTGACACGATATACAGGAGGTAGTTCTATAGAATCTTCTTCGTCTTCGTGCTGATATATACTTTGATGTCCATCGCTGTTACTACGGTTTGGAACTTTTTCTGAGACAGAGAAGTCGGGTCTTGGTTCATTATCCGTACCTTCCCTGGTTCGTCCCGTAATAGGGGAGCCGAAGCGATGGCATCAACGTCTGGCTTAGTCATAGGAGAGATCTTGCCAGTAACATATGGAGATATATCTTCAGAGTCGTAAAATTCTCCCTTGCGGTTCGTCTCGGAAAGTTGTTGTCTCCTCTTTCTGAGATGGAAACAGATCAAAATAGTAGCTGCGAGGCAAATAAACGCTACGCCTCCAGCAATTCCTCCCACGATCGCAGCTACGTTGACCGAGGAAGAAGAACTAGACGTGCTATTGGCTCCAGGTGCCTGTGAAGTTTCCGAGTCGGAAGAACCAGACGAATGTGTTCCAAAGGATTGCCCTAGACACGAAGAGTTAGATGATCCTACAGACTTAACCGTGTTGGCTCCACTAGCCCATTGCCCAACCCTATCAAGAAGTGTTAAGATTAGGTTTCGGGCCTTGGTCAAATAACTTACGTATCTGCAACTGCAACTATTACAACAAATTTGTAAATTATCGGAGTATATAGTTATCAATGTGTTCCTTACTTTGGTAGGTATCTCCAGAGTTGATGTAGTTCGTGAACATGAATGCATCATCGTCATTCCCCAGTGTATAGTTGCTTATACGCGCGCCAATCACCATTACAGTATACGGTTTTGTGCCCCCAGTCATGTTTATTGTTAATGTGTCACAGACATCTACTTGTTGCTTATCGAAGGAAACAGTAAAGTTTGAAGATGATGACGAAGTAAGGCAGTTGGCAGTACCACTTGACTCTGAACGAGAAAAACAAAAGAAGAGGATGTTCGCATGTAGCTAGGGCTATTGATGGTTAGAAATACTCACGAACGATATCGTTGCTATAAGCAACACTTGTGTGACCCTCCGCATCAACTACATGAAAAAAGACTTTGGAGCCTAAAGTAAAAGGGGGGTTTATTGAGGTTGATATGCATAAGCATTGAAATTATTATCAACCTTGAGGGTGATTTATAGGCCATTCAAGCTGATTCGCATTGGATCCTAAGAAAGTTGTGGTTGTCCCGCCATTCTCTTCAGTTTCGATCATTAAAAAGGGAGGAACAACAGAGGGTGTCGTATTGCTATCGAAGGCTGAAATGCGGAATCCTACCTCAGAACACTGAAGATAGTTGCCATCAGAGTCTTGAGGTTGATTGTCCTATAAAACCTCAGGTGAGTTTCTTAGTGGCCTAGTGATATATAGTAAGATCGCACAAGTAATGTCAAGTTGAAAGATGGCTGAATAAGCTCTTCGCCAATTACCAGTTGGGAGAGACAGTAGGTTGAAAATAAGATATACCAGAGTCTACGCATTGTCTAAGCGGGATCGGTTTATCTCAAAAAATAGGCAAGTAGTGACTAGAGTCAAGAGTGGTGAAGGTTGAGTACAGGAGATTGAGTGAGTGCGTACTCCCTCATGTTGTGCCTTAGAAATTGCGCCCAAGCCCGACATTTCCAGATGTAGTAAAGCGGCGAGCACAGTACATCTTTTTTTGATCCCGGAATCGCTTAGCTTCACGGCATACACCTTCATTGCCCTGACAATACAGCTGTTCATACACCACTTCATCATGAGAACATTATACACAACTATAAGTTTATTCTTTGTTTAATAGGGCACGAATTTTACTGACACGGACTGTATGGGTCCCATATCACATCTGTAGGCTTGTGTACTTTGTTAGCATGTAAGATTACACAGGTGCTTTAGAGTGAGTTATACCATAAATCTTCATCCCTGACACGGTAACCAGGTAAGATTTGAACACACAGAATGATATGTATTTAGTATAAGTATCTTTGTATGTGAACATTCAAGCTTGACGAAGGATTAGAATAATATTATGTAATAATAATATTAAAGCACGTGATAGTATTGCTGCCGATCAGATCTGGAGAACTTTAAAATTCTTTACTACCAAGACGCGCTCAGATTTGGAACGAGTATAGGTATCCTCATCTTCTTACTCCAGAGAGAGACATGGTAGTGGGGCCAAGTGATAGTATCCCGGTGCTCTTTAGCACAAAGACAGAATACCCGCTTCCAGCTCAACGGTTTATGATACCTGTAAACTGGAAACGTTATCATCTCTCTCAACTTATTAATAAAGCACTAGGTCTCTCACAACCAATCCCTTTTGACTTTCTCGTAAACTCTCACATCCTTAGAGGAAGCATAGAAGACTGGTGTAACAGCAATGATGTCGGGACTGTGCGTTCTTTCACACACACCCTAGCATATGTAGTACTGATGATACCACCTTTAGGAATCTACACTGGAAATCGAATACATACTTTCCCTTCTTCCTCCATCTAGATTATCAGCTATCCCTCATCCTGACTGGGTATCTGATGTCTCTTATACCAGTATTAGCAACCAAGACACATTTGTTACCGCCGCATACGATGGCTATGTTCGATTATTTGATGCGACCCAAATACCTCGATGTTCGTTCCGTGCACATAACGCGCCAATATCAGGTCTTTGCGTTCTTACCCCTCATCACGAATCTCAGGAGGGAGATGAAGAGACTCTGATTGCAACATCATCTCATGACAATACCTCCCGATTGACGGCATACAACCCCTCCACGCAAAATTGTCGTCCACTTGCCTCTCTGCACCTGCATACAGCTCCAGTTTCCGCAATATCGTCTTCCTCCTCGTCATCATCACAAAAGCTGCTTTTAACAGCAGGGTGGGACTCTCTCATTGGGCTTTGGGACACTAAGATCCCATCCTCCCACGAAATTCCCGTTCCTCAATCCCTAGAAAGCGAAACAGCATCTCGCAAGCGCCGAAAAATTCAACAAGATAACGAAGAAAAGGACGTAAGAAGGAAAGCGCCACTATCCGTCCTGAAGAGTCATAAATCTCGAGTTACCGGCGCAATATTTGCAAATGGCGAAAATGGTGAGGATGTTAGGAGAGCATATAGTTGTAGTTTGGATTCAACCATCAGATCCTGGGATGTGGAAAGCGGAGTTTGTCTAAGTACTGCAGTGCGTAAATCCTTGCTCTTTCAACTATAATTCTGTATTCTGAATCCCATTTCTCATAGACATTTTCAGAAAAACCTTTCCTTTGCTTGGCCCATCTTTCATCCCCTTCATTACTCGTAGCGTCCTCAACAGATCGTACAATGTCCATCTTAGACACTCGAACAAACTCATCTCTTGACAGTACTCAAGTATCAGCCAACATCATCTCTAACCAAAGTTTACGTACAAGTCTTTCTCAACAAGGAACTCCGAGCGCTATAGCACCCTCTCCAGTCAACTCGAACCATTTCGCATCAGGAGGGTACGACGGTATTGTCCGCGTTTGGGATATCCGTTCTACAAAAGAGGCTATCGCATCGTTCCGCGCTGGGGAAAGCGATGGTAGTGGTGATAAGCCAAATGAGAAGAAAGGCGACGGGAAGGTCTTAGCTCTCAGTTGGGATCGTGGTGTACTTGCTGTAGGTGGTGAGGGAGGTTTGGATATTTGGCGTGTACCTGAGGGAATCGCACATTCAAATTGATTAATAAAAGTATGACCTCAATTGGTGGAACAGGTTCTCAGACCTCTAATTCTTCCCTTTGAACTCTAAAAAGAAGATCCTTGGAATTGGAGTCAAGTGAATTTTCTATACTTAACTCATTCCTATCCTTCACTTCACACGTCTTTTTTCCCTAATGTATCACGACTAATTGATTCATCAAGTAGACAGACTAAGGACAATTAACTCAGAGATCAGTGCCAACTACATACAGGTATTTCATATGGTAGACGGGCAAATGAGAGAGAGAAAAAACTATTTGTATTGCTTCTATTTGTACAAGTACACTTTAAGATAATTTATCTACAGCTGAGTTTATCTCTTGTAAGGACTACCGACAGACTTCTGTCCCCAGTAAAAAAAAGATAAATAAAAAAATGAGTTTACAAGGCAAAAAAATATACATATAGGAGTTTGTATGAGAAAAAAGAGTTATAAAAGTTTTAGACCTTAGTATCAGGCTAATATGTGACACATAATCCGGAGGTGACCCCATGCGTCCTTTGTTTGGTGTATTCAATGTCGTTCCAGTCTCAATCTTACTCCCGTTCTCCTCTCTGTTACTAGCAACCCCATTCAACGTCGACAAACCTGAATGATAGCTTCCCGCACGACGAAAGGTAGACATAATTGGGCTCCCCAAGGCAACAGAGTCACGAGACTTTCCTGGGATCACTGTAGACGGTGGCTTTGACAACGTGAAAGGAAACACAGAAACATCATACTTCGATGGTTTGCGTTTCCTTTGTAGTCTTGTTATGTTGTATTTGTTAATATTGGAACGGAATGTATTCCCTCGTCTACGGTTGTATCGATAACAAAGCCAAAGACAGAAAAATAAGATGATGAGACTGCCCAAACTCGAAAGAACGATGGCGACTACTATTGATTGATGCGTGTTTGTTCTCGAGTTATTTGTTGACGCGCCTGAGCATACACCCGGATGTTCAATTATCGTGCTGGGTAGCCTGAGAAGGTACTAGTCAACGTTGATACAGATATCGACGAACTCTGGGATACTGAGAAAGCCGAAGAAATCGTTGATTGTTTATCTGAGCATTCGCTTTTTGACGAACCGACCGAGTAGATCATTCTCGACTCAGCCCACAGACCAGTTCTACAGGTTCATATGAATCTACATTCGGATCGAAAAATCAATGGTTAAACTCACGAGTCAGATGCGGTAACTTCTCTATCGAGTCAGATATCGTAATATCCAACATATTAAGGGATAAACTCACCTAAAAAGAAATTTCCAGATTGTTTATCATTCACGTAACTTAGAACATCGTCCTTACTCGATATTGTGAAGTTGCTGACTTTGTTTTGGTTATAGTCAACAACTACAAACGTATATGGTTCCGACCCTCCCGATACACTGAGTTTCAGATTGCTGCAAGCTGATACTTGAGACGAACTCGGAATGACCTTGAAGTCAGATGGAGAACTAGGTATAATACAACCATTAGGACTTCCAGCTAGATCAAAAGAGTCAGATTTCTGTTAAAAACATATAGAGGCTCGTACAAACCGTCCACAAGAACTCTGTCTACATCACTTATGTTCCCAGCAGAGTCAATAATGTAGTATTGAACACGGCTTTCTATAATTTTGGTGTCATGAATGCAAGAACTTCTACAAACAATGAAATATAGATCTAACTGCTTTGATGGCGAACTGTCCAAACTAAGTTTTGTGTATCTGTTCCCAAGTAATCGACTGTGCCCTCCCCTCCTTCAGCGAACGAAAACATATAAAATGGTGGAATTGGGTTCGAATTCCTCGAGGGGTCTATCTCGAACTGGGAACCCAAGCATTGACTGATTGAACTTGAATCCTGTTACATTAAGCTTCAAAGATAACAAGTACTTTCGTAGATTTACATACTTGGAATGTATTCAGAGTACCACCAACAGCTGTAGTGACCTGTGAGAATGATACTTGAGCAGTGAAAAGGAGTGTAAAAACGGATAATATCGAGTTTAGATCCTTCATGAACTTCAGTGTGTCAAGCGTCAGAAACGAAAGAGGAGAAGAGAAGCAAGAGTTAGCATCCTTACTTATGATATACAGGTCCATTACTCAGTTGTTATCATACATTTGATACATACGTATAGGATCCATGCATTGTAACGAACATAGATATGTATTCGTAGCGACATGTATCACGAACCATAGTGTAGGTTTGAGAATTCGGTGTTGAGTGAGTAACGCAATGATAGTTAGAGACCCGGGGAGCTGAGTTGATATCTTGAGCATCAGAATACCAGCTAAGACCCATAACAGAGGTAAAGAGCAATGATAGCATCGGGTGATATACCAAAGGGACGCCAGAAACGGCTGTCAGGGACGACTTCTATTCTTGATGGAAGTACACACAGTTGTAATTATACATCACGCAGGAGTTTCTGTCCCCTCTTGCCAAGTAAAGTGTAGGGAAGATTTAACCCATGATATGTTGTACCCTATCGTGCTATACAATATGCTGATACTTCCTGTAGCGTACACGCTACAGGAAATCCATCATACACCAGAACCGCATACCTCATCTCCAGGAGGTTATAGTTTAGCACAGCCACTTATCTGAGTGATAGTCCATTGTGACATGTGGGGTAGCTACGTGCACCTTCCAGGTGATGTTGACTCGTATCACCGTCGTTACTTTCCACAATGTCACTCGTCAACATATGATATTCATAATACTCCGATAATCGAGGCTAAACAGATGAATTAAAGATTGACTTTATGAATGTCTTCCGACTTTTCGCAAAGTTAAAAAGGTGATGTATCACCTGAGGCGAAGGATACAATTAGCTGATTACTTATCTCATCGAGATGCTATCTATAGTTATAGTTGACGCAGAAAGCTAACCTATAAAACCAACCCGGATGATCAGAATTCGTTTGAGCTAGTTATCGCAGTCATTGAAGATGTCAGTTGAGACTGTTATAGTGGCATAGATTAAGTAGGTTAGTATAGCAGGATATTGTATCAAGTTGCCACTCTTGGAGATTGATGAAAAGTTCGGTAAGATGATACCCATGTGTATCAAGCACGGTTGATCTTGCTCTATACGTCAACTCATATAGACGAGCAAAAGGGTGATCTAATGTATATATCCACATTTTGTTATCATCTGTGTTGGGTTTTGAGGAGATGAGTATGGGGTCAGTTCACAAGACAGATGGGTGAGTATCAAATACTAATAATGACGAGCGCGATCATGGATGACGCGATACTGATCACTAATGTGACGTGATACATTATTGCTGGGCTGTAACACGGAAAAAAAGTAAAAATAAGTTTCTTTTAGAGCTACCACAGTCAAAGTGCAAAACCCCCCATGTCCGAAGACATTCTAGCAGTGAATATTCCCTCTCGTTTCATTCACCAAAAAGTATCATAAAATAATGTTTTCTTTTTCTAAACTTCTAACAGTCCTCGCTGTCCTCAGCGTTTACGCCAATCTCAATTTCTCCGAACAATGAACCTGACCCTGCACAAAACACGAGTCCAGATTCTACTACCGATGCTACAAATACCAACGCCGCTACCGACACGGTAGTCGAAACTACTCCCCTAGTCTCGCAAGAAGAAAAAGCCAAGTGGGAAGAAGAGCTCGCCTCCATCGACAAAGAGTGGAAAAGACGATCGGCCATCGAACGGAGGAAAGCCGAGGAAACGCGTGCACGTATCGCAGCTGAACGCGCCGCATCTGGAGAGACTTGGGAAAAGTTGGAAGCTGGGAAACCTATGCCTGGTCCTCCAAATTACTCACCCTTTGAAGCTGGGTCGTCGAAGTTGACTGGGTCTGGGTATCCGGGCTCACCTAGTCCGGCTGACGTGAGGGGTATAGTTTCGGGTGAACCGTCAAGTAGTACTCGACCTGAGGTATGTCTCCGTTTCCTACTTTTCTTCCTTATAACGGTAATCAAAAGAGAGGGGACTTATTCAATTCGCATCTTTTCTTTTTCGAAACAGTCTGTAGCGACTTTAGATCACAGCCAACACTGGGAAGAAGTAGACGCACTAGACTCTTCATACCCTCACTCTCAATCCCCTCACACTCCGACCACTCAGAAAGCAAGTACGAAAAACAAAACTCAGCTTCGACATACGTTCCTTCCCCTCGAGTGGCCGAAAAACCTTCGAACCCGAACGCCAACACCAACACTAACACCAAAACAAGTCGAGAACCTAAAGCAGGACCAGTCCCTCTCCCCCTCCAGCAACGCTCTCCATATTCGACAGCCGTCTGTCCACACGTTCCCGTATCTTCGCACTCGTCTCCTCTCTATCTATCAACTTACTCCTCCCCTTTATTAACGGTGTGATGCTCGGATTTGGAGAGATATTCGCAAGGAGCTTAGCTGGTCGGTTTGGCTGGAAATTACCCGGTGGGGCCGTCACTGCTGTAGGTGTCGGGGCTGCTGGGGCTGCTAATACCATCCAAGCGTCAAGGAGACGTTAGATATGATCAATTTTATTCTGTGTTATCCCCTTCTCCCCCCCTCCTCCCCTTTTTTGTTTTTCTTGGAAAGAGTTATCGAATTTATTGCATTGAACCCCTTTTTTCTAGTTTGTTATATCAAATCACTCAGCCAACTAAAGTCATCTTATGAATAACCTAGAAATAATATCTGTGCATCTCGAGGTACCAATGTGGTCATCTCTAGCGTGTTCGTATGAGTAGTATAGGACCTAGCATCATGATACGGGAGTATGAAAGTAAAAGAAAAGAGAGTTTGATCAATTCTCTATTCCTAGGTTGAAGAGTATATAGCCCTAAGTCAGAAAGTACAATGGAATGGTATACGACTACGACTGCGAAATCTTTCCAAAAGTCAGAAATAAGCGTACTACAAAAAACCTTGGAGAAATGTAGTTAGGTAAGGGGGAGGGAGAGAGGGAAGGATGGATAGAAAAGTACATATAAACAAGCTTCTGAAGGCTGATCAGAGCATCGAATATTTTTTTTTCATTCCTTTCGTGAGAAAATTCAAACAAATACAAGAATAAGTATACGAGACTATTTTTGGATGGGCTAAGAACATAAAGAACAGTCGTCAGTCATCGCATTCAAATCGAATATCAAGAGTTAGTTATGCGACTGAAAGTTTATAAGATTGGTGAGAAATACATACACTCATCTCAAGATCCGAGTCTTTATACTCTTCCGAGATACCCGACTGATCATGTCTTGAATATGTACTCCGAGTAGACTGGGTATGCTATAAGAAGTCAATAAATCATCCAATATTAGCTTTTCCCATTCCTCTTTTCAAAACGGAAAATAGAGAAAAAACGAAACAAAGAAAGAGTGCACTCACCCCAGTTAACCTAGATATCCTCGTCAACGTCACCTTCCCATCCTGATTCTGACTACGTATATCATCAAGCATACTAGGCGTGACAGGTGCGATCTCCAAATTCGAACTAAAAATCGTCCCGGGCTCTTCGGAATCTAACCCTTTCCCGCGAAGAGAAGAACGAGTGTTGAGTGTGGCAAGGAAGGAGTTTACGTAACCTATATCAAAATTGAATCCGTTTTCTCTATTATTAGTAACGAACCCTCTTAAAAAAACAGAGAGGAAATGAAAGGGAACGAAGAGGGGGAGAAATAGAATATGGAATCTTACATTTCCCGATGACCTAGCGAGTCGTGGATTAGAGTTATGAGTATCTTATTATGTATCGGTAGATATCAATACGTACAAAATCAAGGGCCAAGAACCAGAATGTATGCGGATGTGAGACAAACTGATAGGGGCATGATAAACACAACGATCCCAGTCAACACAAGTAGTTACTTACAACAATAAGCTCAACCAAAGCTATTACTCTTGAGAGGAGATAAAACTCTGTATCAGCCTTCAGATACGTTAGAACTAAGTAAAAAAACCTACGAAGTCAGTAGACATCTGTTGATGGCATAAACGATAAGATAGTTTATAAGCATATTAGTCCTACATTCAATCAGACTATCAGCCATAATACATCCGAGAGTAGACAATGGTACACATACGATTTGAAGGTCGTTTTCCTATTTTGCAACAGGAAAATAAGGGCACATGTTATAGCGATATCTGATACCATGGCAAATATCGCAAATGGTAGAGCAGCCGAATTCTGTCAAAAGCAGGAGTGTAAAACATTTTCAGATGCTTCTCAAAGATAAAACTGATTCGCATACATTCAACTCTGGCAACCGGGAGAACTGCTTGATGACAAAACTTTAGGGAGTAGATAATTCACGATCTAAGGTTAGCAAATAGTATTACTTACAGTCTTCCCATAGTTTCTGTCCTCGCACTCAGCAGATGTCTTTATAGTGAACATCAGAAGAACTCACCAAGTCCGAATGCTGATTCCACAAGAATATTCAGTACGGAAACTAGATACCTCGTATTCACCACTCACCAAAATGGGCTAGGACAGTAAGCGACTGTTCAATAGAGAAGGTTTTAGGGCTTCCGATTGTTATATGATTCGGATATGGCTCACCAGAGGAATCGTTATGAGCCAGTTGCGTTCGCTCACTGGTAGATCGCCATTTCTCAGAAAAAGCACACTCATTTAATAGTTGTATAATGACTTACAACCGTGAATCTTCTGTGTAAAGAAGCTACAAGACATTAGACACAGAATAAGTGATTGAGAAGCTAAACTCACCATTTGACTATAAATGCGATACAGACATTCATACCAATCGAAACCTAAGTTTCCTAGTTAGGAGGGACATGAAAGAGGCAAAAGCATTGACCGTACAAATAGGGCCCTAAGTATGGTGTTAAAGACGAGGTTTTCACATCAGCTGATAATGTTACTCACCAAGTGCCGTCATTGAGAGCAGCGGGATTGCTGAAGTTTGTTATCTTTGTCGATAGTTATTACTTGCCACCAGGCTGATGAAGACTAAGCACGCATACCAGGTAGTGATACATTGTCTGCGACACTGATCGGCTGTGAGTTCATAATTTGAGGGTGAAAAGGGTCGGGTCGTTTACACGTACCTAAAACAACATGAAAGGTATCCAGGATCCTAACAGGCACTGTAAGCCACAAAGTCAAGCATATAGCCATTGTAACTCACCATAGAGAGCTTACCTACACCGTTTATCAGATAGGTATACACTTCGAGAAGGGAAAAGACTTACAAGTATCTTGGTCGTAAGCAGGTCACCTGGGTACCTCATAAAGTACAGGTACGTCTATAAGGGACATTAATTTATTGGTGAAACACTCTAATTTTCTCTCCTCGTCGACTCACTTGAAGGCAGGTAATGCCATACAAGCTAGACAGGGATAATATTAGTATATACCATTCAAGTACTGAAGTAAGAGAAGGGGAGGACATACATGGTCATGACCATAGCCCCAATATACGCAGATCCTGTTCCGAGGAGCAATAATAGACGGAAGAAGTCAAATTACATTAATTCCAACGTTACTTTCCACGAATAGTTATTATGACGTACCAAACGAATCCTCGATGCCACTCATCTTATCAGCCGCCCCGGTTACCGTCAAGCAAAAGCCGTTGATTCTACTTCTGAGTCTGGCTGCTCTTCACCGCCAAAAGCCAGGATGTCTTCAGACACTGCTTTTGTTTGTAAGATAAAGAAATAGACTTTTTCTAAAAAAAAGGGGGGTTCGCTTTTGCTTGCGCTTATTTACTTTTTCCTCCCATAATAAAACCAGGGCCGGATCATCACACGTGACAGGCATCTTGATCTAATCGCGGTTCCCCACCCCTTTCTCCCCACGCGCGTAAGCTCTATTTATCTTTATCTCCACCCCTGCGAGTCGACCATGAAAAAGTATATTTTTGTCACCGCAACTCTTGTGAGTTCTAGAAACTATTCTCCGCAACGAATTAGCATTGACGATCGCTTCTGAATAGGCACTTGCGGCATGGAGGTGTCCCATATCATAAATGCGTTGAAGCCTGCAGATATGCCAGCGGAATACTTTGCAACCACCGATGGGCCAAAAGACGCCTCTAAACAATGTCATATCTTGCATGACGTCACTGGAAGCCTCTCTTTTGTGAAGACCAAACTTTCTGGGACTTAGTAGATCCAGAGGCAATGTCGTGGACCGTAAGGTCATCACAAGTTGTGACCCAAACCGTAAAAACTGGAATACAGTAATGGGTCCTCTAGCGAACCCTGACCCGAAAGGGCATCTATTTCTCATTGATTTTGATGCCTCATCAGAGTCGGCAAAGGAAATCACGTTAGAAAATTATCCAGCCGGACATGACTTCCACCCTCTCGGTGTACAAATATGGCCTTCAAAATCGGGTTCTTCATCCAACATGTTCGTCGTCAATCATGGTAGACATAACACCACAATAGAACAATTCTCACTTTCCCCTTCTTCTCCTCATTCTGCCACTTACTTACGCACTATATCATCTAACGCTCTCATCTCTCCAAACGCACTCGCATTGACTTCACCGAGCTCATTCTTCGTATCTAATGATCACTACTTCACACGCCGACTTCCTGGTATTTTCGGGGAAATCTTACCCGTTTTTGAGACTTTTAGCGGTTTCCCTCTGGGCTTTATCTCGCATGTATCGATAGCTGAAAAACTTGACAGTGCGACTATTCATACGCTACCGCAAAGTCTTCCTATCCTTTCCCGAATGGGATTGCTCTGTCTCCTGACGGCAAGACTCTTGCGGTAGCTTCCTCGTCTTTTACTCGTGTCACGCTCTTTACACGTACTCAGTTACCAGATGGTACTGAAAGCCTTCCTCTCCTCAGAATATTCCAGTACCTTTCGCTCCAGATAACATACACTATGAACATGATGGCACGCTTATTATAGCCGGACACGCACACTTTCCTTCTCTAGTAGCCGTCTCGCAAGGGAAGAAGGAACACGCACCAAGTTGGATCGTAGCCCTAATTCCAAATGTGAATGGAACTATACTACTCTGTCTGATTCTCAAACTCCTTTCTCTGTTTCTCGACGTGTTAATGAAGAAGCGATTCATGAAGCTGGGTATAGCTTGATCACTTTGTACCAAGGAGACGGCACCAAGTTTGGTGAAAGTACGACTGGTCTTCGGGATTCACGAACTGGAGCTCTATTTGTAACAGGTCTGTACCAAAAAGGGTTGCTTGTCTGTAGGCCATAAGTACTTGAAAGGTTATCTACCTTTTCTTCTCTTATTCATCTAACCTCGAATGATTTAATAGAGGATTGTTGTTTTACGTTCCCGTCTTGTACAAGTACACGTACTAATACTTATCTTGCACACATTTTTTTTGTAATTCTGTTCAATGTTTGTAATAATTCAAGAAGATCTGAATGACAAAGATAATACTCATCACTCATCACTATTGCATATCATGAATTATAATTGACTGACAACCGATGAGATACAATGCGAGGGGGGGGGGAGGAGAAATAAGAGGAGAAGGAAGAATAAAACTAAAATAAAATAAAAGGATGAACAGCAAAAAAAAAACCCATTTCGTACACCATACTCACCTCTCTTCAAAAAAAACACAGAACATCCAATTCACCCAATACTCATATCCTGTTCTTCCTCCGCAACTTCCCTATCTCTCCAAGACGTATTCGGATGGTTGGCTTTCACGTTCTTAAGCGCAGAATCCATCTTCCTAGACTTCATCCTCTCCCTCTCAGCAGCGGGCAGATAAAACGAGTTATCATATACGCTATACTTGGGATCCGAATCAAGGTTCATCTCCAACGCTATGTTCAACATCTCGACAACGTGTCCGTTCGTAGGGTCAACACTTAGAGCCTATCGCAAAGAAGAAGTTTTACGTCAGCAAAAGCCGAGTCGAATCGAATCAATTTTTTTTTTTTTTTGATTTTTGTGTGGATTTGAAATTTCAAGAAAGTAGATCAAATTACGTACCTCATGGAATTTCAAAATAGCTGCGTCAACATCCCCCAAGAACATATGATTTTTGCCCATGAGTGCTAGTGCTGTTGCATGTCGAGGGTCTATCTCAAGGACTTTACGATACGCATCACATGCTTCTTTGTATTGGCCTATCTTACTCAGGCTGAACCTAGGTTGACATACGTCGTTGCCCATGTACTGTGCGAGCCTTGAGTTACTTCTGCGAGCTCAAGAGCTCTTTTAAATAGTGTCACTGCATCTTCGAAGCTGATTAAAGTTAAGAGTGATCAGTATATGAAGGAGTAAGCATATTGTTCATGGAATACCTACTTTCCACGGTTAAATGCCATGACTCCTCGTTCATTGAATAGTAGTGGATCCCCATCACACATTTTGTCTGCTGCATTCAATGATTCGTCTGCCATATCATAGTTTGATAGCATGATATGTTCCATCCCAACGAACATAAGGGGTAAATGTGACCTTGATACAAGAAAACAGATTATTATCTCAACTTCGACTTCGAGGCTAGCCGAACTCACCCTGTAAACAGTCTTGCGCAAGTAGAGTAAGCCGTAACCGCATGATCATGTTCGCCTTCAAGAGCAAACGTATGCGCGAAAGCGATCCATGCCGGAGCGAATCGCGGATCCATGAGTGAAGTTTTACTGAAATACGTCCTCGCTTCCGCCCACTTTTTCGAAGTCAGATACCACACTCCTACCGCATACCAGCTTATCGCAGACTCGGGTTCCTTCTCTACCATTTCATGTGCAAGGATAAACAACTTTGAATGTAAATGGGGAAGGTGGTGCATACACGCTATATGCAAAGGCATTGTATGTTCATGCACATTCACTAACTGGAGGACGCGTTGAGTAATAGTAAAACAGTCGGCCCATTTGAATTGTGCATAAGCTGCATCGGCAAAGCTAAACAGGACATCGACATTATCTTTCAGCCCATAGTCTTCTATTAGTTTTTGCCGTGTAAGTGCATGTTCCTCGGCGTGCTTATACTTGCGGAGTCTCGAAGTATATATTAGTCTTACGAATTCTGCATCCTCCGGTAATTGCTGCTTATATGCTAAGCCCTGAACGAACTCCCATTCTAGGAGGTGTTAATAGCATTTACTAAAGTTAATATACAAAAACGTACCTTCGTCAGCAGTCATCATTTCCCCACTTATCAGATTATTGAATGCTTCATAGCACTTGACATCGAGCGCAAGAGCTTCCATAAAGCACTCTTTTGCAGAATCTCCTCGATTCAATTTTAGTTTGAGCATTCCTCTTAGACAACACATAGACGCTTCAATCTACTATACGTGAGATGAATGTGTATAGCAAGACTCGCAAACTCACCTTGATACCACCATCGGTATTTGCTATTCGAGGTCCAACTCTGTCTGTACCTTTAAATGGATTAGCTTCCCCAAGCATCTCCGTTGCTTCTGCCCATTTCCCTTGCCGTATTTGACATAATGCTGCGAGATACCGACAGCTAACGGACAGATCAACGAGCATGACAGTACCCTCATTTTGGTCTGTTATCAAGTCCGTTGGGCCTATACCCATTGGCAATCGATTTGAAGGCGCTAAGTCCATACCTGGAGCCATAAGCTCTGGAAGAATGGGTCTTCGAGGAGCACCAAGTTCTCTTCCTTTCCCCTTTTCTCTATCTCCCTGTCTTCCCAAGATATCTAAGTGGCTGAACATCTCATGCTGGTCATTTCCATTTATCAATATTGAATTTTCACTATTTTCTGGGAACGGACGAATAAGGAGCCTTTCGGCCCGGGAATACTGATGCATTGAGAAATATATTTGAGCAAGCCAAAATGCATCATTTTTGTCATCTAAGCTATTTTTAGCAGAGGTTCACATGAGGTTAGCACATATAAATTACTCACTTGTCCAACTCAGGATTTTGTCTCCCCAAAAGGCAGCGGTCTCATACAGGTGCTGCCAGATAGCATCGTGCCTCCATAACCGCATTCGTTCAACCATGCTCCAGCTAGCTCGATTCTCGGCCGAGTCTTCTTCATTATCCGTTTCTAGAAATACGTCTGCAGTAGTATCTCTCGCCAGAGGGTGCATTTCACCCGTGGTTTCCTTCCCTTTTCTAACACGCCTCGGAGAAGAAAGAAGTGGTGAGGCAGTCAAAAGTGAGCGATTTGGATCAAGTGCAAATGAGCTACGGTGACTAGTGTTTGCATCCATATAGGAGTGCACAAGATATGAAGGATCAAAGGAGAAAGAAGAGCTTATTGAACCTCGAGTTCTTGATCCCGAAGGAGATGGGAGGTTTGGAATAGGTGGTATAGTAAATGTCGGCCTTGGTGGTGTAGCCATAATGATCTAGCTCTGTATACAAGAACAATGTTCGGCTTTTCTTCAGATCAGTAATCCGATATCAATATTTTACACGATGAAGAGGACTGTCTCAGTCGTGTACGCGTATTGGCGGTTTATTACTCGCGTTATTAAACAACTTTGAGCCGCGTATTGAACCGCTTCAATGGTCGACACGCGTCTCCAAAAAAAGTATCTACTTCTCACACTTAACTCCGCGATATGTAAACAACGTTAACTCGTCGCGTCTTGCACGCTACCTTTCCAGAATATGTCTTTGTATCAGCTCCTAAAGGGGTTTTCCTATAGGCAACTAATATAATCAGACATATCTGGTTCGCGACAATAACTCTTTTGGTCTGTCTATCTTATAAACTATGAGATCCGTATCAAATCTGGTCTCGAGACTAGCATTTGCGGATGTTGTCGTATACTTTATGACGTATATCTGAAGTGTTACCAAAGATGATAGAGATAAACAGACTTCTTGGATCACGGCAAGTTCCACTTTATATAAATCTACATGGCGTAATACCGGCCAGCATGTATGTCTTTATGTTGCATAACAAGGACAATCGGATTGATTCCGAAAGGGGCCTTCTCCTGTTCATCGTGATGGAATCGAAGTAATCTTAAGTAGCTAGTTCACGTAATAGACATCTTAAGCCACTGTGACTTTTTACTGACAATAAAAATAAGATAAACTCAGATTTACATTTGTGAATTTTCCGTCTGCCAGTATATTCGAGAATAAGAGAAAAGAAGAACATGTGAATTGAACGAGTAGTTTCCGATTGTATTTGACTCGTGGCCCTTACTCTCGCCGACGTTTCCGAGTATCATCTCGTGATGTCTTTTTTGCCGTCTTCTTCGCGGCAGCCACATTGTAATGACGCGCTGTTAGTGGTTGTTACTTGATCGCCACCTGAAAGGTTCACCCAGGGAACTATAAAGCTAGCCATCTCTCAGCCTTAATCTGTAACTATCTTCACCTCTTCCCAAGCTCTTCTACTGCCTTGACACTTTTAAGCTGTAATATTACGCTCTGATCTCACATAGTAAATTGAAATGTGTACTTTTGAATGGTACATCTCTTCATATAATTTGAACGTACTTAACATTTATTTACTCACTTATTGTCGAACATATATAGCTTTGGGGACTACTACCGGGGATGCCAGGTGAGGTACTTTGGCAAGAGAAAAAAGCGCTGATAGTCTAATGGCGAAGTGCTATGATTCTAGCACTATGTTGTAAGATACTATTCAGGATCGCGCACTGATTGTTTGTCTCAAGACTGTAAGACAAGCTCAGAGCATAAACATAAAACTGCTCGAGATTGTCTATGTCCAAAGGTCTACCATTTTATCTTAATATTACCTTATTTTTCTGCTTATACGACGAGCTTTTCGTTCAGGTACAAACTGACAATCGTAAGGTCGTAAACATGTTCCAGTTTAAATGCGATACGTGTATGGAGAACGCACGCTCACGTTATCGATGAGCTCAAATACCGGTCCTAGTCCACCCTGTTTTCGGCTCCTGTGATTTTATGCTTCTCTCTACTCATGGAACCTCCGAAGGATTTCTAACTTTCTCAGCCCTGGAGGCTCGATATATTTTCTTGGAAACCGAATACTCACTCTATCGATGGGCTTAATCTTTATCTCAAACTGTCAACCAGCTAGTGTATCAATTACGCAGAAGGGGAATCCTATTGTACTAATAGTCTTATGTCGTACCTGCTTTCGTCTTACCCACATTGTAATTTCTATCACACAAATCAGAAATTTAATCCTTTGTTCTATTACCTTCACAAACCCGTGTAGGTATAACATCTCTACAAGTAGAAAAAATGCGCCGCTACGCAAATGTGGGGTACCACGGGAGATCTATGAAAAAAGTCCTGCCAGCGCATTAAATACGCCTCCTATACAACTCGAAACTGGTAACAAATGGATGCTACCATGTTTAATGGTTGACTAGATAATATGAAATACTGTGCCTATTAATTGCCAGTGATCGTTTTTAACTAGCTTGGTCATTCCAAGGTACCTTGCCGATCCCTGATTTACATATTCGCATCGTGGAGAGAGAATTAGGCTTAGGGGGGAATGATACAACAAAGGCGGGTACTTTCGGAGTCAGTCGGTGTACTGAACTGATAAGAGGTTTAAACTGGCTAATTGTTCGGAATACGGAGACTGCCCAGGTTACATCATTCGGTAGCTTTCAGGATTGTATAAAGATGATTGTTTAGTAAATACAAGCAAACAAACAAGATCCCTGGTATTTTTGTAACCTTGTCTTGAAGCAATATTTGTTGGTAGCATTAAAATCGTCTTACACCTCTCTTTATGGGTTGTCTAACCCCACGACCTGAAGTCTTCCCACCTCTTGAGTTTCCAGAGGGAATATGAGTATTCTTTCCCTGTTCCTCGGAATCAGAATCCGAGTCCGTTGACGTCGTCATTACTTTTGTCTTTGCCCTTTTCTGCGGCGGTGAGGTATCTGGATCAGAATTAATGATAGAAGGCCCTGACACGGGGGAATTAGATCTCTGTTTTGAAGAGATGTTGTCTTCTAGACTTGGCTGTCCATTCAGATTCTCCGTTGGCGGTAGTAGAGAGAAACCATCATCCTCATCGAGCTCCTCCTCATCGCTTTCGGTTACTGAACTCTCAGCCGCGATCTCCTCTTTACTTTTATCATCTGCCTTTTCGACACTTTTTATATCCTTTTCAGGTTCCTCGGGTGATGTTGAGGTGATGGGTTAGTTTCTGAGACCACTTGCAGAGCATACTCTTGTTCGTGAGGAATTGAAGCTCGTAGTGATGACTTCAGGATCAAAAAATCAGTATTCAAATCAGTTTGATTGGGTTCAGAGACAATTGAAGCTATAACGCAATCATATCAGTATATGACATAGTAAAGATGATCTGTCTCGCACGTAGTTCAGGCGAAAGGCCAAAAAGTGCAGATATACGCTGTAGTGTCGTTGTCAGTCTGGGACGCGCGATAGTTTGTTTGACATGAGTATCGATACTTCGACGGGCCGAACGGCAGACCTTATCAACAGTCTAGGTGATAAAAATGAGTTCATCTTTTCCTAACATATCCTGAATAATTTACCTTTTCTAAGTCAGCTTCGTCTAGTTCACTCAGAGAGTCTGCCGAGTTAAATGTTATATGGCTAAGACTAATGAGCGGGATGATAAGGTGTCTAGATAGTATTTCTGCAGAAGTTTTTGGGCCGAGGAGATATGTATCCCAGCGCCATTTAAAGTCATCAAAATCAAGATTGAACGCCAAGTCCTATATGAATGAGTGAGAAAAGAAGACACTGCATGTAAACGCAAAGAAATATATACAGCATCTTTAGAATCGACTATTTCAAAGTTCGCATCGGTAATACCCCCAGAAGTGTGGGCACTCGAGAGAAGCTTACATAATTGTGAAAAGACGTTGTCGCTGGCTGTAATAGGTAAACTTGGATTACAATCGCGCCATCGGCGGAGAACATGTTTTTCTGTGAGAACTATATTATGTTACGGTACTGGTTAGATAGGCGGCGTATTTGGTGTCAAGGCAAATTCCAACTTGCCTTCAGCCCAAACTGTCTTCATATCAGTGACGAAAATAAATTGTTGAGAGTCATCCGCATTATTACCATATTTCTTTTCGTTTATTTAGCCTCCCTTTATATGATAATGGTTTTCAACGACTTACAATGAGATATGGAATTGAGAGGGAAGGGTCAACTTTCACTAACCATTCCTTCGTTACCAGTATATTTGAATGTTCCTTTTTGAATCGGATGTTAGTATTTCTCTCACTCGGATATTGATCCGGTATTCACATCTGTAAAACTCTCCATCCCGGTCTGAATATCCAAAAATCTCCTTTCTCAGATATGACAAGTATAAATAGTAACCCTGAACAAATGTCGATCGTTTTGTGGATTCTGGTATTTGATGAATCCTTTCACTTTCACAGTGCACTTCTGCTTGTATAACAACGAGGATCCTAGATCTTTCCCTCGTACTATAAGTAAGGTTTTGTCAGCGAGAAAGGAAAGAAGTAAGAAGGTGAAGAACCACAATATAAACTTGAATTAAACGAACAAGTTGCTCACGAGCACGTGACATCTTGCGTAATATTCAACTCAATAATAAAATTCTAAGTACTACACCTGATTTATACAATTATATTTCCCAAAGCTCATGTTCAATGCAATATGACCCTTCTCTCGAATGGCCTGGTGCTTACGATGAGTCTACTGAATATTCTCCAGCTGCGATAGAGTCTTGTCTTAGGTTAGCCGTAAGGTCTTCTGCAGTCCTAGCACCCAAGAGGAAGGTTGCTGTTTTGGATGCTTATACTCAAGCTGAAATAGGACGTGATGTATCGAGTTCCCATACTATTCCTCGCATACGGCTAAAGGATATGGAAGTATCAAAAGTCCATGCCACCCTGTTTTGGGATGCTGTCAAGAAATGCTGGGCTGTTGTTGACATGGGATCGAAACACGGGACCTTTGTAAAACCTACTTCTAGTACAAAACCTAATGTTAACGACGATGAAGGAGATTCGACTTTTGAAGCAGCTCCTCAGTTTAAGCGCCTTTCAGCAGAAAGGCAAGCCAGCTTGCCATATCCTTTACATCACCTTGATGAATTGTCAGTGGGAAGTACAGTATTTGTTATACATGTCCATTCCGATAGAAGGCCGTGCGATGAATGCAAATCCCAAGGAGACCTTGATATCCCGTTATTCTCTGGGGATAGACAAAACAGCTCTCAATCCGGAAAGTTACACGAGCAACCACAAAAGGTATCGGCTATCGCAGAGGTGCAGGATGCCAAAGGCGCCATCTCTCAATTGAGAAGAAAGCTACTTTCCCAACACTCGGAAGTGTCCTATTCCTCAGAACCTTCTCAGAAGTATATTGATAGGGCCGCGAAGAGACGTGCGCTTCATCCTTACTCACGTACAAGTTCCCCACCCGGCATTTCGTTGCACCATGATGCAGTCTCTTCACGTTCTTTGAGGAAGGAAAGGTCGCCTGACTATTCTCGATATTGGGACGCCAATTCCTCGGGTTTTACCCCAGATTCTAGCGAAGGCCCTCCCCTTTCTACATACTCTACAGATTCAGCTAGTACTGCGCCCCCCATCTCTTCCACTAGTATTGGGCATAGGATGTTAACAAAGCAAGGATGGACACCTGGGGGTACCCTTGGAACCTTACCTAGTGTTGGTGCGGATGAAGAGCCACAGAGTAGCCGCTTAGCACTCACAGAGCCCCTGCAGCCTGTAGCAAATATCGGGAGGAAGGGACTAGGTGCGAAGATCTCCTAAGGTATTTTTGACAAAATGTGAAGGTCAGAAGACACACAAAAGATCATGTCTTCAAATCCCATGTATTGTCAGTTGTTACGTAGATACAGCCCAATTACTGAGGTGGATGAAGCTTATTGTACGACGAAGTTGCTGTTCTTTCGTTACACTGACGGAGTTTGGCCTCGTATATATTGAAGTTTGTCATATCGATTCTCGTGATGGCTTTCAATCTGTTTTGGTTCATCGACCTCCTGAGGAACACAGGGCAGACGGCACGCAAATAAATCTTCTTCGTAGGATAATTGTAGTTACTATTACAAAGATTCATCATGGTAATCGCTCTTCGATCGATCGATGTTCAACCTCGAAAGGGCCATTACAACTCTAAACTTAGGATCTCATAGTAAAGCTATAAAATAGTGCATACAACATAATTACAAGAAGCTATAACAGTACGACGGGTCTATCAACACATATCAAGACTCGAGAGCCGGAATACAAAATCCATATGCTCGAGTTTTCCCATCAGGGCTTTTCGGGTCGATTTCGGCACGAATGCTCACATCAAGAGCATATTCACGCATTGTCCCGCTATGAGGCGTCGCTGCAGAGGGATCATCAAAGCCACCAATTTGGCTGTGCGCCACTATCATATCCTCCTGGTTGTTTCTACTTTCATCCGCCGGGTGTTCATCCCCTATCTCTGGTGAAGCTGAAAGGCCTGCGTGCTCAGTTATTATACAGTAATTGCGGGAGGGAAGCGTAGTACGGTTAATCTTGTTCACTTTCCATCAGGGTTTTCGTAGAATATTGGCATTAAATTTTCATCTGTATCATCGTCAAATTTGTGTGTTTTATTACGTTTATTCAACATATTGGCGACTGTGTTCGGTGGTGGTGCGTTTGTAATAGCACTTGAGACTACATTCACCATGTACCGGGGATCTTTGTTCTTAGACGCAATTAGAACGGGGTTGAGGGCTTAGATATGTGAAGTTCATGTACTTACCTGAGGATTTCTAGATTCTCCTTTGAAAAAAATCGCCCACACAGGCAAGGTGTACGTCACCACTGAGAATTGTGATTCTAATCTGCTTTTTTCTGCGAATTTTTGCAAGCGTTGGACAAACTCATTCCGTTCTTGCTTATGAGGTCTTGCACACCCTGCTTCAAGTCAGACACTACTTTTCATACATTTACATAGACAAGCCAACTTACAGTGATCGTTGAGGTCGTCAAGTAACTCTGCGGATCCGTCAAACTTGTTGAAAAGGCCACCAGCAATACCAAAGATTTTGTTCAACCACCGTATGATTGTTACAGTATGAGTTGAGAGTAAACTCTCTAGCCAAACAAGACGAGGATATGCTATAGGAATGCCGAGAAGTAGTATAAGATGTTTTGTCTGTCCCTTGATTACTTCTTCTTCAAGTCGATCAAACATAGCATTATATGTTGACTCATAACAAACTTGTTCAAGAGTCCGATCTACTCGACAATCCAAGCCATAAAAGACAACACGCTTCCCTAGTGTTGTGCATATAGATCGAGAATACTCTTTATGTATGGACCTTTTTGTTTGCCTATAACCCATGATGAGTCTTCTTTTTCTTCGCCTTGAGGTTGAGTATGTTGTTGGAAAAGCATATAGTATTTCCATGCTACTTTTCCGACTTCCAAAAATATCGGAGCGTGCATCCATCTCTCTGGGTATGACCCGAAACCATCCTTAGACGACTCTCGTAAATAAGAAAGTTGTATCATAAGAAGCAAATGCCTTACAATTATATCATGGTCATCGAAAATTTGTAAAGCTAGACAGCGACTTCAATGCAAATCCGAGAGATAACAGACTGATGACTCACAAGCTATAGATGCAGCAGCTTTACAAAAGGGTTCGGAACTATACCATTTACAATAATTATTGAAGTACCTGACGATTTACTTAATAAGCACTCTTCATTGAGTAACAATCCGTGTCCCCAGCGTACAAACCATTCGTCCATATCCCTCGAAAGGGCTTCCGTTACGTGTGTTTTCGCTCTTCTCCTCGGAGAAGGCTTGTGCCCACTCCTTCAATGGACCCTCTGTTCTAACTGCATCCGAATAGACCTTTCATGATTATTTAGCTAATTCCCCGAAACAGAAGGAAATTAGAGTAAATGTTGACTCACTTGATCACCTCCCCCAATCATTACATGAAGCGGTCGTTCTTTGTGAACTAGAAAACGTTGTTGGGAGTTAAATGTGATTCTGTAAGCAATTCCGAGACCTGAGACTCACCACGGAGAACGTCTTCCCATAGTACTGGCCCTGCATAAGTTCCAGGTTTTACCCCGAGCGAAAACCCATTACAAGAATGAAACAAAATGCGCATGGTTTCATCTTTGGAAGGTACCCAGAATTCATATCCATTTCCATCGTTCTTTTCATCTGGACTTGCGTTTTGAAACCCATATACGACCTTCAGGTCACTATCGTGCATTGGAATTGAAATGTTATATCTCCAGAACGTATGCCCGTTCTCAGACAAGAGACGTGTTGCTTGGGGGTCTTGTTCCACAATACAGGTTGTATGTGCAGTTTACATGGCTCAGTTCCTTCTACCACCACCAAAATTGAGCCATTCCAAATTGCAGCTTCATGATTAATAAAAGTGTATCTATGAAGCTATGTCAGCCCAAACCAAAATACCTGAATCACCAAAATAATTAGACACCTTAGCAGAGGACCACATAAAATTTTTGGGGTAGGCTCGCCCATGATGATAGTCAGATGTTGAGAACTGCATTTTCTTGAAGTTATAGTTCCGTCTAATGTCACTAGTCAATGATGCTTCAATTCCCCTAAATTGACGTCGGCTAAGAATACTTGCCGATCTCGTCTAAAGACAGTTTCTTAGGGAAAAAAAGAATTTTCTGTAGTGCAAATCCTGTACATGTGTACTTAAGCACCAGAATGCGAATAGCACGTAAATCATTGGCTACAGATATTAAAAATCATGATGTAGACTTCAAATTACAATTACATTCATGGTCTTTCTTTACTCTGATACATCTCAAATCAAACAAATGGTCTAGATATTATCTTCAGGGTTGGATTGCTTCAACGAAACAAGCCAGCGAAGACCTTCATCCAGATCAGCGCGCCACTTCCGACTCACAGCAATATCGGGAAAAATGTAAGAGAATCCATGAGGGACTCCAGGATATCTGAAACATCCTTTTAGTGACATCATCTCGGAAAAAGAGTAGAATGGCACAAACATTTCAAGCTTTGTCGGAACATTGGCTTCTCGCAACTTCTCTTCGTAAGTAAGTCCTTCATCTCGTAGAGGATCAGCACCTGCTATCTGAACAAAAGCAGGAGGCAGTCCCGCAAATGACTCCGCGAGAAGAGGGGCGCCTTTAGAGGATGGCTTATACGCCTCTTGAAGGAAGTCAAGTAATTTCCAAGTAGCAAATAGCGTAATTCTCTTACCAGCAAAAACATGCATAGAAGTTCGAGAAAGCAATGGGTCGTCTCGATTTTGTTCGAATGATGGGAATTTATCCTTCCAGCTGAATCTATGTTACTATCAAGTAGAAATAAAGAACTGAATAAGTACTTTACTTTTCCATGAAATCCTGGTTATGGGTCAGAACAGATGGGATTTGTAAAACCTGACCAGTAATTACTCCTTTCATATCTGCGTCGTCCCGGGCACGTTGAGTAATCTGACAGGCGATATTCGCACCGGCAGATGTTCCTCCAACTATGAACGCCGCTTTCAAATTAACTCTGATCTTGGCCGCATTTTCAACCACCCATTTTGTAGCTTCGTAAGAGTCTACTGGGGCTGACGGCCACGGAAACTGTGGAGCATGCCGATAATTTACATTAACAACTACGAGCCGATGCTTAGAGCAAAGATCGCGGCACTTTAAGTCGTCGCTATCTAGGGAGCCGTAGCAGAAGCCACCGCCTAAGAACATGGGGTTTTAAAATGCTATATGGTAAGAATTAAAAGGGTAATCACCATGGAAGTGTACATAAATGGGAAATAATTCAGAGTCTACTGAAGATTCCGGTGTGTATATTCTACATTCAATTTGACCGGGAGGGGTGGTCACAGGTATTTTCTCCTCAGTAATTGTGATTCCAACGGCTGTGAAAAGTGGGATTTAGTATTTTGTGTATTTTTCTACTTGTCGGGTGCACCCACGTGGTCCAGCATTTTCGACTACTTTACGAAAGATGGCATTTGCTGCTTCCTGACTTTTGATGAGTTGAGAGACAGTTTCGACTTGAAAGTAAGGTGATTTTCGTGGGGCTGCTGCCAAGCATTTCTGAAACTCTTCATCTGGTGTAGAGTAATGCGCCCACTTAGACATAACGAGTTAAGTTTTTTCGAGCTTTGTCTGATGCCTGTAAATAAGTTGTCGTGATATCTGGAGCCTCGGTAGGGTTATCTTCAAGTATTCGTGTACATGTGAGAAAATGGGTGGCCTGTGATTGCTCAATAAATATAAACAAATCTTCTGCCATGGTTATTCTCCCAGCAATATGTCCGGGTAAGCCGGATCTGAAGTCAATTTATAGCTTTCTGGGGAAGCAACGAGCTCGGAGATAACTGTTTTAGTTGCGAAGAGGTTTCCATCATTTCTGGTATTTACATTTGCCAAGCAAACACGAGCGGTCAAATAAGTAAGACTCGTGATACACGCCCCGTTTAGACGCCAGATCTTATGTTTCTTGAGATTTGATATATTTGTCAGTATGTGAACTAAAACTATGAAAAGTATGATCTTTCGAAAGTTGCCAGTCGTGAGACTTGATAACTATATGTATCTTATCTGATAGTGTATAAAGCCGAAAAAAAACCGTTTATGATGCTCATTTCGGTATCAATACGAGTCAGTCAGCTGGAGCTCGCCACGACACATTTCAATTCTATACGACGTCCTCAATGACCTTAATCACCCGTCTTTCGCTGCCCGGGCACTACACTGCCAGCCCACTGTCCCGAACGGTAAAAAATGTTGCGTTTAGAGGAGCTTCATCGCGACTCTTGGCAACTGCAGCTAGAAGCAAGATTGTTGTTAAGAACCCGGTTGTTGAACTTGATGGAGACGAGATGACAAGAATTATCTGGAAAAAAATCAGAGAGGAAGTGAGTGGATTATATGTTGTTGTTGACGCGCCCTAATTAATACTTAAACAGCTGATTTTGCCTTATCTTCAACTTGACATAAAATATTACGACCTTGGAATAGAAAATCGTGATGCGGTAACTACTTGAAGTCCTAATTTCGTATTTATAACAACTAATCATACCCCCTAAAGACAAACGATCAAGTCACTATTGATTCAGCTGAAGCAATCAAAAAATACAATGTTGGAATCAAATGTGCAACAATCACTCCTGATGAAGCTCGTGTCAAAGGTACTAATGCTACATTTTTACTGAAAGTATTTGCTAATCCAATTAGAATTCAATTTGAAGCAAATGTGGCGTTCTCCAAACGGTACCATCCGTAATATCTTGGGCGGAACAGTGTTCCGAGAGCCTATCGTACTATCCAAAATACCAAAACCTGTTCCTGGATGGACGAAACCAATAGTCATTGGCCGCCATGCCTTTGGAGATCAGTACAGAAGTACGGACTTTGTGGCACCGGGCGCTGGTAAATTACAACTTGTTTATACACCGAAAGATGGTGGAGAACAAACGGTGATGGATGTGTATGACTTCAAGGGACCTGGTGTCGCCTTGAGTATGTACAATACCGATGAGGTGATTTCATCACATCATGCATGAGAAAACCCCGGAACTGATGCAAAGCATGTACTCTAGTCAATCACCGGTTTTGCTCATTCATCTTTCAAAATGGCCCTCCAGAAGAAGATGCCTTTGGTTCGTGTTTAGTGTAGCATCTACCAATCTCTCACTCAACGTCCTCCTTCACTTAGTTCCTCTCGACTAAAAACACTATCCTTAAGAAGTATGATGGTCGCTTTAAGGATATTTTCCAAGAGCTTTATGACTCGTAAGTCATGGAACATGCATGATAAGACTAACATCTGAAATCACTAACTAGACAATATAAATCACAATTCGAGGCGGCTTCCATCTACTACGAACATCGCCTTATTGATGATATGGTCGCCCAAGCTATCAAATCATCTGGTGGATTTGTTTGGGCTTGTAAAAACTATGATGGAGACGTTCAGTCTGATATTCTTGCCCAGGGATTCGGTAGTCTTGGCATGATGACGAGTGAACTGGTCACTCCCGATGGTCAAACTATCGAAGCAGAAGCTGCACATGGTACCGTCACCCGCCACTTCCGTGAGCACCAAAAGGGTAATGAAACATCCACAAATCCTGTTGCGTCTATCTTCGCATGGACTCGTGGGTTGATTCACCGTGCCAAGCTGGATAAGAACGAACCTCTGGCCGTATTCTGCCGTAGTCTTGAGGAAGCGTGTGTCGAAGTCATCGACAAAGATAATATAATGACCAAGGATCTTGCTCTTGCAATCCACGGAAAGGGAATGAAGCGCGAACACTGGGTCGTAACAGACGTTTATATGGATACCGTTAACGTATGTCTCTTTCTGTCTTGTTTTCATATGTTGAACTCATGTACATCTATTTTCTATAGAAAAAGCTTCAGGAGAAGCTCAGTGGCCATCTATAACGTCATTATTCCTGTCGAGCCATATCATGCTCTTGTATTTATCAACAGATCGCTCCTACAAACTAGAACAGGTAATTACTACATGCAGTGTTGAATAGTTGCTAGTTGTCTACAGTTTAGCTTCCTAATATCAACATAAAACCAGACTACTGGCCACGGAGAACTGTATCTGATTCGCCCTAAAAATCTGCCTGATAGTACTGTAAATAACGACTGAAATTCTCTCAATCAAGACATACGATCTGATGGTGATTTGAATGAGACGATTTTCTAAATTAAATTGATACTTGGGCGTCAATTATACTGTAACTATAGGGACCTATGTCAGACGTCTCGATTGCTTCCAATACAAGAGCAATTACAAGGGCAACTCCTGATGTTGTACTGATTACTCTCTCCTTTTTTCCCTTCTAGTTGTCTCAAGGGGCATTTTGCTTCTCAATCGTTTGTGCATCAGACACTTACTGCCTCAAGCTCATTCACGATATAAATGATCTCGAAAGTCTCTGCTTTTCATATCTTAGTATGATTTTCTATGGACTCTTAACTTGATGGATACTTTATTCTGCCCCCACCTTCATTGAAAGACACGGGCGACAGACATTTATTTACTTCTTACTGATATTCAAGCGTTGTTGAAGTCCCAGTTATTACATATACGATGGGAATAGTAGTGTTATATACTCCACCATTGTCCGACAATAGCTGGTATATAGAAGATGTATCGCAGGGAGATCCAGATGATGTCATTTACGTTCTTACCTGAAGCTACAGCCATGCTACAGTTTGATGGTGAATAATACTCAGTCCTTTAGTTAATGCTACGAGTTACTCAAGCTTTGATGTAGGAACAAATACATATGATTACACGTCCTAGCTTCACATTCGCTGTACTCAATGTGACATGTTCGATGCAGATAGCATGCCTATCGAATATACAACTACGCTAAATTTCGAGTCCCGATTGCGAATGGTCAGCAAATGAAAACTGTGCCATTGTTTAATAACCTAACATCGAATACCTATACTATTGAGATACAGAAGGTTACTTCTGGGCCAGGCTCTGATGGTAGATCTACTGGGGAATTCTACAACTAGAGTACGTATACTAGACTTATCTCTCGAGGTGGACTGAATTGAATTAATCGACAGTGTACTCAGCCCTCAAGCCTTCGAAGCATAGATAACTGTATTCCACCTTAACTACAGCTATAATTGCTGCAACGACGCTTCACAGTGTGCAGCAATGACTTAAAATCAGGGTTGGTGCTTAGGTAGGGGCAGCAGTTGGTACGATCACTGGGATAATGTGGTCTGTCTATCCATCTTTTTCTTGTGTCGCCGCTACGGAAAGGATCGTAGGCTGCCTCTAGAGCTTCTTTCATGTAATTCTCATAGGCTTAATGAAGAGGTTACGTCGACTGCATACTTATCGTCGAATGATGAACCACCTTCATACGAATGATAATACCCTACAGATTGTCTCAGCTCACTCCAGCTAGGATGCATCGTCATCGTCAACAGAACCGTTCCACCCTCCTTACTCATCGTGAACTCTCCAGATCAGACGAATCCTTTCCAGAGCCCCGAAGACGACGTAGAATCGATGGTTTCACACAGGTTAGATCAACATGGAGGAATCAATCATCACATATCACACCTTTTATCATATCGGATCTAGTACCAACGAAGAGCACCTCAGCTCATTCCAAAATGATGGGGTATGCAATGAATTTACTGTGCAGTATAAGTCGAATACAACGAAACGCTATTCAGATGCCCAATCCATTGTCGACAATTCCACATTGGACTTCATGTAAGTGTCTTTGTCGTATATTCAACTTCTGATCTAAGCATGATTTACATGCACATGATATCAGCTCCGTGTGTGCTACGCCTGGTATCGATACTACGCCTTTGAAACCTAATGAATCACTCTCTGCTTCTATCCAGTCTGGACGAAGACCGTGGCACAAATTTTCTACAACACAATCCAACTCATTGACTAACCCCCCTGTTAGCAATACCTTACCAACTGATGGTGAAATTAGGCGTCAGGTATCAGCGGCAAGTGTAGCCTCTTCTGCAACACTCTTCGATGAGGCGGCGCCGAGATAACTATGGTCTCCTTTTATCCGTTTTCAAAGTTCCGGATAATTTCTTTCTCTGGGTACAAGTGTTTGTGTCCAAAACATGTAGAAAACTATATCATTCATTCACTTTCTTCTATATTTTTTTGATAATCATATTATAAAGACGATACATTGGACGATACACTTATAGTAACAAGCATCATACAAGTAAATGTACACATATTCGTACGGACAATCTTCATAATCTAGCTTTTGTAGTACTACTCTCTCCAAGATAATGAATTGCCGCATTGCACACTTCTTCCATCCATCCCTCAACAATGAGAGGATCGTACGTGTTTGTATCGGAGTAGGAGAAGAACTGTAATTGTCCACGCATAGTGAGTGCGCCGAGATATAATTCCGATGGGCGGCATCGTAGATGAATGATATAGTCAGTTATGCGAAGACGGACAGGGAGTCTCGCTGGATTTGATCCTGAAGTAGTTTGTATAGGATATTCATATGGAAGTATTGCATCTCTCTATAAAAAAGGCGTGACAGTTAGAACGCTACTGCACATTAAGGTAGAAATAATAGTTATTACATTTCCCAGACTAGATCCCCCGTTAGAAGCGACAAAATTTCTTCCTTTTGGTACATTCGCGAATTCAGACTGGTTTAGGGATGACCCAGTCTGTTTTGCTCGCCATGCAAGGCCTATCTGACGTGCATACTGGATATAATTTGGCATACGTGCAGCGTGCAATTCGTGTAAGAGTGGGTGCTGGAGTAACTGTTTGCTCTGAGCACGTATCATTAGAGCACGAAGGAGAAAGCGCTCTAGACTGAGTAACGACGAAAAAGAGGAATACGATGGCCCTCTTCCATGTTTAGAAGTTCCATATCACCAACATCTTCAATATCTGCTATGTAGGCATTTGGTCTCGGGGTCCAGAAAACCATTCTGCTAACGTCTGTCGGTGACCAGTGTCTGGAGTAATTAGTTCCTGCTTAGGTGACGGCATAGAAGGAAGCTTGAAGAAGAAAAAACTGATGGCAACGCAAATATCACCAAAACCACCATTCTCGAACCATGAGCGATTCAGATAGGGTCGGAGATTTAAAGGACCTGCAAAGATCATTGGTTCTACACTTCGATGCTCCCACTCCTCATCACTGATATGAGGTAGTGTGGGGGATATATTATTTCGACATTTATGGAGCATACGGGTATGTGCAAGTTGACTGAGCACTGGAAGAGCATTTCCAAATGTTATCCCTAATGATCTACAAGATTTGAGAATCTGTTGAGAAACCGATGTAGGGAGTGTGATTATATGTGTCCTCGAGTGTACAGGCCTCAGAGGGTCTGGCTCCGAGGAAAGCGGCAGAGTATGACCTCCCTATGACCTGGTTGTCAGTCTCATATACTAGGAAGCATCCTCAATTGTGTGATCACCTTCAGTCTTGCCATTTTGATGTTATATATGACTTTAGCAATCGCGGAACGCCATCTTTGACGAGCGATGCTAAACCCAGTGTTTGCATTTAGAGCCTCAAGTGGAAGGAGAGCACACAGTCTTTCGGATAGTGGAATTCCGTTGACTCGCTCTTCAGTAGAGAGTAAAGATATTTCTTGGCAGAACTCTTTTGTCAGGGTAGAGTTACCAGTTCCATCGATGATGTGATGAGCTACTGGTATAAAGATATGATGCCGGTTTTGAGCATCTAGCTGCGGGCCTACCCATACTTGGGCAAGAAGCTCATTACTTAAGGTGGGAGTATCATTCAGCAGGTGATCAAGAAGTTGTTTAGCATCCTGTGAATTAGTAAATGTAACGTATTTGACCTCTTCCGGGCGAATAAGCATCAAAGAACGTTCATGCACGACGAACTCGACGGCATCCGAGTCAGGGAGCTCTTCCACAGATGCACCGAGTAAAGGAAACCGCTGCTTCATTCGAATCCATGATTTTTCTATATTTTCCTTCGAAAATAAATCTTTTGCATATGTTGCTTCTGGTTCAAGTTCGATGTGTTGTATTGAAATAGCAACACCATTGAAGACGGTATCCCAGTAAAATTTGAGCTCGGTATTCCCGAGGGGTCGTCGGAAGACGCTATCACCAGTTTGAGTTTGCGTTTGCTTCCAGTAACTAGCCATAGGTTCGACTGTGTCACGTACAAAGTGCATCTATGGGGAGGTTGTGCTCGAAGTCCAAGTCCAATGCATCTATTAGCACCGAAATATCTGGTAGATGATTGTTATAAGTCTCGGCTACTGGAGTCCGATACGGTTTCGAATCCAGGTTCGTCGCATGTCGTAAGGTGAACTCTAAGCTGTGTTCGATGGTAATGGGTATACCCAAAGTCCTGTCGCTATTCATGATTGACTTCTATGGACTTCATGATTACACGATTAACTCGTGGAAAAAGAGCGCCAACGGCGAAAGTGTTGCGGCCGCTAAGTATTTCAAAGATCTCAGAGTAGAGTTTCTCACCTGTCCGAAGTCGCGCCCTCTCGGATCAGTGTTTATCCGTGATTATATGGACTTCGCTTGCTTCCTGTTGATTTTATTTAATTATTATTAGTCTGAATGTTTATTTATCATGTCTTTCCAGGCCACACTGCTATGACCATGATTATCTAGACTTCTAAGTCTCAAGTTTGCCTTTTACAGAAAAAAACTATCTATGAACACTAGCTTTGGAGTTGATTCTTTTCGAGGTTCATACTCTAAATTTCTCGAATGAATGTCGCTCACACTTCGGATGATGCACATCGTAAAATGCCTCTAGTTCTAAATATTCGATAGATTCTCGGCCTTGCCAATTCGATAATTAAGAAATAGACTTATGGATATTTTTTGACTATAAAGTCTTCAAATCAATTTCTTTCATTATCGTTCAACGCTTGAATCACAATGAAGGCCTTTGCTCGTTCTCTCATAGTTCTAGCTGCATCCGTTTCATATGCAGTTGCTCACTGTTTGTCTCAACTAATACTGTCACTGCTCTTTTAATACTGATATCTACTATAGATACATTCCCCTCACTTGTTGTGAATGGGGTCACGACACCGGCTTGGACAAATGTTCGGATGACGAACAATCACTACTCTCAGTCTCCCGTTACGGATGTCACCAGCATGGATCTGCGCTGCTATGATTCTGAGGAACCTGGGACTGCTGAGACTATCTCTGTTGCTGCTGGATCCCAGCTTGGTATCATGAGTGACGGAACTATGTATCATCCTAGTGTAGTAAACGTATATATGGCAAAGGCTCCAGATAGTGTTGATAACTGGGCTGGTGATGGCGCTGTCTGGTTCAAAGTATATGAAATCCCTGCAGTCACAGATGGTGGTAAAAGTATCACTTTCCCAGCAGAGAGTTAGTGCACTACCTTTACGGGAGAGTTGCGTACCATGGCTTACGTTTTGGTTTTATAGATCTCCCTGGAGTTACATTCACTATTCCGAAAGCGCTACCCTCTGGACAGTAAGTATAGAGATGCATAGATATCTAGCTCTAAATACTGATCATCCTCTAGATATCTTGTTCGAATGGAAAATATAGCAGTGCATGCAGCTAGTACCTTCGGTGGAGCTCAGTTCTACATTTCTTGTGGTCAAATTGAGGTTACAGGTGGCGGCAGTGGAACCCCCGGGCCACTCGTCTCAATCCCTGGAGTATATACAGGATATGTATGCTCAAATATTTACTTTCAAAAGGCCACTTGTTTAGAATGACTCGTCTTTAGGAACCCGGTATTCTTATTAATATCAACTACCCCATTCCAACGAATTACACTCAACCTGGACCCGTGAGTACATTAATCTCTGGTCCCGTTTCTCGTTTATCTTATGCATTTTTATCTAGGCTGTCTGGTCGGGATAATGGTGCCACTACTTCGGAATGTAACGACTTGACACGTATCTACTTGTTTTATTTGTTTTTATTTGTAATGGGAGTACTTTTTTGCAAGGTCACTCATGGGGGTGCTTTAAGTACATGTACACATTTCTAAGCCCAAGCCGTTTTTCCGCCCCCACAGTTGCATAAGTCCGAGATATGTTTTCATTTGAAAATGAGCTCTGATTCTTATGAGGTTTGTCAGCGTCCTGAATAATTTGAATGTGTATTGAGTGCTGGAGCCTTATAATTATAATCCCACGAAAAATCCGTGTGCCTATGAAGCCTTATCGCCTCAGACGCTTTTTTAACGGAAGTTTTGTTAACACCTGCGATAATTTTCCATGGATCCGAGAAGTTTATACAGATTAGCTTCGGCAGTCCTTTTGTGTTACAAACTCTGTGATTATCACCTCTGTGTTATACATGAATTGTAAGCCACAGTCTATCGTACGAAATTACTGAGTACCTGATGCTCGCGTTAAATCATCGCAGACTAGTCGGAAGTGTCTTCTTTTCCAAAAATGCGCAGCTCTATTATTACCGAATGCATGTTATCGGAACTATGTCTAATTCTATATTTAGCAGAGCTAATTTTGTATCTATTTTATTTGTCATGCGATTTTTTTTTTTCATGTCTATTTTTTGTATCTGTTATTTTTTGTCATGCCGAGTGACACAAACAGAACATTGGAGTATAAAAAGGATCTTTGGATCGTTTGAACAGCGCAACAGAGCTAGACTATACGGACCTCATACGACAATGAAGTCCCTAGCGATCCTTGCACTTGCTTTCGCAGTGCATATATTCCAAGTTTCTGCTCATTGTATATACGGATCTCTACTATTCGACCCTGGATTGGGCTGATTGTGACTCTTTTTGCAACTATAATATAGATACCTTCCCATCACTCGTTGTCGACGGAGATGTCACTCCACAGTGGGTAAACGTTCGCCTTACGAACAACTTTGAAACACAAGCCCCAGTGACGGATGTAACCTCCCCTGATCTTCGTTGTTATGATTCACAAGAGCCAGGCACGGCCACCACAGTTCAGGTAGCAGCAGGATCTCAGATGGGTATCATGAGCGATGGTACTATCTATCACCCAGGTGTAGTGAACGTCTACATGGCGAAAGCTCCTGACAGTGTCGACGGGTGGGCTGGTGATGGAGAAGTGTGGTTTAAAGTCTACGAAATTTCTGCAGTGACAAATGGTGGCCAGAGTATAACTTTCCCAGCTGAAGGTTTGTATCATACTATTCCACAGCTGATAAAAACTGTGTACTGATTGCGATGTAGGTCTTCCTGGAGTCACCTTCACTTTACCAAGTGCCCTTCCCTCTGGACAGTGAGTCTCACCTACTTCAAAATTGCATGATGTCTACTAAAAGTGACCTTCTAGGTACCTCGTTCGTATGGAGGCTATTGCTCTACACGTGGCACAGACATTTGGAGGTGCCCAGTTCTATATCTCTTGTGGTCAAGTAGAGGTTACCGGAGGTGGAAATGGATCACCCGGTCCCTTGGTTGAGATCCCAGGTGTATACACTGGCTACGTGAGTAATATCTGGCAATGGAAATCATGCTATCATGTTCAATATACTTTATTATAGGAGCCCGGTATCCTTATCAACATCAACTACCCCATTCCAGCTAACTACACCCAGCCAGGTCCTGTAAGTATACGTAACATTTCTGCCGCAACCAACAATGTTTGTCTCACAATGTTAACCTTCAAATTTAGCCCGTTTGGACTGGTTGAAGCTCTCTCTTGGTTTAGTTCAGGTAGCTAAAAACTATATAGCAGTATTACGAGACCTGAACCCCTTGTTTGCTCATTTTTAACACGAAAAAGAGCAATAATATACATGAAGTTGACTTTGTTAACATCCATTAGTGGCTTGAGCTTGATGCTGATCAAACTATTTTTAATATTTTTACGTAAATCCAATGATAAGATTAAGCCGGTTAGCTCCTTATTTCACATGATTGCTGCTCTTTGGCGCATGCAAAATCGCCGTCGCGACAGAGTCACTGAGAGTGACAAAATCGTTTGTTTTGACTCCAGAATGTCTCCATCAAAAAAGCTGTCTGTGTCTCAGCTGAATGATGCTGTCCTTGGAGTATTTTCAAAAGCACCAACGTCCGAAAAACTCGACCATCTTGTTCGCTATCTAAGCACATGGAATGGCTCTGAGTGCGTATCTTCTTGCATACATACATTATACTTGAGTATCTGACCTCTTATGGTAACCTAGTAAATTCTTCTCAGTAAGTGAGAACTCTTTTACTTTTTGGCCTGCTCTCTGACATGTCTAAGCATAGATTATTCAATATACACTGAAACTCATTATACCACTCCTGGAGGTTCGTGCAAGACTGCGATTCAAGGCTAATAGAAGGGGGAGCCCAGGAAGTTCAGCATCAGCCTCTTTAGCAAAATTATATGGAATTATCAGTGATTCAAGGATGCTTTGGAGGTTCTGGGGTATGCTCCATAAAAAACTTCTACATGGCTGATCATGGCTCATACTCTATCTTATCTACCGCACCAAGGATTGCTCCCTATATATCAATGGTTGACATCCCTTGAACGCATTCCCCCTCCAACTCGAAGTCTTCTAACGATTGAGAGGATACAAGGGTGGTCAATGTTGTTTTACTATCCTCTAGAGCACCTATACTACCTGCGGGCAAATGGAATTATACCCGAGTCAGTGTCTCTATCAATCCCATTCGCAAAGAAACTCTCTGTGAAATTGAACACAGCAAAACTGTCACTTTGGTCAACTCGCGCGTGGGCAGTTTATGTTCTTCTCCAATTTATTCATTTACGTGAAGACGCTCGACTACTTAAACTTCGCGAAAGAGCGCTTGCTAAGGTGAAGGGAAAGAATGATGGGGAAGCTGAACTGGAAAAAGTTGAGTTGGGGAAAAGGTGGGATGCTCTTTGGAATGAGTTTGTCGGAAATCTAGGAAACCTCTCGCTATCCATACACTGGTAAGTGGTTCTCTTCTGCATACCCTAATCCCATCCCCCTATTCTCGTGACCTTCATCTTTATCTTGACGTTAGTTCGCTTTAACTCCCCTGAATCGAGCTCCCTGTGTCTTAGTTGAGTTACTATCAGGGAAACTACGCACGCTTGAGGAATATACTCGGAAATCAGCGTGTATGCCTGATACATCTCATCCCCCTAGCCTAATCCTTGATGTTTTCGGAAGGCTTATTCCAAGCTATAGACTGTGTTATGGAGATCCGAGACAGAAACGAGTTCAGCGAGGCGGTGTTCATCTTCGTTCGCTACTTTGCCTGCTCCTGTGGGGGCTACTTTCCACATAATCTATCATCTTATAATTATATTTTCCGGTAAAAGAAGCATTACTTTTACCGAGAGATATGGGAATTTACTCATACCTGTGCAAAGTTTGGTCTCATTAAATAATCTGAAGCTGTTAACGGGGAATTACCTTATCCTATATACCAATGACTTGATATTCTTCCCTGATATCTTTTTCAAAGATTTCTAGGTACTGACTCAGTTGTTCCAATTCCATAGGTCACTAGAGAATGGACTATTCGAGAATGATGTGAGTCTTTTGATATTTTTTCTCTCTTTAGAATCCCGTTGTATGGGACAGACCACGCCCTCATTGGCTTCCTTTCGGATCTTCCAAGTCACATTTGGACTTCACTTAAGGAAGTACCAGCATGTTCTTTCCCTTACCCCTTCTGATCACATCCACACCGTTTTTGTTTTCATCTAAGTATTGTTGCCATCGTTTCCTTTTTCATATTTCTCGACTTTGTTACTTTTACGACCCCCTCCTCCCCCTTTTAACTATTTACCCCTGCTTCAAAGTCTCTGAACTTAATGTAACTGACACGTATGCTGGATTTGTAGATCTGGGTTGCTATCTTTGGCCTTGTTGCAGGACTCGCGTCATTCCGTAGTGGCTGGCAGGCAACCTCATTGCCTATACCTCATTCAATTGATACCTCTTCTGAAATTACAGCAGAGGCTTCTTTGAATAGCTCCTCAGCCGAGAAAACACCAGGCGATAAGTCTTTGACTCAGATGAAGAGAGAGAAGCAAGCGCTTCAGTCATGTGAAGGAGGAGGGAGGGGACCAATTCTAAAGCAACAAATACATTTGGAGCTTCGGCGTATTGGGGTTATTTTTTGATGGATGGGTGTATTCACGGCTTGCTCGTGGAAACCTATTTTTCTTTACTGGACTTTTCCTGCAAAATTACGTTATCATTATAGTTAACACATTAAAAGCACGTTGCATCGTTTGTGGGGAGGGATGGAAGGCATTGATTTTTATTTTGAAAGCCCTGGAATGACTCAAGCTCGGGATCAGATCAATAGGCGATCGCACGGCGAACACGTTTTAAGACAACTTACACAAATCTATTTTTGAGCTTGAATACAGATATTTGAATAAGATATGGTTTACCGAATATTAACTATTTAGACTTATTTATGATACTAGTATACATGTATTCTAGTAAATGAGCTTTGAACTAAAAAGGAAGTTTGTTTTTATGGACTAATTCCTCCTCTAAAGAGTTCAGAACTTTCAATCTATCACTTAGTCTTAGTCTGTTAATAGCGGCCAATCAAATGATTGTATTTGTGTTTTAGCACTAGTACTAGTATCTGATGAAGATTAGACAACTTTATATATACTTGTGCGCTCATTACTAGTATTGTAAGTTACATAAGATGTATACTGTTCCCCTAACAATACAAAATATGATATTTGAAAGAACAATGCAATATCTATAAAAGAAGCTTTCGTAGCTACTAAGTCATATATACACAGCTCTCTCAAGATACGAGGTTAGAAGAAACTGACTAGCACATGTATCATTTTATGAGCGCTTTGACGGGCTTCCTATCCTAGCAAAAATTAAAGCTAGTTTGTTTCGTAGATCTCTCCCTGTTGGGGTATCAGGTTATCAACGGGTGCCTAATCAATATCAGAAATCACGCCCTCCTCAGGGAATAAGTGTCAGAGAGACTAATAGACTTATATGGCTAGGAACATCCGCAGTGGGATCCTTTCCTCAGGATGTCGGTTGCGATACATACTTTTCGAAATTTGTGTTTCAGAGGTATATGCACACGATATAGTAAGGGGAGTTCCTTGATGACTCGTTGATCGGCTACACAGACTCGTCCACGTTATAATTTATAGGTTCACCCTACCCTTCCAGAAGTCCTAGCTACGGAAAGGGGACAAGTTATGGGTATATTCTGTTTCTTAGTTTAAGCCGGACTGCCTTGTGAGTACATATCTATTATTAATTAAAATCAATCAAAATCAGGGGAAAACCTCCTTCGTCATGATCCATCTCCAGGATTTAAGATTCAACATAAGACCAATTGGCGACGATATTTGGTAGTCACTAGTAACATCCTCGAGCTGAGCGAAGAGAGCTGGCGAGAGCAGTAATTGACCATCTGGGCAAGAAAGACACTATGGATAATTGTTTAAAAATACTTGTAATTAGTAAAACATATTATACAGATCCAGGAACAACCATATTAGTTAAAGCAAAGTAACAACATACCGAGTCAGCAACCTGTCCCTTCGCCGATTTGCCATTGTAGACAATCTCAATATATTGATTGCAGCGCTGTCCATCACCGTATTGCTATATGACAATAGTCATACTTAGTCAGAAGATTATAGGTTACTAGTCAAGTTATAATCCATGCTTACCAATTTGCTCAGAGTGATGACCTGTTATAATTCGATATTAGTACATATGCATATAGAATTCTTATTAATGTAAAAACACTCACGAGGCTTTGATCGTTGTTGTAATATCCACATCCTCCCCTAATCACAAAAGAGAATAGAAAGAAAGGAAAAACAATTGTTAGACGCCCATCCTCATTTGGAGATTCATATGTAATTTTTTTGGAGTAGCGCTCACAAGTCAGGATGAATGATGCCTATTTCAGCATTTGTAAAAGAGGTTTGTCTAAACGGATCATAGTCCCGCTTGTGAACCATTTTATTACGAGCGTGAATCGATGAGGAAGATGATGATGTTGTTGCTGACGCCATAACAGCGCCAAGTAGCAGTGCAAAACCGGAAAATACGCCGCGAACCATATTCTTCTCTACTTTATTCTATTTTTTATACTTCACTTCAAACTTGTTCTTGTGCACTTCGTTGGAGATGAGGCAAGGATCATGCAAAGGGCCTCAAAACGGGGTCAAAAAGGGGGGACAGGTTGGGGAAGTAAGCAAAGCAAACACCTTATATGTCGAACCAAGCGAGTCCTTAGGTTGGCGAGGAGGCAACGGAAAACATCAAATTTTTAATCATGTTGAATTATGGAGTAGTATAACTTTGTATCACAATGTAATGTATGTCTAAGAAACCATACCCACTTTGTCTGTCTCGCACCTTTGAAAGCCTCGAAGCGAAATGGGGGTCCATTACATGTAAAACCATTAGGAAAGATTGTTGTGATAGCCGCATGAGGAGGACATACGTCCGATCAATAAGGGGTTTAGTTTTAGCAGTGCTTATTTTTTTTCTTTCTGTCTCAAGACAATGACACACTACAACACATTGTGGATGGATATTAGTACGATTATAGAGTGTTTAATCGGATTTACATCTAAGGTACGATAGATTTTCTCCTCACGTTTCAAAATCCATTAGAGATCGTAAATAAGTGCGCGAACGGATCATGATCTGATTTTTCTTGCTTATCCATGAAACTCGTGGTTTACTGAGAAATACATCATCCTTCTTTCATCGCCTAGTAGCTAGTAAGTTTATATTTTTGAATGTAGTATAGTAAAAACAGACTTGTAAGGAATCATAGAACGAGTAAAGGTCAAGATTCAGTTTGCCAAGGCCGAGTGGCAGTGGTCCAATAAAGAGCATATCCCGAGTTAATATGAAGTCTACTAGTGGGTCAAATCCCCATATGTCTAGACTTCAGAAAAGAGTAGAAAAAAGTAAGTAATCACAAGGAAGTCGCAAACCAAAGTCGACCGGTGAGAACTGTCGAAAAATAGCATGTTTTTAAGAGAACTGGAGCACCGCTGTGCACTGCGAGGTAATATAGACTTTCCTAAAAAGGCAATACACTGCAACAAGCTTTCCCATGATGTAAAAATGTCAGTGCTGTACTAGTTCCGTGAGCATCTATCTCATAGTATACCACTCTGAGTCACATATCTATAAGAGAGGTACCTTCATGCACTGGTTTCAATATAAATCTATTTTGTCTCCCCGAGGGTTAGTTGCGAGTTCTTAAGGGATAAATATATCCCGGAGATTATTAATAGAACGGGATTTCCTTCCTTTTTGCTTCTGCTGTGCCTTTTGTTGGATGAGATGGCTTGAATTCTAATATTGAAAAGCTTAAGTATACTCTCGTGACTCCTATCCGAAGCAATGCTATAGTGGCACTGTATATCTGAGAAGTACAGATGTCCAGATGCCAGCGAAACTTTGAGCTGTGTATTATATACTAATCGCTTTCCTGGAAAGGGAATAACCCTCAAATTGGGTATGAATAAGAAGGAGTGACAGGATATTTCCAACTTGGTTTCTCAAGGTTGCTAACGCTTAGATACATGTACTCACGGGAACAGTGACACTAGTATGACACTAGCATGAGTCTTTGACTGTGATGATCCCTATAACAGCGAAGATAACCCTTCATCAACTCTTATTGTTTTTTATTATAGTTGTTTGTAGTTCAACGCTTCATGTGGACAAGTGCGAAATCAAGAGAACGAAGAGAGGTAGATAAATAAACTTTAAAAAACATTGATGTGTGTATAGGAATAGCACATGTATATCCGATAACGGGTTCTCATGATTGTAAAGTTAAATCTTCGGAAAAGCCAAGAAGGCGAAAGGATCTGTTTTTTGCTGGCAATTTCATATGACAAGTAGGAGAATCTGAGGTAATTCATTCTTCTTCTTCTTTCTGTTTCTTCTTTTTTTTTTCTTACTACTCGATTGTACGTAAATCCCCCAAACCTGTGTTAAGAGGAATTCGTGAGTAGTAAACATTTCGAAAAGAAGAAAAGCATGATATTCCCCGTTGTTCTCAAGGCTCAAGGTAAGGTCACCTCGCTTGTCATCATTCACCTTACTTCACCAGTACAGAGTTTCATATACTTAAGGAAAAAGGAAGTTAGATTCCTATTTGAGTTGCCCGAAGTTCCTTATGCGGGCTTTACCATAAAAGTTTGAATAGAGTGGCGTCGCGTCGTAACTGTGCTTGTGTCCTGTGTACTCAGATACAATTTCCGAATAGCTTACAGGACTGACTCAAAGGGGCGTGATATGGTATCCAAACGAATCTGATAAGGCGGTACTAAGAAGAGAAATAATTAATCATCATCACCAATACGATGATGCTATTAGTGGAAATGAGGGCTCATCGAATATCCTTTACGATCTTCGTGGTTGGATGATAAATCAAATCAGGTCAAAAGCTGGGATAGGTTAGATATCAACTACAACAAACTTCTACTCGTCGATGCTGACGCGATGAGATCCAGAGATAATCTTACAGATAAGCTTTTTTGATAGCATCACATTGGTAACTTTAAAGAACCCATTTTGATATATAGTTGATATATAGTTCCGAGACCATGAGTTTACCCCAGAAGCGGAATTTACCTTGTGTAGAAGAAAAAGTGTACATATACATGTACTTCTATCACCAAAGTCTCATCGCGAGTCATATCGAAGATTAATCCTCGGGTTGTTTCAAATACCCCTCCTAGATAGATAAACATGTTGATGATAATCAAAAGCCAACATGCTTATAACATGATATAATAATTTCAGAAGACACTTCCTTCAGGGTACTAAAAGAGGGAGGTTTACAAATTAATGATCTCAGCTGAATAAGGAAATATAGTTGCTTGCACGGATATCAGTAATTTCGGAATACAAAAAAAGAGTTTTAGATAATAACCTTTATGAACAATGAACATGCGTTGAGCAAGTAATACATAGATACAAAGTGCTCCCCTCTAAGCCCCTCCCCCATCCCCTCGGGGGCCAAAGGGCTTGAAAAGAGTATGACCGTGACGTTGGCGGGCAGGGGCTCAGGGTTAACACATTGTGATCTCGTGGGTCAACGTGGGGGAGAGAGAGGGTGCGTGCGTGAAAGTTGGAAATTAGAATCATTCTGAACCTTTTTTTTAGGATCACATTGTTATTCTGAGCAATCCTTAGTATCTGGGCTTAACGAACTCATGACTATCCCCCCTTACCTAGAAGGCATGATATCATATATGAACAGAGAATTGAAGATGTCACCTTACTATTTCTTTTATTATTTTTTAAGCTTCCCGGCGCGCCAAATAAATAAATGAGTATTTAATATATTACTTAATTGCTTCCGCAGCTATTTTTGTCATGACAGGATTACCTTTCTTGAATTTATCCCTATGATTACCGTAAAGGTCCCTGAAAAGGAAAAAGGATGGAAGGGGCATCGACAAGTTGTCGCCCTCTGCTAAATGATGATGTTCATGTATGACGCACCACTGACGCGTGTTTTTTTTTTGAGGAATTCCGAACTGAGGCGGCTAATTATCTTTCATCTTAACTCAAGTGAGCGTGTCTCATTCAGGAAGAAAATTACCCCCTGATACACGCTTTTTTTCTTGAATTTTGCATGGCACGTCCCGACATGGACTTTTCCCACAAAAAATGGAAATCCTCGTAGAATAAGCGTCGGAAGATTGACAACCGCTTGGAATATATTATTATAAAGCAAATAGCGAACAACATACTTTTAAAGAAAGCATTGTTGGAAATAAAGAAAAGTATTCATCATTCTTGGGGGGCTATATTATTGATATAGAATGAAGGGAGGGGCGTTTATAAAAGAGGGCGTAAGTTGGCCTCTCAAGTGGTCTTATAAGGCTAGGGCTCTAGTTAGTCTGAATTCCGACTACTTACTCACTTACGATGACTTATTGTTTTACTAACAATTTCTATACTAATACATAAATAGCAGGCCGAAACTGACCGACGAACGATTTTATCCCTGATACTAGTAATAGTGATTTTACGCCTTCAAGGGATGGATGGATCATTGAGATCTGAGCTTGTAGGATTTGATCATATATGCATAATTTTTATGTTTATTTATCCATAATTAAATCTAGATTGAAGTGGGTAGGGAGGGGGCGATAGTACTAAAGATGCGCCATGTAATTTACATGTTCCATTTTGTTGGTATTCCGACCTTGATTTATGGGTGATTGAGTGATGCTCGCTGCGGAAACCGATGAAATAAAAAAAACGCCACGGCCGCTACTCTCTAGTACACGACGGTGAGAGCTTGCGACTCATCGGGCTCAAGACATAATATTGACTAAGAGTGATACTTTTTGTCTTGTTCTCCCTTGGCTTGTATACTGAGGATCTCTATCCTTATCCTGGTGGATCCTTTGTGGATACTATAAGAAGTATAATAAGAGATGCTGTGTTTAATATTATTCTTAGAATTTCTCCTTTGGGGACCTAGTATTTAACAAGACACCCAAATGAAATGCATATTGGAGTCCAGTGGTTGGTCCATTCTTGGCACTGACTACGGATTGGATTCTAGAAGATCCAATTAAATCGGATGAGGGGGCGGGAGGCGGTGTGTTCAATAGCTGGGCATCCGTAAGTTGCGCATATATACAGAATCAGGGGCTCTTGCGATTGTCGCTGAATGTGGTGATTTTTTTTACTATTATTTGAGTCAAGAGTCACTGAGACATACTGTTCCGGCCTTCACAAGTACTGAGATAAATCTGTATAGAACCGCGTACAGCCATTCTTAGAGAAGATAGTCGTACTATACAGGCGCCGTTTTGGGCTGCGGAATGTACATGTAGATAATTACTGGGATAAACGATGTTTTGAGAAAGGGAAAAGGAACAAAAAAATTTATTTCACTCCCTTTTTCTATTTTTTGAATTATTGGCTCAGCAAGATTGTGTATAAATGTTTGTTCAGATTGATATTATGACCAGCACTATCTTTGAGCCGAAAGCGGAGTGATAAAGTACCGGTAGACATATAAAAAACATTAGCTCCCGGAGACTGTACAGATTTCAGAAGACATTCTCTGCTGAGCCTCAATGGCGTCGGGGCAGAGAATAGAGCACAGCGCTATGAGGACGGGATGTATAGCTGGCTGGTTATCCGTGCCGAGAGAGAAAGGGATGTAGATAATATTACAAATAGGAATTATTTAATATTAAATATAGAGAGAAGAATAAATTGGACCCTGAATTTCGTAAATGGTATGCATAGCCTCGCTCAATATATACATGAACGAGAGCTTAGTTCTTAAGAAAAACCATTTTCGTTCCCCATCCCAGAGCCATCTCTTCTCCTCTCTCCAGTCTCTTTTCTACTTACCATACTCCTTCCGCCAATTCAAGTGGCGGTCTAATCATTCCTGGAGGACTGCTCATCGAGCTCGCCGCCATCTCTATCCACGAGTAACAGACCTCCCCCTGCCTTTTCTCCCCTTGGTCTTCAAACGTCTCGTATAGCATCATGGCAACAGGTGAAGAAAAGAGGATAGATACCGAAGACTTACAAAGTCAACAAATTCCGATAATTGATGTGGTTGGCGCAGACGACGACGACGAACCTCCTCCAGAGTCAGCGCCAGGTCCAACAGACCATCACCACTCCAGTGGAGACATAGCGCCTCCTCAATCAATTACTGTTTCACACGAAAATACAAATTTGCGTGTGGACGATGTGGATGCTGCAGGAGACGGTTTAGAGGTACCCGGCATCCCAACAGATTCCACAGTCTCGCCTAGTCCTAATGGTTTGTCCGTTTCAACCTCACCTCAGACACAGCCGCAAGGAATCCTTCTCGACGTCCCATCCTCTCGAGCACGTTCGGGATCCGCGTCAGGCGGTTCAGTCACTTTCTCTGTTTCACGTCCACCGAGCCCACCAAGAGGAGACGATTCCTCCTACGTTACCACACCACCCTCCCCAACCCTTTCCACCCGAAGTACGCCGTCGACAGCTGGTGGTCACTATCTGACTAGCTTAGCTCTTCGAGATAACCAGCCAACTGCTCAAAGCGGTGACGGTTCTCTTGCGTTGCTGCATCCTCATTCGAATCATGGTCATAGCCACATGCGAAAAGGAAGTGCCGCGACATTTGCTTCAACGCTTGCCGGATCAGACGCTGAACCCGGAAGCCCGAGTAGCCCCACGTCTCGTCTTGGCGTTGACATGAAGTACGATCATGACAACATCTCCAGACGAACTAGCATCACTATTGCTCCGCCTCTGTCTCCGAATTTGGCTGCCACTGCTCACAAATCTGAGAATGGGAAAAAACCGAAAGGAGATTCTGAGAATGTTGACTCTGAGAACGCAGATGCGGACTCTGATTCAAAGAAACTACAGGATAAAGTGAAACTTATGGATGACCCATCTGAGACGGTCGATACTGGTGTATTTCCTCCCCAATTGACTCCTCTTGCATTAGCGCGCTTAGTTGATCCAAAGAGCCTCCACTCTTTGAAAAATTTAGGCGGCGTTGATGGCGTTCTAGAAGGTCTTGGTACTGATGCTCGCCGTGGACTTTGTTTTGGTGCACATGGAAACGACAATAATGGAACCAAGCCAGTTAATACTGGCTTTGAGGAGCGGCGAAGAATCTATGGTGTTAGCCATCTACCTACCAGGAAAAGCAAAACTCTTCTTCAGCTGATGTGGATTGCATTAAAAGATAAGGTTCTTGTACTTCTTTCAATAGCGGCCGTCGTCTCTCTTGCTCTTGGTCTTTTTCAAGATTTCGGTACTACTCGCGAAACGTTTACCTGCGGTGATAATGGTGAAGTCTGCACTGAGCCTCCTGTTGACTGGGTTGAAGGTGTGTTCTATCTTTAGAAAAGTCATGGGAAATCATCTCCTTAATTAATCTTTTTCTAGGCGTGGCAATTATGGTCGCGATTGTCATTGTCGTCGTTGTCGGATCTGTCAATGACTGGCAAAAGGAAAAGCAGTTCAAGGCTCTTAATGAGAAAAAAGAAGATCGGACTGTGAAGGTTATTCGTGACGGTGCAGAGAAGGTTATCAATACTAAGGTTAACATTGGTCTATGTCGATTAGATTTGGAACTTGCTGATATCTTGGGACGTTTTTAGGATCTAGTCGTGGGTGATATTGCTTTGCTTGAGCCTGGCGAGATTGTTCCGTGTGACGGTATCTACCTTTCTGGTCATAACGTCAAGTGCGATGAATCTGGTATAACTGGTGAAAGTGATGCTATCAAAAAGGCACCTTATCAGGAGTGCATGAAGGCTGAAGCCAACGGAGATCTTCATGAACACACGGACTGTTTTATTATCAGTGGCAGTAAGGTGCTTGAAGGTGTTGGCAGCTATGTTGTTATTGCCGTTGGTGTTAGAAGTTTCAACGGGCGTATAATGATGGGTAAGCTATCAAAGTTACTGGATTTCTTTCCGCAACTAACACGAGCTTCACAGCACTGAGAACTGAAAGCGAAAACACTCCCTTACAGTCTAAGCTCAACGATTTGGCAGAGCTGATAGCCAAACTCGGTAGTGCTGCCGGTCTTATCCTGTTTGCTGCGCTTCTTATCAGGTTCTTTGTTCAACTGGGTACCGGTAACCCTGAACGTTCTGCCAATGAGAAAGGTCTGGCTTTTGTTCAGATTCTTATCATCTCTGTTACTCTTGTCGTTGTTGCAGTTCCGGAAGGTTTACCTTTGGCTGTTACTCTGGCTTTGGCATTCGCTACGAAGCGGATGACGGCGGAGAACTTGCTCGTTCGTGTACTTGGTAGTTGTGAGACGATGGCTAATGCTAGCGTCGTATGCACGGACAAGACAGGGACGCTTACACAGAACAAGATGTCGATCGTGGCTGGCGCAATAGGAATTCAGGCTAAATTCGTACAAAAGCTACAGGAAAACCAAGGTCGTGCTAATGTGGGCGAAGAACCCGGTATTAAGGAAACTCAGGAACAGAAAGAAAAGCGTCGCAAATATCCCGATGACTTCAGCATTGACCAAACGGATGTCAACTCTGTGCTTTCGCCTGCTCTCCAAAAATGCTTTAACGAAGCGATCTGTGTCAACTCGACTGCTTTCGAGGATACAGATCCTACTACTGGAGAACTAGCTTTCGTGGGAAGCAAAACGGAAACTGCATTGCTTCGTTTCGCAAAGGATCTCAATTGGGCAAATTATCTTACGACCCGAGAATCGGCGAAGATTATTCAAATGATCCCTTTCAGTAGCGAGCGTAAGGCCATGGGTGTTGTTGTAAAATTAGATGACGATCGGTTCCGTGTATATCTAAAGGGCGCAAGCGAGATATTGACGAAGAAGTGTATACGACATGTTGTTGTCCATCGGCCCGAAGAGGATATTAAGGGCGATGAGGATGATGAAGTCGAGACGAAACTAATTGATGATGCCTCGAGGGATAATATCTCAAGGACAACGATCTTCTATGCGAATCAGATGCTTAGGACAATTGCTATCTGCTACCGCGATTTGAGCTCTTGGCCGCCTGAGGGTTCTGAGATCTCAGAGCAAAATGAGGTATGTATTCTATTATCAACGATGTATGATTAGCCCTTGTTAAATTCTGTCTTCAGGTCGCATATGAGGAACTGGCAAAGGATTTGACTCTCATTGCTGTTGTTGGTATTGAAGACCCGTTGCGTGACGGTGTCACGGATGCCGTTGCTAAATGCCTCAAGGCTGGAGTCACGGTGAAAATGTGTACCGGTGATAATGTTTTGACTGCTCGTTCTATTGCACTTCAATGTGGTATTTTCACCCCCGGAGGTATCATCATGGAAGGTCCGGCTTTCCGGGAACTTAATGATCGAGAGATGCTCGAGGTTGTACCGCGCTTACAGGTTTTGGCCCGTTCATCACCGGAGGACAAGAAAATCTTGGTTGAGAAATTAAAGGAGTTAGGCGAAATTGTTGGTGTCACAGGTGACGGTACAAATGACGGTCCTGCATTGAAGACTGCACATGTCGGTTTCTCTATGGGGATCGCGGGGACGGAAGTCGCCAAAGAAGCTTCGGATATCATTCTAATGGATGACAACTTTGCTAGTATTGTGAAGGCGATTATGTGGGGTCGTTGCGTCAATGATGCTGTGCGCAAGTTCCTTCAGTTCCAGGTTTCTGTTAACATCACCGCCGTCATAATTACGTTCGTTACTGCTGTGGCAAGTGATGAAGAAGAGAGTGTGCTCACTGCAGTGCAATTACTTTGGATTAACATCATCATGGATACTTTCGCTGCTCTTGCCCTTGCAACGGATCCCGCTAGTCCTGCTTTACTTGATCGGAAACCGGATAAGAAGACTGCTCCATTGTTTAATGTTGACATGCTCAAACAGATCTTTGGACAGAGCACGTATCAGACCATCATCATCCTCATCTTCCATTTCTTGGGTAATACAATCTTTGGTTACGTCGCTGACCCCAACAACGAATCCGTACAGCTTAACAATGACAAAAAGCTTAGTACGCTTGTGTTCAACGCTTTCGTCTTTGCGCAGATCTTCAATTCAATCAATTCGCGTCGTATTGACAATAAGAAGAACGTTTTCGAGGGATGCTTAATAACTGGTATTTCATAATTATCACACTCCTTGGTATGTTACATGAACTCCATTGCAAGAACTACTTTCAAGATACTGACTTAAATTTAGAAATCGCTGTTCAGATCATCATCGTCTTTGTTGGTGGTCAAGCTTTCTCAGTTACGAAGATTAGTGGTCGTGACTGGGGTATCTCGATTGCTCTTGGCTTTATGTCTTTACCCATCGGATTCCTGATTCGTTGTATTCCGAATGGGCCTGTTGAGCGTTTGTTCTATAAATTACGACTCCTGCAGAACCCGAATGTGCTTCCGACAGCGCGCCCTAATGTGCCTGAGGGAGAATGGAACCCTGCGATTAATCTCCTACGCGATACCCTCAATACTTTCTCGAATGTCCGCGGAGCTCGTGCCAGAGCGAACAGCTTTGTTGTAAAGAGTCGTTCAACACCCGTGGAAGAAGCTGGTGTCAAGGGATTACCCAGCATTATGGCTATGGTCCCTACAATTGTTGCAACTTCGATTGGCGCGGGTTGGGCTCCAAACCATGATGGCTTGAGTGATCCTGCGGGTGCAGACCCCAGTCGCTCAAGCGCCGCACTATGGGAGGGCAAGGTCCAACTTCACCCGGATACGTCAAAGGATGATCCTGCATACAAGAAATGGGGCAATATCCAAGAAAATTCAAGTACCAATAACTAAGAAATCGTATAATATACTTCATCTCGTTTTTCTCCCACTAAATCCATCATCAATATCCATTTTTCCTCCTTGCTTCTGTCTATAGTTTATTCTTTTTTAACCTTCAAGTTTTATGCATCCGCGGGAAAACTAGCAAAAAATCCTCCAGAGTTTATCGTTATCACTAGGGTTTTTAACTGGTGTCGTCATCGGGTCGTGGGTTTCTCGTTTAGGTTTTTCTTAACTTTATAGTTCTTGATAATTTTCCGATGACCTGCGCTTTTTCTTGGCTGTATTCAAAAGACATTATTTGTGCGTCTGAACAGCTCGCTAGATTCTCGTCTTTCGCGGTCCTATAGGGAAAAAAAAACAAATCTTTCGAAAATCGTAATGGACCTGCGAATGATATCGCACCGCATTCTTAGAGAATATGTTTGCTCGACTCCCCCCTTTTTTTTGGCTCCTCACCCTTTTTTTAATTTCACTATAATTTCCATTCTTACTCTTCTTTCATCATTCACGTTTCTTTTTAAATATCTGCAATACCCTTTTCAACGTTTCTTACATCCATAACACCACAAAACTGCTCTTTATGTCTTGTTCTTTTTCATCGTCACTGTCTTAACGTATCTATCTGTCGAATAACCTCATGTCTCTCTACTTCTTCTCCACTCAGTGACGTTTTTCCCTTTTCCTTTCACTTCTCTATTATCATTCACTCCTTCGCATCCTTTGACAGGTTTTGCTCCTTCCCCCCCTTCTTCTTTCACCCCCCATTACATTGTGTAGCAATTATCACTTATCGCATTAGCTTTTATGTTTTCCTGTTACGAGATTGGCATTAATGGCACATTTCTGCATCTGCAGTTTCTTATTTCACGATGTCTGAAATGTATAGATAATAAACGACGTACTACTCGTTAGTGTTTTGAATTGACACGGTTTACATTTTAATTACGTGATCTTATGTTGTAAGAGTTATTTGATTGACCTCCTTTTGGAAAGTATACCTGTTCTGATCTAGTTTGTATCTGACAAATAAACTATGATAGTTTACATGAACAACTGTATTGTGGCGACTATTCTATGCTTTGAGGCTATCGTTACAGGAGGTTAAAGGCAGTATCGGAGGTCTACATACTCATGTGAGTTAATACTACTCCGATCCCGAGATCTTTGTCATATGTGCCGAATTGACGGTTTATAAATATCCGAACGCTCCAGTGAACTCGCTTGTATAAGCCCGGAAAACCCATGTCTACGAGTATGACGGTGGATAGTCATCCACCCTCACCTTATGAAGAAGAAGAGCAAAATGCGACGCTCCGGGGTATGCTTGCACCTACGTCTTCAAAAGTTCTTACGGACGAGCGAACGCCATTGTTGATGAGCGCTTCGACGTCGGAGACTTTGGTGGGAGGGGAGAGGAGAAGGAAGAAACGGGAAGTTGAGAGAACGCCTTTACCGTTGGTACAGATTGGTGTTCTGTTGTTCTTGCAGCTTTCTGAACCTGTGACTTCTCAAGCCATCTATCCGTTTATCAATGAGGTATGTGTGCGCTCTTAAACGACTTTTGTTAGCGCACGAGTTCAATAACCGTTTTCTTATCTTCGTTTTTTTGCTTCTTCTTGCTTGGACATATTCTCGACTATACTCCTATTCTGGGCCATGTCTTGGTTGTATAGCTTATAAAGAACATGGATGTGACAGGTGGAGATGAACGGAGAGTTGGTTATTACGCTGGTCTTGTGGTTAGTTATCGAATTTCTCATACTTTACTGTGTGTATGGAAGATTTCTAAAGAAACACCAATGCTGGGAACAACAAACAAACAGGAATCGCTGTTCTTTGCATCAGAAGCATTGACCGTTCTATATTGGAGTCATCTATCCGATTTTGTTGGTAGACGCCCAATTCTCCTCATGGGTTTTGCAGGATTATCATTATCTATGATTGGTTTCGGGCTATCTAAAACATTTCCTTTACTCATCATCAGGTTTGTCCGAGATTTCATCTTTCAATCATATGGTTCTGCTGATCCCTCCTTATTTTCTTACTTTCTCACTTTTTACTGGTAGCCGAAGTCTTGCAGGACTTTTGAATGGAAATTCAGGAGTTATAAAGAGTATGATGGGTGAAATGACGGATTATTCTAATATGGCTCAGGCATTTGCTTATATACCTGTTGTTTGGTCTGTTGGAGCTACAATAGGGTGCTTATACATATTTCTTACTCCATTAATATCTAATACTAACTGTATCAATACTTTAGTCCATTCATTGGTGGGCAACTTTCCCGTCCGGCGGACCGTTTTCCGCTTCTGTTTAGTGCAGATTTCTGGAAGATGTATCCTTACTTTCTACCATGTGTGGTATCTGCTATCTTCCCAATATCAGCGTTCATCTTAGTTCTCGTTTTTCTGAAAGAGGTGTGAAGTTATTTGATCACGTTTGTAAGAGAATATCATATGGCTAACATCAGATAGACTACACTTCAATCGAATAACACAAGGCATCGAGATGAGTCGAGCTGTGCTACTAGTATCAGTGAGACCGCGACTATCGCATCTTCTCATCTAGAAGAGCAGATCACTGTTGGAGAACTTGATAATGAAGCACCGCCGCCATCGATTCGATCGATCCTCACACGTCGTGTCTTTCTTGCTGTCCTCAACTATGCTCTGTTATCCTTTTTAGATATTGCCTTTCTAGCTGTACAACCCTTATTCTATGCTACATCCATTCCTTTAGGGGGACTTGGACTATCCCCAGCAACAATCGGACTCTGTCTGGGGATCTACGGAATCCTCATGGGTACCTTTCAAGCCTTCTTTTTTGCAAAATTTCATGATTGGCTTGGTTCAAAGAAGTTGCTCATGTTGGCTTTGTCCTTTAACTTCCCTATTTTTGCTCTATTTCCTGTCATTAATCTTCTTGCACGAAATTTTGGGACGGGCTTCGTGACATGGGCAGCTCTCGGCTTTCAGTTGTGTCTCTGCGTATTATCGGATATGAGCTGGGGTGAGCCTTCGATTCTTTTCACATTTAATCTCATTTGTCACGTGTAATCCGAGATGAAATTAATTGACTTTTTTTTCCTATTTGCCTTAGGTTGTGCTTACATTTTCGTCACCCTTTCCTCCCCAGATAGAAGATCTCTGGGTGCGACTAATGGCCTTGCCGCTACTGTATCCGCTGCCATGCGTTCTGTTGGACCTGCAGCGACTACGTCACTCTTTGCAGCGTCAATACAACACAACTTATATCATGGCCTTTTGGTTTATGTGGTGCTTGTGGGGACAGTCGTAGCTGCCCTACTTGCAGCGTCATTCCTACCATCAAAGGAGGAAGAATGGGAAAACCTAGTGGACGTTGAATAATTTCGAAAATGACCTTCTTTTTCTTTTCTTTAGACCTATCACGACTTCTTATGATAGATGTAACGACAGAACGAATCGCATACTTCTCAATTCATATATATCTACACAACCTATCTAATGAATACTAATCATTGTACTATAAACAAGTAACAACAAAATAGAAGCGAGTTAGATCCCAACTAGTATATGGTCTTACCTTGTTTAAGAACCGAAATCAAAGTTTCTTACCAAACTTTGAAAATTGCTATTACTATCTCTACCTTAGAGATCGGTATATCTCAGTCATCTCTTTTGACGTACTTAGACAAGCTATTCTCTGTTCTCGTCGCTCTATGAGCGGTTACTATGTATGACATTCGAACTCAAGTGAGTTTAAGAAATCATCGTAACTTGGCTTCTTTGTTCTCCTTGATCCTCTCACTTTGTCTCTATGATTATGGCAGGAGTGGTTGCTTGCATGCGCTTATTTCAGAGGGATATGACGTTAACCAAGATGTTAGCTCAGATGTTTAGCTCTACCATAATTCTATGGTTGAACTATTTGCTATCTCTCATAAGATAACCTTTACTGAGAACAACTCATAAAGTATCTGAAGTATCTGGATACTAATTCGTGAGAAAATCCTGGGACTGGAAGCAAAGCAAGTTACTCCCTACTTACTTTGCACACCTGGGATCCCACTTAATCTTAGGGTGTCCCTCTCTATGCAACAACTTGGCAAATGATTAATTTGATTTTGTATCAAAGTAGTATACTATAACTACAATGTATGCGATCTAATACTCTCTCAAGCTGGGTTATGCCAAAAAATTGTTCCCGAAGTCACGAAAACAAATATGACCATGAAAATTTCTTGTCGGAACCTTCACAAGATGATCCAGATCCTACGCTGAGGGCAATTTCTTGTACATTAGCTCCAGATGAACTGCCTTCAAATGAAAGAACTCCACTCTTAAGTTATTCCGACGTCACAGGGGATTATACAGGCAAGAGAGTTCGGTCTTCTGGAACTAGACGAACGCCTTTACCATTATTTCAGGTATCAATACTCCTCTTTCTACAACTCTCCGAACCTGTCACTTCCCAATCTATCTATCCTTTCATCAATGAAGTATGTATCTTTTTATTGGTAAAGCTGCTAACGAGACTTATTGATCTTGTCGAATAGCTTATAAGGAACCTAGACGTAACGGGTGGCGATGAACGCAAGGTTGGATACTATGCTGGTTTGGTGGTTCGTTGTTGTCACGACTATAACTATAAAAACCCATAGCTCACCCAAGTTTCGATTAGGAATCAACATTCTTCGCATCAGAAGCTTTGACAGTACTATATTGGAGTCATCTATCGGATATTGTTGGGAGAAGACCCATTCTTCTGGTAGGTTTCGCGGGTTTGACAGTATCGATGATCGGGTTTGGTCTGTCAAAGTCCTTCCTTGCTCTGCTTCTAAGGTAATACACTGCTTCTATATATCTTTTTATCTATCATCTAGAATTAATCATTTTTCTATGTAGTCGAAGTCTAGCGGGACTTCTGAACGGTATTTCTGGTGTCATTAAGAGTATGATGGGGGAAGTGACTGATTACTCAAACATGGCTCAAGCTTTTGCGTATATGCCTGTTGTTTGGTCTGTCGGAGCAACGATAGGGTGAATCAAGTTTTGAATATTCTATATCGTACTAATTAACAACTTATTATATATCAGTCCTTTCATAGGTGGTGAGCTTTCTCGTCCAGCAGATGGTTATCCAAAACTTTTTAAAGCAGATTTCTGGAAGAAATACCCTTATTTTCTCCCTTGTATCGTTGTTTCTATCTTTCCAATTCTAGCTTTCATCCTTATCGTGTTTTTCCTAAAAGAGGTTTGTAATTTACCAGATTACCATAGTTTAGTTTCTAATTGGTTATCACTTGTGTAGACAGCTCGTCCGGTAAAATCAAGGTGTTCTCGTGAAAATTCTAATTCTTCAATCAGACATGAAAATATCTCTCCTGGCAGTAGTCTTTCTGAACTCGTTGAACAACCTACAGTAGATAATGAAGAAAATTCTCTACCGACAATTCGTTCTATACTTACTCATCGTGTACTCCTTGCGGTTTTGGTTTATGCATTACTATCTTTTATTGACATGGCATTCCTTGCAGTTGAGCCTTTGTTTTATGCCACTTCTATCTCAAATGGTGGGGTTGGACTATCTCCTGCTGCAATAGGTCTTTGTCTAGGGATTTATGGTATTTTAATGGGCATCTTCCAAGCAACATTTTTCACAAAATTTCAAACATATCTAGGTTCTAAGAAACTGCTTATTCTTGCATTATGCCTGAATATTCCAATCTTTTCTATGTTTCCTCTTATTAATCTTTCAGCTCGTACATATGGAATGGGTTTCTTGACATGGTCAGCCCTTGTTTTTCAACTATGTCTATGTGTCATATCCGATATGGGCTGGGGTAAGTTCTTGCTCCTCCGCAATGATAGACATTCTGAACGATACTTCAATAGGATGCGCATTCATCTTTGTTACACTATCTGCACCAGATAAGAGCTCGCTTGGTGCAACTAATGGTCTCGCTTCCACCTTATCTGCAGCGATGAGAGCTGTGGGACCAGCTGCGACATCTTCTCTTTTCGCTGCTACCATCCAACTCAACTTATTAAATGGTCTCTTAGTCTACATTGTTTTAATCGGAACAGTGATCATAACCCTTTTTGTTGCTTCTTTCCTCCCAGATAACGAAGAAGAATGGGAAACAGTTGATGAGACTTTGACTCAAGAAGCGTTTTCCTAACTTTTCACATAAGTCACATAAGTAAAAACTGTAGAATGTGTTGTGGTATGCTTGTACAATGTAAATAACATGAAAGGGGGACAACGAATTGTTCCCAGAGTTAAAGCAGAAGTACAAGACGATCGATTGATACATAGTAGTCCATACAGAAATAATAATAATAAGTAATCAAGCCACCTCTCTAATCATATGCCCGCTCCTTGCCCTTATCTATGCGTCGTGGCGGCGGCTCGAACCCCATATATTCAACTTCCATCTTCTTAGTCGTAGTCGTGGGGACTGATTGATTCAAATTTGCAGTAGTGAATCTCACATGATTGGCCCCCTTCTCAGTTATAGGTAACCCAGGTTTAGGGAGAGGTCGATACGTCTTCGTGGTATGGGTATTGTAGTTCGTAGCGATGATACTGGCACAGAAACAGGACCACCGTGTTCCCGTATCTGAGGGAGTTCGCGACTACCGGATGACGCTCCTCGCGAATGTTTACTACGACGTGAAGACGTAGATGAGGATGAAGATGAAGATGGATTGGTAGTGAAGAAGCGTCTTATTGACTTTGTTCGGGAGACCTTGATGGTGGTTCGATCTCAAAGTCGACTGCTTTCTGTTTCCCTTTTGCTATTCTCCTCCGTTCCTTTTCTTCGGGAGGGGGCTCTATGTACACGGAGATGGGAGAAACAGGTACAGGAAGGGCTGGGTGGACTGCTGTCGTCTGCAAAGCCTCATATTCTCTTCTAGTTTTATGGTTATCCGAGGAGTGGGATCGCTGCGACTGACTTGAGAGACTTGAGGGGTTTGCAACGAAAAAAGAGGTATACCTGCGTTTTCTATGACGGTGTTGAGGGGGTGAGGGCTTCAACACCATTGGCTCAGGCTTGGGCAAGCTATAAGGTGTTATCTTTTCATGTAAAGGCTCCCGAGTTACTGATGATGGATGTGCGGCTGGTAATACCTCGCGTCCACTGCTTGTAGGCCAGATTGATGAGGGGGCTCTAAAATGAGGTAAACGAGTCGAATACATCCTCCGAAAACGAGACCTATCTTGCCTCGACTGACTGGGTGTTATCACCAAGGGATCTGGTGCAAGACTGAGAACCTTCTTTCGTCGGCGGTTAAGGAGAAAAACAAGCATTCCGATGATAATAATCCCGATAATTAAGCCAATTGCCACTCCTACCTTAACCCCAATTCCTATCTTGGACGTCGGTTTCCCGCTTTCAGCTAGCTGTGAGGTTATCATTGCAGCTGAAGTGGAGGAGAGAGGTGTAGTAGCTGTTCCAAGCGTGGAATACAGGCTATCTATGCTCGGAAGACTTGGGGGGCTTGAGTAACACTATCAATTAATCCCAATTCAGGTCCAACGTCGAGAAGATATGTCTAGTATACGTACTCTAATTGTAGAATTCCCCAGTAGGATTTATCATCGGAGCCTGGCCCAGAAGTAGTCTTTTGTATCTCAATAGTATAGGTATTCGATGTTAGGTTATCAAACAATGTTACGGTTTTATTTTGCTGGCCATTCGCACCCGAGACTCGAAAATCGTCGATAGTTGTATAGTTGATAGACGTGCTATCTGCATCGAACAACGTCACATTAAGTATAGCGAATGTGGAGCTAGGACGTGCAGTCATCTGGATTCCCGTTCCTACATCAAGGCCTGAGTAACTCATTAGCATTAACTAAAGGACTGAGTATTGTTCACCATTAAACTGTAGCCTAGCTGTAGCTTCAGATAAGAACGTAAATTTAACATCCATTGGATCATTTTCAATACATCTTCCGTAGACCACCCGTTGTCAGTCAATAGTGGATAGTATTCAATACTATGGTTTTGCCATCATATGTAATAACTTGGGACTTAACGCCGCTTGAAATGAGCAAGACATAGAGAATTGCGTATAGCGTAGCTGATTCCCAGATAGACCAACTGAATGGCATACAGCGAAGAGGCATTCACAAGTCTTTTTATCCCGTTATACTTGATTCACGCTTTCGTGTGGCCAAACATTCGAGTATGAAAGGAAGTATATAATATGGTTGAAGAGTCACGCACTCGGTATAGAAAGAGGAGAGCGGTGAAATTGGGGGGAAGAATGCACCTTCATAGTAACAGTATATTTAAGTACTGGCATGAGGGCGTTTCGGTGTATCAGGATACGAACATGATTTGATGGCCTTGGAAAAATCTCACAGTCAAATCAGCGAGAAAGTCGGAAAAGGAAATATTTCCATTTTCTGCCCTCATGAGATGATGATGGTGCACAGCCACATAATCTTCATATAAACAAGTAGCCATAGCCTGCTTCTTCTCCCCTTTGTGAACTCATGAGTATAGAGTTTTATCATTACTGTAGATAACAACATTGTAAACGCTGAAACGGCTGCGTATATTGTACTGCTCATCTCGTATTTCTATCATTCTGGTGTAACGGCAACAAGAGAAAGCGCTGGTACATCAGTTGATTCTTTCTTCCGACTTGCTTCCCTAGTCCCTGATAGATGAAACTGTTACTTAAGGCAAGTTCCCTTGCTTACATATATAACAGACATGCTACCATCAAGATCAGGACTCCAAACGTGTTACTATCATCCTTTTAATGTGTACTTGTCTTCTAAGCATTTTCTAGTCCTTTGTGAGATTCACAATAGAGGTGCACATTTTCAAATTGAAAGACGACATCTTTTCCAGTTAGCTTCGGCATCTATTAATGCTCATATGATGAAGCTGATTGTTTAGTTTCTGAATAGTAACAATCTAGTATGCTGAGATTGTACATAAGATTGATGTATAAAATCGAGCATCTCTTAAATGTCACAAGACGATGAAATATGATGCACAGCCACATCAGTTGTAATATCAAAGCCCAGATATTGTTGATATGTGTAAAAAGTGCAAAGTCGACAACAACTTTAGAAGCTCATAGCCTCAAGACCATATAAGTACGAAAATGTTGTCTGTCAATATTTATGCGTTGACAAGCGTAGAATCTACGTATAATATAATGGGTGTCACATCACAAAGTATTTTTTTCTCTCCTTGGGTCTGTTACCCAAGTAGCTTTTATCATTATAATGATGATAATCATCGTTATCGAGGGACGGGTTTCAAAAGCACTCTTATAAGTCAATGATGATCTATAATAAAGAGGTAAATAGTGTATCCCAAAGGTTATTTTGAGCAATTGAGTATTAACTCAGCTTTGGTCTGGGCATTTTGGTCGTGGAAACTCGAAGCTGATGATGAGAATCTTTTACTATGGGCTTGGTCGGCTTTAAGCCATGAACAGTCGAGAGTTTCCGAGATAGCTATCTCCACAAGTTTGTCAATCAGTATTCCTTGATGTACGGTAAATTGTGGCTTCGATCATGATGCTAGCCAACTGATTTCAGGTAATTTTTCTATACGCCAGTGCAGTGCTTCTAGACGGTTAAGTTAAAGAGTTCCTTTTGGTATATGAAAGGAAAAAGGTAACTTATCCCTGGCCCGATGCGGGTTCTAGCCAAGTTTTCTCCTCTTCACATGAGGAAGTATGTTGAGGCACGTAAAGAGTGGAAGAGATCTGACAAGATAATCGAAGTCTATGATGATCAGATACGTCAGATGCACTGGCATCTCAGAGACGTGTTTAATGTAAGGTATCTGGTAATAATAGATGATATTATGATATTTTCTTGAACATTTTCTGTTATAAAGTGTATCAGTGATCATCAGGACTATAAATAATATGGCATTCTATTCTTGATAGTCGCTGGTCAGAGAGTTATTGCGCGGGCTAGGATATCATATACATGTGAGGGAGGATGAATCAAGTGGCTCAGATAAAAAGAGAAGGAATCGGAGCTGAGGTACCAGCGAGGAAGTGTAGAAGTTATACATTAGCTCCTATCTGACCGAGGATACAAGTTTAGAAACACTCATGGTAGTTGTAAGATGTTAAATCGGCGAACTGATGAGAACCGTTTTCTCAGTCAGAATATGCACACGCACATATGCGTATATGAATGGAACCTAATGATGAATTGAAACTATTGGGGACTCACAATGCTCATCACAATGGCGCATTGGGCCAGGTATTTATTCAGAGAATCTGGTGTGTACAAAACCTTGTGGACAATTCGGTAGATGTAGTAATAAGTACTTTTGAATAAGCTGCAAATGAATAGAAGTATATCCATATAGTCTGAGGTCTATCAAGTTCTTACTTTTACAAGGATAACAAGGATAAGAACTTGGGAGTGGTTGGGTGATTCGGGTATTGTATCCAGAATAGGTTACCGAATCTGTCAGACATGATGAAAAAAGAAGACAACATTGAAATCTATCAAATACCGTTGTAGATCGTCAAGGTCGGAATAACGACGGTTGTCGGATAAACCTAGAAAATTTATGTCATGACTTTCAGGACGTTATTAATATGTGTACATGTCGCTTGGGTGAAGCGCATTGATCAAGCCTATAAATCGGATACAGTTGGAAACCTGAAAGTATGAAATATTTTGGCTTTTGGGGGTTAAACCATCCGGTCCGCCGGTATCTTCCTTATATTTTTGAAACTTATAGAACGCTTCGGAGTGAGCGGACAAGTATTGGACGACCCACATGTTTGAGTGTGTGATTGTCTTTGAAATCACGAGTGCATAAATTGTGCGAAATTCTCCAGAAATAGTAACGGCTTACCTCTTCTTCAAGAGAACAACTTGAAAAGAAACACTAGGATACTGGCATCGCAACAATGTACAAAATAACGCGTAACAAATACTAACCATCGTTATGTGTAATGATCTCAGTGATGTCTGCCTGAAATTTTGTCGCTGAGCTGGCAAATTGCGGTTTCAATAATATGTCGTTTTGAAGGATTTATTTCGGTGAATGAATTCAACAAGTTAACTTATTTGCGATGCCAGGTACTGCTTGATGCTGGCGAAAATCCAGGCCCACTACTTGGCAAGTTCTCCGCTGGCTCTTATGCTTCGCTTAACTGGGTAACTAGGACACATACCCTAGTACTGCTGTGTAATGACTAGCACCAGGTCTGTGGCACCTTGATCTTTTCTTGAGTACAGAAATACCCACATGACCAGGTTTGAGGACACTTTTGTTCTCCTTTTCCGCCTGGCCTTCTAGAGGCGGATCTAACACAGGCGAAAGTGGATTCATTATCCAAGAATACTACGATATTGGACCGTGTAAAGTATAGCTTTCTCTCGTCTTAAATTAGAATCCTAAATATAAAAGTCGAGACAAGTTAATGAAACAACAAAAAAACGCTTTCCCCCGGCTCAAAATGTGGACTCGAGGACTTGCTACTCTTCTGGCTCTTATCCCACTTGCACTTGCTCAGCAAGCTGAGTGGGGACAGTGTATGCTGCCCTCGTTTTTATCTATTATTTGTTACATAATACTGATCTATTAATAGGTGGAGGTATCGGTTGGACTGGTGCAACTACTTGTGTCTCTGGAACTGTTTGCACAGTCATAAACAGCTACTATTCACAATGTCTCCCTGGGACGGCAAGTACAGTGGCTCCATCTCCGACTACCTCTGCGAGTGGTCCTGGATCGACCTCTGGCTCTGGCTCTTCAGGATCCGGGTTGAATGCACTCGCTAAATCTGCTGGAAAGCTTTACTTCGGTTCTGCGACGGATAACAGCGAGCTTTCTGATGCCCCATATGTTGCGATCTTGGAGAATAACTCTGAATTTGGACAAATTACTCCCGCAAACTCCATGAAATGGGTTGGTTTAATACCGCTTAGCCTGCCAGATTTATCTAATCTAATAAAATCTATAATTAGGACGCTACTGAGCCTCAGCGCGGTGTATTCACGTTCTCAGGTGGAGATCAAATAGCTCAATTCGCGGAGGCGAACTCACAACTTTTGCGAGGTATGCCTCTCCAGATCTAGACTTCGAATCTACTATAAATAGGTTGATTTTAGGCCATAACTGTGTTTGGTATAATCAACTTCCGAGTTGGGTAACTTCTGGGAACTTTAATGCTGCTACATTGACTTCGATTCTGCAACTACATTGCTCAACCGTTGTTAGTCACTACGCTGGAAAAATGTGAGTCAGTTATCTAAACTCCATGAAAAGTAAATGAAATAGACTTCTGAATAGATGTAAGCATGCTAAGAAACCTTTGACAAGGAAATTAGTACTGACAATAAGTAGACTCTTGGGATGTCGTCAACGAGGCGATGTATGTCACAGTTTCTGTGTGGCTATATCTAAGCTGATGTTTTCACTAACAGAGCAGATGATGGGACCATGCGTTCCTTTGTCTTCCAGAACACTATTGGGACAAGCTACATTAATACAGCCTTTGCAGCTGCTAGCGGAGCAGATCCGAAAGCCAAGCTTTACATTAACGATTACAACATTGAGCAAGCGGGTAAATCAACTGAAATCCTCAATCTATGACGACGTTTAATTCTTCATATAGGAGCGAAGCAAACTACGCTAATTAACTTGGTTAAGTCACTCAAGGCTGAAGGTGTCCCAATCGACGGAATTGGTCTTCAGTGCCATTTCATTGTCAACGAAATTCCGAACCTTCAGTCTACTCTTGAGACCATGACTGCCTTAGGTGTAGAGGTTTGTTGCGCACTGATTCTGTATGGTGAACTAGACTGAATTGAGATATGCTCATATTCAGGTTGCTATTACTGAGTTGGATATCCGAATGACTCTTCCATCTACTGCCACCCTTTTGTCTCAGCAGCAGGCAAACTATCAGACAGTCGTTGCGGCTTGTAAGGCTGTTTCTGGTTGTGTTGGTATTACAGTTTGGGACTACACCGACAAGGTCAGGACATGTTTCCTAATCCATCATACGAGCTTACTGTCTCATCGAGCTTTGTTAAATAGTACTCCTGGGTACCTAGCACTTTCAGTGGACAAGGCGCTGCTTGCCCATGGGATCAGGTTAGTAATTGAACTGTTATTTTAGACTATGTTACTAATAGTATCGACCCTCCAGAACCTTGCCAAGAAACCGGCCTACACCGGATTGCCAATGCCTTGTCATAAACTTCTTCACCTTTTCTCATTCTTACGTAGTATTAGGGGTATTATATTTTGTTTTTCTTCCTTTGAATAAATATAAGCAGATTCCATACCTAGTATGAGATGCGACTAAGACTAAGTAAGAGTTACGGTATGTAAACGCTTATATAAGCCGTTTGCTCCGTCGGCAAGGATCAGTATAATGTATTAGAAGTGACTTTCGAGATTGTTTCTACAAGACATATGTACCGATGAAGCCATCTTTAGCAAGACTAGCAAAATCCATCTCTGAGAAGCCTCTGAACTTGCGTAAGGCGAGCGCAAGCCTACTTCCACCAATTCCGTCAGTGCAACGTCCTCCAACCATCATAATTTCGCTTACATATGGTATTCTCTGAATAGGTTGTTTCGGGGTATACTTCGAGCTCATAGATGTCTTCCGTATGAGATGCGCTCTCTGGGTGACGATTATGTGAAGTCTGGTACGTACCTTATGCTCACTTCAACGGTCTTGGTAGCTCTTAACACGCCAATTAGAATTCCGGAGGCATAGGAAGATTGACAATCCATTGCACATAATGGGCTTTCTATCGCAGTGGAAAATGTACTTAGACGCTATACCAAAGGACAAAGATGCAGCTTCTCAGTGGACTGGAAGGAAACTTGATCCAACTGTCTTCGAAAAGGTGGGTAAAATATTAGTTCACAGCGGAAACTGTGCGAAGTCTGGATTCACATATCCATAATTTGTAGATGTCGGCGGAGCAGATCGGACAATTGTACGAGCTCATGCATGTAACAAAAAGCATTTGGAAGAGCCCAGACAAGTTGGAAGCAGAGGCCAAGGCAGAAGAATGAATGCAACCGGCCCTGGTGATGATCTCTTCTTGAATTGTTCAATTCAAGGCCTAGTCGCTTGCTTCCTCATGATGGATGGCCTCTACTATGTTTGTAAGTCTTACTTTAGACCCGTACATTCAACGATGCTGTGTCGCGATAATACAATAGCTTACACGTGAATTGTTTTATCGGTGCTGCACGGACTGCTTGCGTGAGACAGAGTCAAAACGTGGTCACTGTCGGATTACATGGGATTGGCCAATTGAATAGTCATGAGAGTCGATAGCTAGATGGCCAGATAAAAGGAAATGCAATTCTCAAACAATACAATTCCACATCTACAACTTCTTAGCTCTCTCTATCCCAACAACACACATCATGGCTGAAGCTGCTGTATGACTGTCCTTTTTTTGACTGCGTCTTGTTTTGTGTCTGAATGACTGTGTCCTGAATCCTTAGCGAATACCATCTGCGGGAAACTCACCTTTTGCAGATCTCCCGCCGATCTGTACTCAACTTGCAGAGGCGAAGGCTCGAAAGGGTGTGGATATAAATATAACGACCTTCGTTGAATTCTGAATCGTATATAATCTATATTCTTGTTATCAAGGTCTTACGTTCCAACAAATTGGAAATGCGATCGGAAAGGATGAACTTTGGGTAGCTGCAGTTTTCTATGGACAGGCAAGGCGAATACCATCTTTTATGAGAATAGCCGTCTCATCATGTGAACATCTGTAAATTCGCTGTATTTGTAACAGGCGAAGTTGGAACCTGAGCAAATTAAGAAACTTGCTGAGATTCTTGAAATCCCGGCGGTTCACATCAACAGTGAATTCGGCACACACTGGTGGCCAAACAGAGGTCTTGGACCAAGTCCTCCGACAGATCCAGTCATTTATAGACTGTACGAAGTGTGTACATATGTGATGAATGAATCATGGATTCAATCTTGATTGTCGTTTATTAGGGTATAATGGTGTATGGACATCCGATTAAAGTAAGATCACGGCCGGTCTATCATAGTTTGTGGCTTGCTAATACTATATCTTAGGCATTAATACACGAGAAGGTAAAGAATGTTCTCAGAGCACGGCTTCTATCTTACTAAAAGGAACTCTCGATGTAGTTTGGAGATGGCATTATGTCAATGATAAATTGTACCGTTAAAGTTGACAAGAAAGCAGACCCCGCAGGTGACCGTGTGGTACTCACTTTTGAGTGAGTCCTTCGCATTCAAGCCACACATGCAAGCTCTTACTAATTTCCCATGGGATGAACAGTGGAAAGTTTCTTCCTTACTCAACCTGGTGAGATAGGTAACAGCAATTGGACTCTGGTGGACACCGTGGTGGATTGGTTATCAAGCGTGAGAGAGGGAGAGTTACACATGTAATGTAATAGAAAGTAAAAGACGTACTGTAAAAATGGGATGTTCTCTTCACGGTTTATGTGATAATGAATGGAAATAAAACGGTAATAAAGATAGTATGTCGTACGCGTGGAGGCAGAACATCAGCGCTGGCTGAAGAGGATGCCGGCATAGTACCAGACGACAGTTATGTACTCATACCACCCAAACAAATCCGTCTTTCTTCTATCTTCGTCAACCGTACCACATTAGCTCCCTCCTTTTAGGCCCTTCAATAAACACTCTGATCTTCTTTAGCACACTGAGGAACTGAGCCACCTCGCACACAATAATAGGAAGCAAGTGGCTAGGGCAAGATAAGGTTCTTACGTACATGATCATCGACTATAAAAGAGGGGCGTGGCTGTTATATTCTCGTCCCTAGTCCATAAACCACATCCACCCTTCAGTTATTGTTCGCTCTGTCATTCTTTCGAGAGCGTAGACTGTCTGGATTTTTGGTCTCCCTACCCGCCTATTCTTCCTCTCTCTTCTTTGTAAACTTTCCCTCTTTCACTGACTCGCAGTTGTGGTTTTATCAGAGAATTTTTCGTTTCTGCGATCTGGAAACGGTTTTTTTGGGGGTAGGGATCCTTTCGTTACTCTCAAAATCACAAGTACAAGTATTCTTATTTTCCTTAAAAGTCTGGAAAACATAGTCTCTTGTCGAGTTCATTGCTTCTTGATCGTTGTGTGCTACCACACGTGCTGTGACTCTCGGTTATCTCTTTAAGCCACAATCTGCATTCCCATCAACGTTAGTTGTAAGTGTTCAGATGATCTAACTACTGAACTCCCATTACCCCCGGCACTTTTTGTCGCTGTCGGTAACAACTCTTCTTTGCATTCTTCATCAAAGCTTTGTTATATGATATTTATTTTGGGTCTCACTAATTGGTTATCCCTTCCCTTCATGGTGTGTTTCCATTCATACTTCATAGATTATTGTGGCTCGCAATTACGTGTGAAACTAGCTAGTAGCTAAAAAAACTTCCTCTCCGTCCCCACTTCCCTCTCTCGGGTATCCCAATTGGCAATGTCCACTGTCGAGAGTTTTGACTCTCCGACAGGGGCTTTCCCTCCTTCCGTAAGTTTGAAGCAGTTTTTACACTCCTTTTTACTCAACCTTTGGTTTTGCTTAAAATTTTATTGATGCCCGTTCTCCCGCTTATACCGATCTGTTTCTTTCTGGCCTTTTTAAACACAAGTTCGCAGCCTCGAAGCCTTTCTGGATCCGGAGGAAGGTTGCGTTGGCTGTACAGACTAATCGTACGGACAGGCTCCACTACATCGTGCCTCGTGAATTGGAGTCCTATCGCGAGCATTTAATGAATGCACGAGACCGCGTCTCCGAAGATACACCGCCTCCATCGCTCTCATCAACATCATCAGACGCTGGGGAAGTGTAACAGGATTAGGAGGCGAAGGAAGACGAGGAGGAAGATTTGGACGAGGAAACACGGTTGACTCCGATTTTTTAGCCAGAAGCTTGAGTTCCGTAACTTCGCCATCCCCAGCTAGTCAAACTGACGCGCAGAGTCCCATCTCGGACCGCTATACCGGTGGTGAGGATCATGACACGGGCGAGGATGAACGTGAGGAAGACACGGACATGGGCAATTCCGATGCAGAGAGAATGATACCGGAGGAACAGGTGTTGATTGAAGAACTACGCATTAAAGCCATCAGTCTCAAGAAGAGGCTTATGGAACGTTGGGTTAGTAGTACTCTTTTTTCTTTATTCATAACATCAAAATTTTCTTATCATTTGATTTGACTTTTCTCATACATTTATGCATCTTCGTGATCGTTCCTCTCTTTTTTTTAATTCCCATATCGAACTTGCATTGACGTTTTATGACGTCTTTCATAAACTCTGCTCGCAGAATAAAAAACTAGAAAAAGAGGAATCCGAAGATTTACTTCACTCCGACGAGCCGATTACGAAATTCACCAAGGGACACAAGAAAGTTCAGGAACATGCAGCTAAACAGAAGGGCACCATCCATTGCTCGTTCAGCTCCTGTGACTGGACTTTTTCCTCACGCACACAGACATTCAAACGACACATCTATACGCATTACCCATATGCATACTTTTGTCCCGTCTGTCTTGAAATAGTCTGTCGCGAAGACTCTCTCGATAGACACTTGCAAAACAAGACAAAGGGTCAGTGCGTTGACTCTGCCGGTGCTCGTCGTTTTCGCATTACGCGCGCATCAGACGGACGGGTCAGGGTCAATATGAATAAGAAGTTTTTCAATCTGTACTACTTGGGCGCGATGGAAGATTATGACATGCCCGACGAGCATTTTGAGATCATTGCAAAGCGCAAACGGAATGCTCCTTTGTTTTAGGAAACACACATCATAGGGAAAAAAAGAGAAAGGGATTTGATTTTTTTAGTCTTCGTGAAATTTGTAAATGCTGATGTTGGTTCCTTTCCTTTCCTTCCTTTTTTGTACTTGAGAGAAATATTTTTTGTCTGGATCTAAATCTCACCTTTTATAACATGTAACCACTTTTTGTAGGGTATATGGAATCTCACCTTGTAACTTGTAATGAAATGAATTTGATGATATGTTAAAAACAAGTTTTTAAAATAATATCCTTGCGTTTCCTTCTTGCGATTCATAATATGGCAAATTAACTTTATTTGATGGTTATTCTTCACACTTTATATTACAGTTGTAGAACATATATTGTGTATGCGTTTATAAGGTGATGATGCAAAAATACAGATTTAAGTTGAGTATAAAAAGCTAGATAGATGTGCAAGACTATAGAAATAATGTAACACGGCATTGTAAAATAGGAAGTAATATGAGGAACAATGTGTCAGAGTAAAATGAAACAAATCGGCTTGAAGAAATATTTTGAAATTAGAGATAAGCTTCTGGGCCGAGAGTAGGCTGTTACGTATATAAATCAGTATGTTATGGATTCAGTTCAAAGTTTATCAACATACCTTAACTTGCTGGAAGTTTAGATATGCACGCTCAGCATCCCATCCATTGTTCTGCAAGCAGTCAATGGCAAACTTAACGTTCATTGATGTTCGCTGACAAAGTGCCACAATAAGACTCCTTTGAGGGTCAGGCTATGAAAATAAAGTCAGAAGTCAGAAAATCATACAGTGTTAGCAAGCGATGAATTACGAACAATCGAGGCGAGCTGAGCCTGAACGTCAGGCGCCATTAATCTTTGGTCAAGAGTCGTCTGGTGTGTTAATCCTTGCGCTGCCGATGGAATCTGCTTCGATGTTGACACGCCCTCACTTTGTAGCGACAGAGGGCCCGGACTCCATACCTGCGGACTCGAGTAGGGCCTCACCGTCAGTTGATCAGACAGAATTGACAACGGCCAATTTGCGGCGGCGGCTCTGTATTGATATGTCAGACCACTATGCAATAGAGGGTTTTAAAAATTTGTAACCTACCTCGAACCGGGAGGAGGAATTGCAAGCATGAATGACCGATCAAACGAACGGATTCCCATAGAAGGAGCTTAACATAAAGAAATTAGTAATTATATAGATTAACCTATCAAAACAACTTGCTTTCTTTGAACTCTCCGTGTAGGCTTAGTAATAGCATCGACGAACCACCATGGATAACTGGCCAGGCGTCGATGCAGTACTTGTCAGCGGCACCTGCCATTTCGTGCATTGTGCCAGGAAGACTATTCAGTGTCTTGATAATTTCATCTGGACCCTTATGCAGAGTACGGATTTCGCGGTCTACTCCGAATTTGACACCAATTACACTCAAGTTACGAGAACCTCCAGACTGGTTATTTAACCAGGGCCCCCAATCCAGCTTTCTCTGGTTCGGCATCGCAGGGGATGTATGCCACCCCTGAATACGTGCGCGGGCGGAATCTGCGTATACGCAGTATACGAGAACGTAGCTTCTGAATCATAGACGTCTTCTAAAGCCGTTCGGTTCGTATCGAAGAGTGGTAAAAAACTATGTAGAGGATAAAGTCAGCTAAGATGAAGATCTAGCAAAACATAAAGCCTACCGGGATAGGAATGCGCTGATTATCGAGCCATCTACTCCAGTGATGAAAGAAGGGGACATGTCGTGTGGGAAGAAATTTGGCTCTGGAAGGTTTTGTGGAATGGGGTCCGACGTCGAGGGGACGGCTTCGTTAAAGGATAACCTAGGTAAAAGCTCCTGATCCAAAACTTGCAGCGACTGGAACCTCCTCATCATACCACTTAAATGAAAACTTTTAAATAAGCTCAGAGTCAGGCTTCTGAAATGCTTACCTTCTATACTGGTCGATTCTATTAGACCGTACTTCCTGCTCCCGCAGAGGGTTGCCAGAAAAAATGAGTTCTCTTAGAGCGGTCAATTTCTTTGTTTTTGAACCTGCAATGTAATCGATATCTCGCCATGTCCTTAATTTGTTATCTTGCAATGAAAGGTTTTTGACTTCTGGGAGATAATGGGATAATGGTACCAGCTGGATACCGGCCGTTATGTTATTGTTTGCTAAAGAGATTGTCTCGACTGGAGGATGTAACTGCGAAGCAAGTTTGAATATAACCGGATATTCTTTACGGTTCGCACCAGGTTGCCCAGGGGCAACAATACGGTTCTTTTTTAGCACTTCTTCATCTTTAAGATTCTACATGACAGTAGGATTAGGACAGAAAAACACACGATAGTTTTTACACATACTTCGAGGTTCAAAAATCTTGACTCAGGATTGTATCGTTTTTGCACTAATTCTCGCCACACTTCAAGTGGTTTGGCAGTCGATCGGGTGCCACTTTTGCCCGCACGGATTACACCTGATCTAGAAGCAGCCCTCGAACAGCAAGGGGATTTGAAAGAGAACCAGTGATTCTTTGTACTGCCTACTCCAACCCAAGTAGAAATATAGATTGAAACCAAGCAAACAACCATATTCATACGATACAATAGTCATATAGTAGCACCGAATGGATAGATATGTAGTATGGAAAGAGGGTACATCGTAAGCATATGTTACAAAGACTATGAGACCAAAGAAATGAAAACTAGAGCAAACAGCTAGCAATGGGGCTAGCTAGGCTGAATGCATAAGGCAGGAGGTTCACATTTACCATTTTGTTTGACAACTCTGAAGAGCCAGAAGACTTGAATAAATCCATTGTTCGTTGCCGGTGGCCTGGCTTCTTATCATGCTTTCTACGGGTTGGTCCAGCCTTTGTGCCATCACGCATAGCGGTGTCCTGGTCTCTCAATAGACCTGACGACTTGAGAGCCCTGTTGGCCAGTCCGTGCGGACGAGAGGATGTTGAAGCCATCGTTATTATAGATACACTCTAGGAAAGACTTCAACGTAAGACGCGTTGGAGAGTATTGTTACAGCGGCAAAGCGTGCAGTTTGATGCGAATGCTGATAATGAGAAGAATCAAGGACGACGACGTCGTAGACGTGAGGAATGAAGAAGGACAATGGAGTGTGGTAGTTTGCTCGTTACTGTTACATGTCGCGGTCATCGGATTAAGTCACCTGTTCCCACGATACTTTCCTTATTCGATCGTCTTCTATGAGCTCCTCTCCGATCGAAGACGACTCACCCGAGACTAAAACCCGTTTCAGCACATGACTCAACACTGGTCAACACCATTTTTGCGCACTCCAGGCGATGAATGCGTGTCCTATGAATCCTCACAAAGACTTGCTCTTATTATACTAAATCAACCTTTTTCCGAGGAATTGCTTGTTCGCCTCTGGAACGCATGTCAATGGCGTGCTTGTGCTGATGGAGGTGCTAATAGAATGTATAATGTTGTAAATTCTAGTCCAAGACTCAAGAAAACAAAGTGAATATGAAAATATTACGCTTCTTCAATACGGCTAATTAATATCCTCTTTTAAATGCGAAACAGTTTTATACCAGATTTAATCAAGGGAGACCTAGACTCACTCAGTCCGGACATACAAGAATATTTTGAGGGTCTTGTAAATGCCTTATGTTAACTAATTATCAGTAGATTGATATAATAAGGGCGTTCCTGTTGTTAGAGACCCAGACCAAAACTCAACGGACTTGATGAAGTGTATATCCTCTCTTGAAGAACTTGAATCTCGTACGCCCGACAAACCGCAGGTGTGTATATGCGTGATGGGCTTGTGTTCTTCAGCTGACCCATGACATCTCAGTTCACCATAATACTATTGGGGGGTCTATCGGGACGGTTTGACCAGACTATACATACTGTATCGTATCTACACAAGCTTGCCAAACGTAGACACTGGACTTTTGTCGTAACGGATGATAATATCGGCTGGTATCTAAATGCGGTACGTAGCTAAAAAGAATGCTAGCCATTCGCTTATATTATATGAATTGAAATATATAGGGGGAGCATTTGATCGATGTTGACGTAGGTTTGATAGGCCCTACTTGTGGTCTTCTACCGGTCGGCGTAGATTCATCTGTCATAACGACCCGTGGACTAAAATGGAATTTAAGTCAGTCTTCGCAGTTTACGCTTTCAACACAAATTTTAATGTTGTTTCTATAGATAACTTTGAATCTTCTTTTGAAGGACTTGTATCCTCTTCGAATGCCGCTGTTGGGAATGAAATATATGTTTCCACATCTAGACCCATTTTCTTCAATATTGAACTTGCTTTCTTGCATATGTAATGTTTTGATTTTACGGTCACCCGCTATTGCAAACTAGGCGTACATCATGTACAATGATAATCATGTTCATTTGAGAATCATAATCATAATAGAATAGATATGATGTAACTGGCCGATTGAAATTAGCTTAGGGAATGCATAAATCACGTGTAAAGCGGGATATCCTTCTTTCATGTGAAATTATTGACAATGACTAGCATCCGGTGCCAGACTTCATAAGCATCTGACCTTTTCGTTTATCCCCTCTATTCATTGAAGTTCAAACACGGGGATATGTCATTATCATTCAAAGGTCATACCGTCGTCGTCACTGGCGCTGGAGGCGGTCTCGGAAAAGCGTGCGTTGACAGTGGACGAATGTAGGAGTTGTACTTCACGCGCTAACTAATTTGTATCTGGACAGTTATTCATTACTTTTCGCTTCTCGTGGCGCAAATGTCGTAGTTAACGATGTAAGTAAGGAAGCAGCTCAAAAGGTAGTTGAGGAGATCACCAAATGTACGCACCGCCTCTTGCCTGTGATTGACACCTGAACTCAACTTAGTCTTGTAGCGGGTGGGAAGGCCGTAGCAAACACATCATCAGTTGAAGACGGTCAGGCTGTAATCAAGACTGCAATGGACACCTTTGGAAATATTACCATCTTGATAAACAATGCCGGTATCCTTCGCGACCGAGCGTTCAAGAATATGTCCGATGCGGAGTGGGATCTTGTTCAGCTAGTACACCTCAAGGGCGCTTTTGCATGTACCAAGGCTGCCTGGCCTCACTTCCGTAACCAAAAGTTCGGTCGTATAATTAACACTGCAAGTGCTGCGGTCTATACGGGAATGTAGGGCAGGCAAACTACAGTGCAGCCAAGATGGGTCTCATCGCTTTTACGAAAACACTTGCTGTTGAGGGAGCCAAATACAATATTCGAGCTAGCGCTATTGCACCTATGGCTGCAAGTGCTATGACAGAGACTATAATGCCACCAGATATGCTTGCTGGGTTGAAGCCTGAATTTGTTGCCCTTTCGTTGCAGCACTAGTCCATCCCGACTCACCTGACGCGTCTGGACGCGCATTTGAAGTGGGTGCAGGATTCATTGCTGAAATCCGATGGGAACGTAGCAAAGGTGCTGTATTCCGTGCGGATGCTTCATATACTCCCTCAGCTATCAAGCAACGCTGGGGAGAGATTACAGATTTCAATGAACCCGATCATCCCCAACATCTCAGGGACTTTGACCCGATTGTGAGGTCCCATCTTTTCGTGCTCAAGCAAGCTGATATTCATCTTAGATTAACTTAGTCTAAATTAAAGGCCTCTTTGGCTATGACTGCTGCAAATCCCCAAGCTTCCCCCGAAGTTCGTTTTGATGGAAAGACTGTCATAGTCACGGGTTCCGGTGCTGGTCTAGGAAGAGCCTATGCACACATGTATGCAAAACTGGGCGCCAATGTAGTCATCAACGATGTTAATGAGAAAAATGCCATCTCTGTTGTTGAAGAGATTCGTAAGGGTTAGTGACACTTCTTTTCCCTTTAAAAGATCCAACGTCTAATAAGAACCTATCCTCAAATAGCTGGAGGGAAGGCGTCTGCGGCTGTGTGCTCTGCAGAAGATGGGGATGCTATTGTAAAGGCTGCCCTAGATGCATTTGGAGGTGTCCACGTTTTGGTTGCAAATGCTGGGATCTTACGCGATAAGTCATTTACTGCTATGTCCGAACAAGATTGGGATGCTGTAATCGCCGTTCACCTAAGGTCACTCGTTGCATGCATTATATCTGTAAATTTATCTTTGTGACTCAACGAATTCATTTCTGTTTATAGGGGAACATTCAAGTGTGCAAAGGCCGTTTGGCCTATATTTCAAAAACAGAAGTATGGGCGTATCGTAACTACTTGTTCTCAAGTTGGTATTTGTACGTAGTTTTATGTCACCGGGATAACTCATGTGCATGCTCTAACGGTGTATTCATTTGTAGACGGAAACTTCGGACAAGCTAATGTAAGCGAACACATGGCCATGCACGATCAATGTTATTTACGATACATCTAAGTATGCAACAGCCAAAGCTGCTATACTTGGCTTGACTCGCACTCTTGCTTTAGAGGGTGGAAGATATGGTATACTTGCAAACTGTCTTGCCCTCAGGCTGGTACTGCTATGACTAGCACGATATGGTTAGTACATATATGATGATTCTTAATGGCATTACTTAACCCTTCGACAGGCCTCAAGAAATGGTCGACGCTTTCAAGGTCGGTTCTGCGCGTCATCAGTCTAATAATATGTTCCGCATGCTTAAACGTACTATAGCCCGATTATGTTGCTCCGATGGTTGGCTTCCTTACAAGTGAAGGTACCATATCATTTCGTGATACGATATCCGGATACCTATTGATAACGCCTTTTAGCGAACGATGAAGTTACTGGTGGCTTGTTCGAGGTTTCTGGGGGCTGGGCAGCCCAAACTCGCTGGCAGCGTGCTGGGGGCACGGCTTCCCCGTGAATAAGCCTCTGACTCCAGAAGCTATCCTTGGTAAATGGGACATAATCACAAACTTCGGTATGGATTATTGTGGTCATAATTGGAGTAGAGTTTTAACTTGAATCATATAGACGATGGCCGCTCCACATATCCAACAACTACGCAGGAGGCTATCCAACAGGTATATTTTATCAAGCTATGCTGGCTTACATGTTAACCCCGCAATCTAGATCATTGAAAACTTTAATAATGAGGGATCAGATGAGACGGATGCAAGCCCATATGCAGATTCCGAAGATTCGGACCTCGTCGCTGAAGCAAAGAAAACTGTTCCCGATCCGACAACATTTGATTATACCGAACGCGATGTCATCCTATATAACCTGGGAGTTGGAGCCGAAGCCACAGAGTTACAATGGGTATATGAGAATGATGATAATTTCTCTGCCTTACCGACATTCGGAGTCATTCCACAATTTGAAGCGAGCTCTGGGGTTCCACTTGATTGGTTACCAAACTTTAACCCTGTAAGTAATTTTTAAGATTATACCTATTGAGATATAATACAACAGATGATTAACTGAGGTATGTTATTGATCTCGGTGGGTGTAGGCCAAACTATTACATGGCGAACAATATCTTTCCATCAAGGGACCGATTCCGACAAGCGGAACTATGATCAACAAGCCAAGGTTCGTACAATACCACCAAATCCGACATCTTTATAGTTATTTATTTCTTATCTTCTCGTTTAGATTGATGGAAGTTCTTGATAAGGGAAAAGCAGCAGCTGTAACTTCGATTGTTGAGACTATCGATAAAGCAAGTGGAAAAGTTATCTTTGAGAACCAATCAACGGTTTTCATCAGAGGAAGTGGTGGCTTCGGTGGGAAGCGCACAGGTTCAGGTAAATCTTCATCCCATATCTTGTACTTTTCTTCTGTGATTGGCTAACTCGGGATGACCTATGCGCGCCGCGACGCTTTATATCTATCAATATGATTTTTGCGTTTGATTAGATCGCGGACCAGCAACCGCTGCGAACACTCCTCCTAAGCGTAAACCTGATGCGGTTGTGGAGGAGAAAACGGCGGCATCTCAGGCTGCATTATACAGGTACGTCCTCCGTGTTTTAAAAATATCAATCTTCTCAGCTCTCTTAACATAACACGACCATTGTTCCCCATAGGCTGAGTGGGGATCTCAACCCTCTTCACGTAAGTTGCTGCATTCACCCGTTTTTTCATCTAGGTTATTTTTACTAATTTCTTACTCAAATGAACTATCATATTTATAGATTCTACCTGAGTTCGCCGCTGTGGGTGGATTCGACAAGCCGATCTTGCATGGACTTTGCTTTATGGGTATTTCGGCTAAACACGTCCTTAAAACTTTCGGTCCTTACGAGGATATCAAAGTTCGGTAAGTCTAGCTCGCGATTATAACCGCAATTTAACACAGCCCCCCCCCCCCCCCTCTTGTATCTAATCATCCTATTACCTCTACTTCCCCGCTCACTGTGATAATTGATAGATTCGCTGGTGTGGTGTACCCTGGCGAGACATTAATAACGGAAATGTGGAAGGAAGGGAATAAGGTCATCTTCAGTAAGCTTTTTAATCACCCCTTCCACCTCTCTAAGGTTGGCTGCTAAACGGAGCGACGTAATTTAATCATTTTTTTCTGTAGCCACGAAAGTTAAGGAGCGTGGGACGACTGTGTTAGCTGCTGCTGGAGCCACACTCGCCTCTTCAGGACAAGTCAAAGCAAAACTCTAAAATTTGCAGACTGAATAAAATGCGCTTCTTTCTTTCCTTTTTACCCATGTTCGTGTTTATGTAATACAGCATCATTCATCCTTGGTTTTTGAGGTTACCCTTTCTCCATTGATACGTGCTTTCTTCCTTACCTCAATGCATGTTAATTTTATTGTATCATCATGTATTCCTAGATTCGAACTATAACCTGATCTTCTTGTAACTTCCGCGAGACTAAGTGAACCAGGTTTCTCACAATCACAAGCGCACCGAATCACACAGCGAATCACACAGACAATCACACAGATTATAACTATGACAAGAAAATTTATAAGATAGAAACCCTGATGTCAGATAAGATTAAGGAGGGAGTAGCGGGGAAGGGGGAGAGAAAAAAAAAACTGATGGCTGATAAGGCTACACTTAAGACTGAACAAGAGGTCATAAAATAAAACTTCAAAGTAAAGAGTTGTGTAGCATGTACCAGTCCCTAACTTAGAAGGTTTAGAATAAAAGGTGCGAGGGAAGGTGGGAGAAGGGTATAATGGTAGTAATATGTACATGAATAAAGGGGGTGGTAAAAGAGGGACTTAAATTATGTGATTTCGGAAAGTAAAAGAAGTTGAAAAAGAGAAAGACACTATAAGGCAATACAGAGTTCTTGAATTGTCTCGCAGTGATAAAAAAAGAAGAAGAAGAAAAACGTTATACCTGGCATAAGCAAGAAAAAAAAGGCGAGAAGAGAAGACGTTTATTGAGCTTCGGTCCATTTATGTACATTGGGCCAAGACTTCAGAGATATCACTAAAATGGGTAGATTACAGGCGTTAGAAAACATTAGATATCGGGTAAAATGATAGGGTATCTCACCTTCCAGGATAGAACCAGAAAGAGACCGCAATGATGAGATATAAACACATCAAGATCATTCCTTCAAGCCAATTTGACTATTTTACAAGGTTATTGATGAGCAATTGTAAACATGGTAAAATGGAAGACAACATACCTTGCCATCCGCAACAACGTAATTTACGGTTAGCACAGCTAAAAAGAGTGTCTTAAAGAGAACAATGACAGGTCGGTAATGTTGTAAAAGGAAGAGAATCGTGCGGAAGTACATACCACTGACTCAAATGGATCGAACAAGAGTAAAAGGGGTTTTCCAAGACCCCATGCAATGATGACCATCAAACTAAAGTTGAAAGAAGGGTCAGTAAATCGATTGAAGAAAAGGCTGAGTAGTTAATACGCACGGAATAACGAAAAGGGCAATTTGCTATAGAAAAAGATTGAGATTAGTTTTACATAGATGAGATGATAATCGAATACGGACAATACTAGATCCGACCGCAACACCGATACTGAGCGTGAGCTTGTCCTTCACTGATACCGTGACCGCAGTAACATGTTCTGCCGCATTACCAACAATAGGAAGGAGGATCAAACCGACCCACTCCTTACTAATTCCGCTTCCGCTTGAGGTAACGCCATCGATACTGTCAACCAACCATTCGGCTGTTACTGCAACAAGCTGAATAATTATATAAGTATTACTTAATATGTTGGAGTAGATAAAGTGGATAGATAGACGCACAACTGTGACCACGACGAGCAAAACGATGCACATTGACAAGCTCATACTTGGCTGCTCTTCCTCCTCCTCTTCATTCTGTGCTTCAACGGAACCGGCGTCTACATCGTTTCCGTTTGCATGCCCGCTTGCATGTCCACTCTCGGAACCGTTTTGTGTAGACGTTTCACCGTTGGTCTTCTTTGAGCGGTAGTTCAACTTGCTCTTCATCCTTTCTACAACCGCGCTTGTCTCTGCGTCGTAACGAGTAGAAACAAAGTTGTCCTTGTGTTTGTCATCATATAGACTAGCATGAGACCACAATTGGAAGACCAGGTATGAAGCGTAGACTACCCAGAAATCAGATAAATTTGACAGATGTATAAATATGAGTACTTACTGAATAGAAGGATGACAGCTACCCCATGACTGAGTTTCTTGATATCTTCGCCCTCTTCACCGTTTGTCAAAGGATCCTCGGATGGGTCTGTTGCATCAGGCTGTACAGCAAGATGGAAAGCGCCTGGATGCAAGGTTTATGCAAGCGCGCATGAAATGAGAAGAATGTTATTGTTACGTGGGAGAATTACATACCGGGCAACAATACAGCAACGACGCTGAGTGTTAACAGAGAAGAATTAATCTGACTAGCGCCTGTAGCGCATTCGACAGGGGAATATCAAAAGAGAGAAACGTGGCGATGTACAGCGACGCCAAGAATAGTGGGATGAGCGCCAATCAAAAGAAGGCCCAGGCATTGCGGGGAAATGACGAAAGTTCCGATATCATTAATTCGGCATGGACACAAGTAAGAGTATAAATTGAAAAAAATGCGTAGAGATCAATCAGTAAGGTCAAAAGTATAAGCGAGAATACGCCCTCAGAAAAAGAAAAAAAAACGCACTAGCACCGAAGCCCTGTTCTTGGAAGCGTGTACCACCCGCAAAAAAGCACATACCCAAGACAAGCACTAAAATGGAACTGTCAAAAAATGGTTATTTACGGAAGATAATTTGTTATGGGGCTTACATAGATTGCTCAAAATTGACCCGATTACTATACGAGGCCCAATAAAATTAGATCTTATCAGTAACATGCTATCTTATAGCACCGTTGGAACTCACGTGAAGACTGGACTACTTGAAGCTCGCATTTGAGAATGGCAATAATCTATATCGGTCCAGAGTTCAGTAACGTAGTATGATTGCGAATGGAAGCTGCCAAAAGAAGCAATCACAAAAATACTCACAGCAACAATAAGCTCCACGCTAGACACATTACATTTCACCGAAGTTGTGCGATACGTTAGCGTTGAGAAGGATTAATGAGATCATGATAAACTTACGCATTTCCCTAAGAGAAGGACATCAATACGTTGAGTGACAAGTAGACTAGAGATAGTAACTCACCAGGGTTGCGTTCAGAAGACCTGCGAGGGTTTGGCCAACGCGCATTGACAGTTCATCAGTGGCAAGAGACAGTAGCTAGCAACCGAATAAGGACACGACAAACGACCGGTGGACATGATGAAAACAAACCTTTGCAAGAGGGATAATGGCGAGGAAGGAGACTATGACGTATAAGATAACATCATTATGAAAGGAATAGCAAACACTCACAAACGAAGACTAGAACATGGTTGTCCTTCATACCAAAATTGAAACCCCACTGTGAGACGTCATTGTTTAGTGTCCAATCCAGGACTACATCAGTTTAGAAACATACCGATAGAGGAATGCAGAGCAGTAAGATGTTCAACCCTAATCTCAGAGGTATGTAAGTTAGGAACGGGTTTGATAACAAGACTTTACACCATACATGAACCAAACAGAATGGCCTTCAAACCCTGCCAGAATCCTGGGGCTTTCCCCACCTTTTTCGGAGGTGTCAGCATATCCTTTAACGACAGAGACCGTCTAGGTGTCCTCCGCAGAGAATTCAGCATCGGTACTCTTGATACGTTTGTGGGAGTGCGCGAAGGCTGTTCGTGATGTGTCGAGCTTTGAGAAGGGTCGACTTGAGGTTCATCATGCATCGGACCTTTAGATAAAAATAATGTGGGAAGAGACACAAAATATGATAAGGTTTAGCCTCGGTTTGCCATGGAAGCAGAGGAATTGCGGAAATTAGAAACACATACCTGGTGAATCGAGTATGTTCGACATTAACTAGCAGTAAATGCACGCCTTTAGTTGGCTATGCCAAGTAAAGTGAGATAAGTTTGAGAAAAATATGAAGTGAGAAAAGAGGGGCGTTGAGTGGATCAAATTGAAATGAGGGTTCGCGTATTTATACTTGTCAATAACTGGAAGTGTACCCGTATATTGCACTCCGTCCAAAAGGCCACAGACGCGACCTCTTGCTCGCTTATTTTTTTCACAAAAGGCCTATGTATTCCGCAGTACAAGCCCATCGTCCCCTTTATTCTGTACTGCCTATATCTTATATGCCTTTCAACTTCCATAGCACTCACGAGCTATATATCGTTTTTTATAACCTCATGAATAAGTCTCACGGGCGCTCCCCAGAGTCCGGAAATTACCTAGTATGGTGTTCACACACTTAGAATAAATCCCCGATGATCAATCCATATCGAGTCTCTACATTCACGCATCGACTTTGTCTTTCTAATTATGAAGCTACGGTAAAGAATACCGGGCCATGATGATTTCAGTATCCACCTTTCTACTTCCCTCAGGTGGCTTACTTTCCTGAGTCCCTTTGAGCACCACATTAATGCGACAGAGCGCACTGACAATGACTGCGCTTCGGCCCTGTGGCTCGTCTTATCTTTCTATGCGCGAATAGACGTCGGCAGGAGAAAAACTGTGTTTTCGGGGCGCCTCCTGCACAGCATCGAAACGTTAAATTACTAACGAGTACGCTCTTGTGCACGATAGGCCTGCTGAAATGGCTCGGGAAGTCTTTCCCATAGCTATTTCTTTTTTTAAAAAAACGAATCTAGGGGTGGAATCTAGAAGGGCCCCCTTTTATCATCAGCTCTAGGGGACTTCCGTTTGTCTTACCTTCAAAGCAATGCTATCGCTGTACCCTATACAGTTTATATAACTCTCAAAAGCAAAGGAACTGAAAAGGGCTATGCTAGCCATGATTTTCACGGGCCAGTGTCTTACCTACTAGCGCTGACTGACACTCGACTATTCTCTCTCTGGTAATACCCTCAAACTACACTGCCTCGCATTATGGTCGTGTATACGCATCTACATTTTTATCACTGATGACCAGCATGACGCCGTCTTACATGTGTCCTGTTTAATATTATATCCATAAACATAGGTTAGATCCTCAAGTCGACAAAAGAATAAAATTTTCTGTCTACTTACCTACAAATGTGGATCATGGATCATCGTTGTCTCCTGTGACTTTCATATGTCTCATATATACAACCGAAACTATACTACTTACGTTAAACACGTTCAACGGGTTGTGGGTGTGTGTATACCGCTGTGAAGTCACTGACTGTAGTAAATATAGAGACATTTATTGAGAAGACACGTTCCACGGAATCTTTCATATACATTTACTTCATGCCTATACATTCAAGCGGGTACCTCATGACTCATGTTTTATTCCTTCTTTCTATTATCTATCTACGTGTATATGGAACAAAAAATATGGTGTCTACAATCACTGAAATTCTATATACTATTAATTTACTTATAAAGAAACACATTTCGCCCTTGGATACCAGGCCTACCGAAAAAACCGAGGACAACCTTTAGATCTTACTTACTCAAGGACCTTGCTCGTAACCATGCTTAGTAGCCGTGTATAGACAGTTTATTTCTAGACCTCCTATTATAGTTTACAAGGCGTGGAAAGTGGGACCATATTGAAACTACCCGTCCAGAACATTGAACATCATATACGCAACGAATCCTTATTGTTAAATCTTTACGTTATGTGAAATTGGTTAGTCCTAGATAGAATAAGAGGTGTTTGGAACATGACGTTATTTAGTTGGGTTGCTTCAATCCAGCAACTTCTACAAACCTGTGCAATCTATTGTTAAGATTGTCGAGAAGGACCCATTTACCACCGATGTCGGCAATCTTCCCTCCTTGCGGCTCTCACGATACTAATCCTTTGGATTAAGTATTCATGGAACCAAAGCAAATTACACACAGCACTTTCTCAGCCTTTTCTCTTCTTTCAAAGCACATTTTCCTTGATTCTCTATGCCAAGCCATGTGCTCTTGGTTATTTATAAACGAGTACGGATATAACGGAGCGGATCAGATTAGGTCAACTTGGAGCACGTTAATCAAATAACATCGGTCAAACAAGAAAAAAGGACCGTGACCTCGTGATAGTGAAGACATCGAACACGATGCAGACATAAAAACACTTCCATCTTGAATTTGTCTGGACTTGCGAAAATAGCAGTTCTAATTATACCTTTTTTCACATTTGAACTCAGCTTAGGAGTATAGTCATCCCGGAATGCAAAGTTGCTCCGTTTGATCTGTAATGGTGATGTCATTAGGTCAGCCCCCCTACCAAGTCACTTAAAGTGAACCCACTAAAGCTTGGTGTTCTCATGACCAATCAAAATGACTTAGCCTGGTCCGTGAAGGAGACTTTTCATTAGAAGTTAACAATCTTATTATACTCACCAGTGACGTTGATAGAATCGATTTCATTACGAAACGGACTTCAGTTCACTCTCCTTATGAACCCCTGCTCTCACTTGATACCGAAAGGTGATGAGGAGCTCCTACAGTTAAGCTTTTCACAATAACTAGCTATCAAATTACAAAGGGTCTAGAGTCGACCCAGCAGTCTTGTAGCCAGCTGCGCTCCTTCATTCGGAAACAATTTTATATATTTTATTCTACTCTTCTGAACTCACTCATCATTAGTCATGGATTCACCATCATAATGTATACATAGCGGTGTCTAGACAATCACAGCTCTTTACATGTATCCAGTCACGATAGTACCTCCTTATGATACGAAGTTTCATATGAATTCTTAGAATCCTCCACTAACGAGTTCTAGTGGTATAGAGCTCTGATACATCCAAGAAGATACCGATAATTATAGAACTATCTAAGTCTCGGGCACTTAATAAACCCGGTTGGCTGATGATTTCATAGGGTACAGTTTCTCTCTCAAACCCTTCTTCTAAGCATAGATTGGCGGAGTACATAGGTAACGAGTTTAAACTTAGCACCCCTTTTCCAGGCTTGTGTGAAGACCAAGAGCTTCTTGTATTCTTTAATTAAAGGATGATGGTTATTTCCTTCTCTTGTAGTGATAGGAGACTTCGTAGGTTGCCAATAGAGAAAGGCGTGTTGGTTCTTATTGTTTACGCTTGTGTATTCGACGTGAGAAGTCACTGAGTACGTGATTGCTGCAAGCTGATTTTTACTTCTGACTACAATAGATAGTCGTCAAAAAATCTTCTGAACATAACCATAAGGGAAGAAAATCCAGGCTACATTATCAACTAAATTATGTTTCAACTATTGATATGAACTATAAATATGTAATCAAGTTGAAATTCACATGCGCGTAGATCTGATTTGCATAGTTTTAAAGGAAGGATTGGTACTCTTTAGATGTACTTGTTGCTGCAACAGCAGTGCCGAAACTTTGATAAGACGTGTTTCTTCATATGAGGTGAGACATTTTAGGTATCTTATAACAGTTTGATCACTCTGAAAACTCTAAGGCACTGTTTTCATCAATGGATCAAGAAATGCTTTCACCTTAACTTAACGACGATCAGTGTTAGCGGTCTTAGATGATTGGGATTTACCTGATTGAAATCGTTTCTTAACGATTGACTATTTGCTTTCTTCGCTTTTAAAGGGACTAATCCCGCTATTGTCGTATTCTGTTTCGCTAAACTCTGACAGAGCAGTTGAGACGATGCTCGCAATCGTCTCATCCTATAGTTTAAATATACATATTACGATAGCAGTAGATCCGCAAAGAATGGGCTGAGTGAAGAAAGTGGCGCACCCAAGGAAACGTGGACCATCAACACCTCTTTGATCATCAGAGATACTGGACTTTGCCATCCAAACATCCTTAATAGATGCTCAATGCTTTTGACACTCTTCTGGAAGTGCAAACTATAGGCATAGATACCGCATCTTGATTTGATAGCTCTCCGTACTGAAACAAGGTTCTTGGAACTTAGGAAGGATGCGTATTCTTGGCACTCTCTTCTACTTCCCGTATTCTAAAGTAGATACCGAGATGTGCTATAAATCGGCTCCTATTCAACATAGAGTTTCTTACATATTCGCTCTTCCCACTATCGTCATCGTCACTAAAACGTCACTAACATGTCCAGCAATTCGACTCAACCGTCTTTAGGTGATCTATTACAAGAAGCAGAAACTATAAAAGAATTCGTATTTATCATTCAATTAGTGAAATACGCAAGCTGTGAGCTTCTTATCGGTTCCTTAACGTGAAGAAACTATACTAACTACACTTGACAATAAGTAACATCTATGGTCTTGTATTTATATAACTATGGTTTGTTTGTACATGTGCATGTATGACTTTAGACTATAGACTAACTTGATAATCCTGGCAGTAACGACACTTGACGACGAAGTATCAGTTATGTGGGTGAGTTCGATCTTCTCCCATTCATATGATAGACTAGCAAACTGAATGTAATCTACTAGAAATCGAGTCGTGGATATGGAAAGATGCTGTATTACTCTGTAAGAATGGAGGATAAAATAGCACATACGTACATGTATCTAAACTCATTCTATAGCTAAGATATCTATCGCTATTCAGCACGATGTGAGCGCATCATTTATATCTCATATCTCAAATCACTCTATTTAATTGGCACAATGTGGCAGTTTTATAAATATCGGTCAGTTCATGTTTCTTATATATCAATCTTTGCATCTCTAAAACCGAAACGACCAATAGGCTTATTTGATCCAAATCAAACCAATAAAGTAAGACCCAGCCTAGATCTAGATCTGTCATGAGCATAATCTGACCTTACGATGTATCAAGTCGTTAGCAATCATGTGGTCTATCTTATAATGCGGCATAACTCTAATGAAAAGAGTTCTAGATGCAACGGACGAGATGTGTTTTACTGGGTCTCCTCAGTAGCCATCGCTTTGGTTACAGATTGTGAGAACCTCTCATCTCTGGGGTATACTTCACTTACACTCAGCACACGTACATTTCTTAAGTTGCATTACAGTTGAGAATATATGCCCTCTATGAGGGAAGCAAGCGGATCTTTTATCTCTTTCTATTCACATCAATTGTCATGACTGCCTACTTCGCCACTATCTTGGTACTGGTCCTAAGAAACGAAGATGGTAATTTTTTACTGATATCACAGATGAAATAGTTGATAATAGGACTATCCGGCTACAGAGACCATGGTTACTTTTGGCCCAGGTCAGGATGAGTTCATTTGTAATGGAGGACAAATTCCTGCTATCTATGACAAGATTTGGATTGCGAAGTTATTAAATGAAGGACTTATGTTCATACTTTCACTACGAAAAGGCATCATGAATATACTGTCTTATGGTGGAAAGGGAACGGCTAGCAAGCTTACCACTCTTCTTGTGAAAGACTCCGCATTGTATTTTTTGGTGTAAGTATATAGAATCTTACATGGTACCGCCTTCTGTGATTTATAGCAATTTTCTGTTATTGACAGGGTGGGTGCATTCTGTTTAGTGAGCCAACTGGTCTGGGCCTTAGCAGGAGTAGGTTTCTCTCTCCTTACTAACCGTTCTCGCATTTGGAACTAACATAGTCGATTGCTTTGTAATTTAGTCGAAGTATATTGAAGTACCTGTAGGCATTTCCCTGGCTATGGGAAGTATCATGAGTCAACACCTACTTGTAAACGTCAGGTTACAGGTTTCGGAGAAAATGGGAACTGCCAAGTATACTGGGCCACCGATGACGGAAAACATTGAAGGGACTCAAATTTTCTCGCGTCATAATTATAGGCTTGATGAGAGTATGCAGTCGGCTCTGGCTACTGGTAGTACATTCAGTTCCATGACATATGCTTGATTGCCACGAACACAGTCCCATTTTGCCCCTATAGTCGCTTTCAATAGCTGACATGACATAACTTTGCTTTGTAAAGTAGATAAAAATTCTCACTGGCATTCTAAACTGATATGTAATCATAAATATGATGCTTGGAAGTAGTAAACACTCATGATTATAAAACACCATAAATGATACTTGGGGGATTTATATCTCTAAACACTAGATGCCGAGATATATGAATTTAGTGGACTCATTTATAAGCCTGTGGTGTACTGTATACTAATAACTCCAATCTGTCAGTCGGAGCTACCTTTTATCACTATACTCTTGAAAACGTCTGACACAATAATTTCATATTACATGATTGCATTTGTCAGTATCAGCTGAGGCGTAATCCTTTGATCATCTCATCGGATTACTATAAAATAACATGCATCTACCAAGGACGTCTTTCCCTAATTTTCTGATTCACTATGGTTGCTGCATGTAGGCTGAGGCTCATTACTTGCTCTGGAATGACGTCCCTGATCCTACAGTATCAAGAGATCGGATGATTTCCGTAATTGTGACGGGTACGTTATGAAGATTCTCGTCGTTTTAAGAAGTGTCCTGGGAGAATAGATCGAATGTGCCTTCCTCTATACTATCTCAGCTGATAAAGATGGAACAATGTGTCATTATTGAAAGAACTTCCAAAATGTCCTCCTTTGAACACGAATGTTCATGTCGATAGCAATAAAGCCATTGAGCTGAGGTGATATCTAAAACCTTCTATATATGTTCTATATCTAAATCGAGGCTACTTTTGTGTCTATATGCATATAGCACTTTTTTCAGTTTATGGGATTGCATCTTAGACCGTTACTTTTATGCATAGAATGTTGTAGTCCCCTTGTAGCTGCATTAAGGACTGGTAATTTATTTGATACTTCACAACGAACATGTGTATCAATACTAGTTGGCTCGTTGCATGGACAGTTGCCACAGTATCAGGCAGGGCATCTTCTTTTGAGTGAAAGCGATCTTTCCGAATATAGGCGAGTTCCTTTTTGGAAATCAAGACGCTATTTGCATACTCTTCCTTAGTAACAGTATATCATCAGAGGGAACCGTATTGAATCCATGATCTTAGGATCAAGGGAGTCTAAGTCACAATCCCTGCTGAGCTTGATTATCACCATCAAAGAACAGGACATCACTGATGAAGTACACTTTTGTACATATAAAGCTTATGGATCTGTACGCTGCTAGTTACTGAGATATCGTCCGTATTCATCATGATGTACATGTACATATGTACAACATGCGTATTTTTATAAGCCATTATATATTTACTTTCTACTAGATGATAAACGCCTAAAGTACTAAGTTCTGCACAGAGACTCACTTCTATCCCCCTTCAGCTTCATTGACTAGAAAATACTAAAAGGATGTCACAGACATCAAGTCAACCCGCCTTAGAGTCGGTCGTATCCATTATTCAGTTAACCAAGTATACGAGCTGTGAGCTTCTTCTCTCAAATCATAACTTCTAAAAGATCACTCCTAATATTAGCTTGTGAGAAGTATCGTCCACGGTATTGTATCTGTACAACTATGGTAGCTCCGTGATCATATGGCTCTGGACTATGAATTAACTTATACCTAACAGTAACGACACTCGACAGTGAAGTGTCAATAATGTGGGTGAGCTCTAATTTCGTCAACCTACAGTAGACAGGATTAAGCTCCTACTCTAGAAGTCGAATCGAGGGTATGGGAAAACACTCTACTATATCGTAAGTACACGAAATATGGGCACTCGATAGTTATCAAGCCTCAAAGACGACCATTTACTAGTTAAGATATCTATCATTATTCAGCATAATGTGAGCCTGTTTAGATACGTCTGATTGATTTATCTAATGGATTTGACGTGGAAGGTATATAAACATCTGTCAGTATCGTTTCTATAAGGTCAATCCTAGTTTTCTCAAAATAATTAGCAGCTGTATTTGATCCGAGCCAAACTAACAAAGTAAGTGGTTTATTTGTTTTATAAATAGTCTTACACTAAAGTTGGGCTGCAATAAGATGTTAGTCATAGTTGACTCCATCAATTAACAAAACTATAACAAAACTGTTACTAGATGCGACGGACGAGACATTTTCTACTGGGTTTCCTCGATAATCATCGCCTTGATAACAGATTGTGAGAATCCGCATTTCGTAATGACATTCAACAAATTCTTATATATACGTGCATATAGTTGCCTTGCAGTTGAGAATATATGCCCTTTATCAGAAAAGTAGGCGGATACTGTATTTTCTCACAATCACATCGGTGGTCATGACTATTTTCTTTGCTGCTCTTCTAACTATCGTCATAAGGAGAGAAGATGGTGAGTATTTGTCATAACTACTATTGAGGGCGGATCATCAGATGATAGCGCGATCCCGCAGATACTATGCTTAAGATGGGATCAGGGCAGGATGAATTCGTATGTAAACCTAGCCAACCCCCTCCAATCTACAAGGCAGTCTGGGTCGTAAAGCTGGTAGACGAGGGACTTATGTTCATACTTGTGCTTCGCAAGGGTATAGCAAGTCTAAAAGAGTATAAAAGCAATGGAACCTGTAACACCTTTACTATCCTTCTTGTGAAAGGCTCCGGATTCTACTTTTTGGTGTGAGCGTCTCTTTTTTCACCTATATAACGGTCATAAGTCTGATATATATATCGACAGTGTGGGTGCTTTCTGTTTGATGAGCCAACTAGTTTGGGTCTTCATGGGGGTACCTCTATTTTCTTCCTCGGTTCTCTTTCTAAGTGATTAATTTGAATAACATCATCTCTTTTCTAGTTATACTACATAGATGTGCCTGTGGGGGTCACGCTAGCTATGGGTAGCATTATGAGCCAGCACTTGCTTGTAAGCATTAGGAAACAGACTTCGCAAGAGTTAGGTTCTGTTAACTTGTATTCTACTTGGTATCCGGAGGACATTGCTTGTGAAGGGAGTCAGGTTTCCATATATCCCAGCCGTGAATGTAGGGACCTTGGGCGTGTTGCGTCTACTGATGATGGGACTATTAATCCCTGATATTTCTCTGGGTTTGATCATCTATGTATCACTCGACAACCTTTACCACCTCTTATTTGTACTCAATTTGTCATGCATACATTCTACTCCATGTACATTAAGTAGAATTGCTATTGAGTACATGCATGTTACAGACAGTTTTTTTTAGAATAGAAAGAGCATTATAAAGAGTTGGTGAAGCAGGTTTCTCTTTGATTGAGGTAGAGCTCATAACTTGGTGTACAACGATAGGTGTATCGTTACCTACTCCTTGAGTTAGTTTCGTTGATATCTGTGGGCAATAATCAAATACATTATATGTCTGGAGATATCCATATAAGACGGGCTCATTCCCTTGGACAAGAGCTTCATACCGAGCTCCCACTACAGGAAGTTGGGACTATTCTGGCTTGAGTTTCATTAACGAGGGAAAATAAGAACAAAATAACTCCTAGTTTTTATTATCTAAGAGCCCGGAATCCTTCTCCCCCTCTAAAAGTTTCGGTAGTATTTGCATACTCAGAGCACCAGTTTAGTAGTTCTGATGTACAGAATAACGTCAATAATGTTTGTTTGAAGTCAAGACATCGCCATCATGTCGACCTCCTGCACTGCACCAAAACCCGTTATAGCACTTTGTGAGGCAGACCCTGCAACACATTCCCCATTGAGACCCTTCCGTTTCCAGTATCCCGGAAATACACCATATTGAAGGATACTTGAAAATTTGATATCAGATACATTTTTCGGAATCGGTCCATAGACAAACTTCAGATGTTCCCGTAGTAGTTATCCGTTAGTCAGCTTGGATTTTTTAGTCCATGAATCAACGGAAGGAATGTTATCTATGATTTGATTGTATTCTGTATTACATGTGAGACAAAACAAGTATTCCTTGCATACTGTAGCCGTTCATTCTCAGTACGTAATTTTTTAGGACATTATAAGCTAGGATAGTCAAGGTGTTGGTTAGGGCTCGTGGGAAAAGTACCGGTTAAAAGATCGCTTAGTAAATGATGTATTTGACGATACTTCAGGTGCAAAAGACGCGGTTCGTCTGACTTAGGCTTTCATCTCGTTACCTTTATTGCAATCTTCAATTATCTTGCAAGGCTTTCACAATGGTACGAGAAATAGTCAACATTCAAGTCGGCCAGGTTAGTAGCTGTTGATGATGATGCAGCATACACTTTTCATGAAATACTCAGGGTCGACATACTGAGTTCTCAAAAAATAGGCAGGAAACCAGGTTGGAGAAAGGTTCTATAAGCTATTACTAGCAGAACACGGTCTTAACTCTGAAGGGGTGAGGTTATTTGAATGGCCATTATAAGTATGATCAAAGCTAAAGTCGGAGCGTGTGAATTGTGTCAAGAACTATGTGGGATCGGATCCTCTGCAGCTTGAACGGGTAAGTTAGAGGTTTCACCCTTATACTTGACTAGTGGCTAATCCTCATCTTTACGTTCCTTATAGCTGAACGTCTATTTCACAGAAGTAGACACACCCGGATCTAAAATGAAATATGTTCCAAGAAGCATGCAAGTAGATCTGGAGCCTGGTGTTTGCAACCGCGTACGGATATGTGATAGTCTTCAATTCCTGCAGTTTGTTCATAGTGTAAATATCATTTTCAGATACGCTCTGGATCACTTGGAAAACTATTCAGACCTGATACTTTTGTATGCGGAAATGCGGGTGCAGGAAACAACTGGGCAAAAGGATGTGCGTTCGGGTATCATCTTTGTAGTATCCCTTAATGTTGATGAAATGTTTTGAAAAGACTATACAGAGGGTATATATTCCATCAATTAGTATAGCTTATCTCTTACCTACACTTTATAGGCGCTGAGCTTGTCGACACGATTTTGGTATTATCTATACTAAATCACAAAGTAATTTTCTAACAACTTCTCCTGCTTAGGATGGTTTACGAAGACAGACAGAGGCGTGCGATTCTATTCAAGGTTTCCAGATATCTCACTCTCTTGGGGTGGAACTGGTGCTGGCTTAGGGACGCTACTTTTATCAAAAGTCAGAGAGGTAGGTTTATACCCGAAATAAAATAAAAAATATATGTATTTAATCGTCATTTGTAGGAATATCCGGACCGCATGCTCGCTACCTTCTCTATTCTACCTTCACCGAAGGTAGGCGTGTAACATACGCTCGTTTTTTCAAAGACCTGATTCTACGCAATTGCTAGGTCTCTGAGACAGTAGTCGAGCCATATAATGCTATGTTGTCTATGCATCAACTAGTGGACAACAGTGATCTGAGCATTTGCATTGACAACGAAGCATTGTAAGCAACTAACAGCAAGCCATGTATCTAGGTTGATAAGTCTTGTCTAGGTACGATATAAACTTTCGTCTTCTTAAGAACAAGGAACCGGACTTCGACTCTCTTAATACGGTAAAACAATGGTTTTGTTATGATAATCATTATTTTTAATAATATTTTATAGCTTGTTGGTCAGGTTATGTGTGGTGTCAGTACGAGCTTACGCTTCCCAGGTCAACTAAATGGGTACGCTGGAATACGAAGGCATAAATACGGGAACTAACAAATTTCTAGTGACTTCCGTAAAATGGGAATGAACCTTGTTCCCTTCCCTCGTGTGAGTGCTTGTTTAGACGTCTGTCGATCTGGGGGCTAAAATTCATGGCATTAATAGCTTCACTTCCTTATGCCGAGTTATGCCCCTTTCTATGATCCAAAAGCAAAAGTTTTTCAAAGCGATAACGTCAACGATCTTACTAAATCGTACGACTCAAATCATGATATTTGGTACTTATACTTAACAACGATTCTAGGTTATTTGATCGCAAGAATCTGCTGGTCGCTTGCGATCCTCGGTTTGGGTTCGTGATTATTTTCAGTACAACATTACTTGCGTTTAATAGTTTGATTAGGCGTTACATGACGGCAACTGTGATTTTCCGCGGTGATGTTAGCTCCAAGGAGGTAGGAACATAATATTTTTTTGTGCTTGATTACTTATAGTGCTTATAGGCCGAATACAACATAGGCCAACTTCAAACAAGAAATGCTAACATGTTCGTGGAGTAAGTAACCCGAAAATACTCAGCCCATGATATGACTTTCTTATGCTTAACTTCACAAGCTGGATACCGGATAACATATCACTTTCACTTTGCTCTGTTCCTCCCGTAGGACAAAAGAAGGTTTACAAATTCATTAAAGTGGATTCAGAATGACGTAGTAATCTCTTGCTTCAATCACTAGGCTGCAACTTGCCTTGCGAATTCAACGGCTATTCAAGAAGTATTCAGGCGGACTCATCAACAATTTACTGCTATGTTCAAGCGAGGTGCATTCTTGCACTGGTACACAGCAGAAGGGATGGATGAGATGGAGTTTACCGAGTCGGAGAGTAATACACAAGATTTAATGTGAGTTTTTCCGGGAAAATGGTTCATACGAACTAGGCTTGCTAATATTTCACAATCTTCGTTAACAGTGCGGAATATCAACAGGTTCATAATCTATCATTCCTGATATTCTGCATGTTTTGATTGAGCTTCATTCCTTATTTAGTATCAAGAGGCTACTGGCGAGGACGAATACTACGAAGAAGAAGTAGAGGAGCACCTTGCCGATGAGTCTTTAGAACAATGATAACTCACATTTTCTTCCTAGGCTGCCATCGATTCCTTTTAATTTATTATTGCGGACTCATATCTAGCACTAAATCTATGCGTTTGACTAGTTTTGATATGTACATGCACGCATCCAGTAAACTACATCAGACTATGAACTTATTTTAATACCAATCATCCACGGGCTTAACTTATCTACAAAAGAGATGATAGGATATTAGCTGCTACAAACAAAATGTGAAGCACTGATTGATATCATGTGTACATCTCTGAATAAACAATGACGTAATAATGATTACTCTTTCGAAATATTGGTACATTCAGGATTATACCGTATATTTCACGCAACATTGAGCACTTAACTAAACATAAAAGGCTAGTACAACCAGTAAACGCCTTTGAATGGCACCAACAAACAAAGCAAAGGCTGCAGGTGTATCAGCAAGCTCGTTTCTCGACCTTAAAGCTGAACTAGCCAAGCAGGAATCTGAATTCAAGAAGAAGGGATCTCGTTCTACTGGCGGAGAAAAGGTATCCACAACTGGAAATTACTTTGTATTTCTCCAACAAAACTTCGTTACAATTTTATTTCTAGAAAGAGAAAGGAACTATATGGGCTCGGACAAATAAGGGTGTTGCAGCTCGAAATGCTCGAGACATTGAGGCCCTCGCTGCAGATAGAAAGACGTCAGAGAGCGCTCGAATAGCTCTTGAGCGAAAAGCAGCAATATACGATAAACTGAAGAAAGGAAAAACTGGTGGTCTTACAGATGCTCAATATGATGCACTGCTTGTCGATGTGTGTGTTTCCTTATGTCAAAGACCTAAGTGATTTAATATGTTGACTGGACGTCTTTCTGGATAGTTCGACTCAAAACCTACTGACGATAACTTTAGCAGCGATAGCGATGATGCTGATGAATCGTTAACCGTACCCAGAGCCCCAGACGATGAGGTATGCATGCGATAATGAAGGAAATGTATCATCAATGTTTTAACTAATTGACTAGGATGATCCCCTCATTGAATATGAAGATGAGTTTGGGAGAGCAAGAACGGCCAGGAGGAGTGAAGTGCCGAGGCATCTAATGCCTTCAAATGAGAAAGAGGCTGATGACGATGAGTGAGCATTATACACTCTACTTGTATTCACAAACTAACGGATAGTACATCATATTAGCCCATTCGTCATTCGTAAGTTAACATCACTATTTGATGAAAAACAGAGAAAAACATAATAACGAAAAACCCTCTCTCAGATAATCCTGTTAATCATTTCCCCGTGTTTGAGCCATCCGCGGAGAGAGTAGCTGCGATTAAACAAGCTGCATCTGAAGAAGCTAATCCTCTTGCAGCTCATTATGATGCTTCACGCGAGAACCGCGCGAAAGGAGCGGCGTTTTACAACTTTTCCTTAGATGAGGAGACGCGGATGCGTGAGATGGAAGAACTAAAAAGGGCTCGAGACGAAACAGAGGCCTCCCGGAGGGCTGCAGGGGCTGTTGATATTCGTCCAGGTGAGGGTGAAGGTCTCGCAGGAGATGCAGGAGATGTAGCAAAGGATGAAGTTGGAAGCATTAAAAGTCGGGCGTCGGAAAAACGAAAAAGAGAGATTGAAGAGAGGAGAGCACTGATAGAGGCAAAAAGAAAAAAGAAAACGAACGGAGCGGTGAGCTCTGCCCGAGAAGTACCAACTCAAGACAACGAAACTCCAAGGCCAAGTGATCCATTAGCTTCTCTTGAACTTCAACTGAGAAAAGGTGTCAATGAGGAAAAAGGGAAGGAGAAACATAAGTCAAGATGGGATATGGGAACCAATACAAAAGATAGTACATCGGTGGCAGATGACTTCCTTGCTCAACTGGAACAAGATCTGAACTCTCATGGAAAATAGTAGGCATTCTATTCCCGCTGAGGTGGGGATTACATGTAATATAAAAGCTGTAAAGATGCTGATAATCTGTTTCTCCACAACTTTCTCCTCTATCCACCAGATACTGGAGGAATGATTGCGACCTCTTCTCCGCCTCTCAATTTCACAGACCCAGGATTCTCTACCATTTCAGCATCTACACTCCATTGACTACTGAGAAGGATAGAAGCAAGATTGGTTCCTGCATATTTTTCCATAAGAATTGCGGCTAGTGCTGAAAGTGGTAAGCCATTGTCATCTCCGGGACTATCGGCTGAACCAGCTACGGGAAGTTTGAGGGTTTCAGAAGGAGTACGCGTTGCAGTCTGCGCTCCCGCGAAGTAGAGGATAGTGATCGTATTCGAAGCAGTAGCTTCTTTAGAATCAGCCATCTAATCGATTGGAACTTTGATTGAACATATAGAATCACTAGACCTTGATATAGATAGCGTACTTGTATCACTCGTAGTAAATCAACTTCCAGTAGGAGTAGAATATAATGCAATGATACGGAGTGGTTTGTAATAAGTCAGTGTCAATCCGATTTTCATCTTTGGATGTGTTCTAGAATTGACTTGATCACATGTCATCTTCCATTGAGATCTTGGCTGTGTTCCAAAGAAGGTTCTGACATACTCAGACGAGTGTATAAATCATCCTTTCACATAGCCAAAACAATATTTTACAAACTTGCGTGAGTTTAGATGGTAGCAATGTTCTCGTACGCTTTCTGTTTCGTAATATACAGTTTTATGGTGAGTTTATATCAATTGTATATACAATTAAGAACAACCCTAATGAATCACATTCGCTTATTCGTCTTCATTCAGGTCAAGCTCAATATCCCATGGTGGACTTAATTCTCGTGTCATGTTTGGTTCAAGGCTGGAGCTTGTAAGTGGGCGCATATCTGCAGCGGAACCGTACTGATGTATACCTTTAGGAGCTGACAAAATGGGTACATCGTTTGATGAACTAGTTTCGCCAGGTGCTTCTGGCGGGGGCTTTTCACTAAGAGCGAATTCGCTTGGTTTTGTACCTTGAGTAGCGTATTGTCCGTTTCGCTCATCACGCTTTTCAATGACTTCTTCCGGGCCCTCTCTTGATGATGTTACTAATGGAGCAGGAGCACTCGTTGCCTTGTTACGGAACGGTTTTTCGAAAGCGTCAACAATGCGGCGTACTTTTACTTGGCCGAATCCTGGTAGGCGCCGGAGCTGTTCGGGACTTGAATGTGCAATTTTTGCAAATGACTGTCAAAAGAATTGCTTAGGAGTAGAGATAGAGTTGTAGATAAACGAGAATGTACACCAAATGAAGTTCTTAGCGATTCAACGTCAGTCTTGTTCACCTTATTGATGCTTGTCAGGGCAGATCGGAGTACTGCATTATACTCCTTATCGACTCGTTCTTTAATAATATCTGGTGATTTATGTTCAAATGCCTTGTATGTTGCAAGGTACGTGCCTGCTTCTTCGTTCCTTGTAGAAAAATGAAGTGTGGGAATTATATCAAAACAAGAGAAAGAGGAGAAAGCGTTGAACTCGAACTCACGACCAGCATACGATGATAGTGATGTTATTCACCAAACATATCTTAGTGAGCTCTCGTATGGGATCTTGGTGCTCACTCTTTTGGGTATGATGAAAAACATTTCATATTAATGAAGTAAATTGAACGCACAATATCGCACATCAAAAGAAGAAGTCTAAGGGTGAAAGAATTCCCGAGCTTCTGTATTCTCTGATGGATATATTCAGGGTGTAGTCGATGATACTTTAAACTAGAAAAAAAAAGCATTTTCTGGATGAAAATACTAGATTAAAGGGGTAGAAATTACCTGAGAAAAAGTGCACATGTTGTCAGCCCAAGCCTGAAATCAGGGACTATGTCTCCAAATTCCTTTGCTACATTCCGTATGTGCTCTAATACTGGGTTCAATCGCTGTTTACCGGATTTCAGCCGGGTGAAACCGTGAATATAAAGAATAGCAGACATAAAAAAATACGAACTTGGCAAGGATTAACGATTATTGCGTTGCTTGATGCTGGTTGTACCACTGGTGGTCTATTCAAAGCATTGCTAGGTCGAATATTTGAATGTTTGGTTGTCATGGTTCGCTAAAAAGCCATGTCTTATGGGGATGACATAACGCAGGTTGAGATAAAACTCGCGTATAAACACGTGCCCAATGTTTTCTAATGTCCGTGTTCTACTTCTTTTTCATCACGACGGCTAAGAGCTGTTATCATGATAGACATCAAGTATGGGGTTGTGCAAAATTTGCTTCATATGCGCAAAGAACATATTATTAGCGTTAAGAAGAAAGCTAGGCGACCTTACCAAGATAGATGTCGATTATTGATGAATGTTCATTGTACCAACAGAGACAGACAACCTGGAATGATGCAAGCTGTATCGACGCTAACTACCCTCATAGAGAAATTATTGAATCAATAATCTTTATCGCAACTCATTCTCCGTTCAATGAAGAATGTGCATCATTGTAGATTCATGCTGTCCTTCTGCATCCGCGTCGAACTATGAATAGAGAGCATCCCGACCGATCACGGTCGTCGGAAAGTTGCGATTTTTCCTTTAACTGGTATCCAAACTTCCAGGACTTAGACCGCATCAGTGGCACTAGAAAGTCTTCGTATTGATAGAAAGCGGGGTGTCTATATCCTTGTTCCCGATTTCCGAGGCAGCAATCTCTGTGGAATAACGCAGTACTATCAGTTATAAAGCTTTACGGGCCACACTCGCTTCTGTAGATCTCAATAGTGTTCTTACCGAACATCTGAAGTCGGCTTTGACCTGAACCCCTAAATTCTTAATTCTTCCAAATTCTGATATATGTTTTGAGTTTCCTCGTACCCGCGTTAGGGCGTCGCTTATTATTTAGCCATATGCCTCGGTGTTGTTGTCTAGACACGGAATTTGCAACTATTGACGGAAACAATTCATCTGGAATAGGACACAAGAAAAATCACCTTCTTCCCTCCACATCAACATCATCATTAGAAAAACTTCATTGCACCTAAATTGTTTACCAGAAGCTCGCAGTTCAGTACTTGCCTCACAACCGGAACCATCACAGGCGAAATTGCAAGTGGTCAGACCCTGATCGACATCTGCGGAGGGACCGCGTCTTTTGACCCCCTCAAGGACGCCGAGACCCAAACGGACAAAATAGTTTAGACATAAAACGAAAATTGAACTTGTTCTTGGTGTTCTTTTTTCTCCTTCACCATGGACAACTCCCAATTGCTGCTTGATGCTTGCATTAGAGGTGATGAGGAGACTGCATGCCGGCTGGTACGGTTTCTTGACGGGTCGGGCGCGCACGCAGTTTTAAGCTCATTACTTCTCGGTGCTGAGAGGTACGTTCCACTTGCTACAACGTCGTTCTTCTAATGTTGAGCTATATCTAGTTTCGATGAGATTGACTTGCAGCGTGTTCAAGCTAGCGCTTCTGGACGTTTAGCAATTTTATCTTTCTTTCTCGTCAAGCGTACATTCTCTCTGTATACTTTGAATTCCCCTCATCCCCTTCTCAAGGGTCTAACTCCACTTGGGATGGCAGTATATCTCAATCAACTTGACTTCGTAAAAGTTCTTCTCGATAAAGGGGATAGAACTGTTCTTATTGATGGTGTTGATAGTCACCGGGCTACGCCAATAATGTGTATGTTAAAATGTCTAATTGGGGATATGTAGTTATATTCACTAAGGTGTGCGATAGATGCGGCTCGAGATGGACACCTGGATGTCCTTCAGTACTTGGTGCGTCTGTTTGTTGGCCTCATAAGCAAAAGTTTATTTATTCTTCTTCTCTTCAATAGATTCGGCAGGGTAGCCGGCCGGATTCAGTTGACTGCCAATACCATTCTGTTTTGTTCTACGCGGGAGCCTCTTCACAATGCCTTTGGACTTGTGAAATGGCTCTTCGCCTCCGACGAGCGGAAGCACTGCTAGTAAGCTATCTAATACTCTGAAATGAACAAATTCATTGAGTGTCTGGTCAGTCACATCATAATAGAAGGCACTTGAAACTCTCGCTCAAGTTAGATGCTACCGAATACATCACACTCGCCAGTCTATATCAGAGGCATGATGTTTATCCATTCTCTGACTCGGATATCGAGCTCCTTGTGGGAAAACTTGTAAAAGCAACTTCATCTTCTGACGTCTTCCTTGTGCATTCCTTGCTCTTCCCCACTCGAGATCCTCAAACTTCTACAATTCCAGTCCCTCTTCTTGTAAATACACCGGACGAAAATGGGTGGTCACCGATCCACTATTGCGTTACAGCTAGGACGCCAAATACCAAAGTTTTGGACGCCTTGTACCTTGCGGGTGCCGATTTAACCCTTTACACTGCGGATACTGCGTTCACTCCACTGCATGCTTTAGCTCGTTATGGTGGAGCAGGCGCTTCGTTTAGACTGTACTCTTTTATTATTCATTTAGTTCGTGATTTAGGTGCACCGCTCTCAGCTATTGACGCGAACGGGGAGACTTGTATGCATGTGGCAGCACGCCATGCACAGTGTGCAGATGTGCTGATGGCTTTTCTGGAATGTGACTCCGAAGGTACTGTAAGGAAGATTAAGAATAACAATGGGTAAAAATTGGTGATTCTCTTGGGAAAGGATTCTATACTAATAAATTTATTTGTCTTATAGTTTAGTAGCACAACAAGTAGCTAAACCAGACTTTCGACCCTTGTTCGAGCCAGAGGATGGGCAGCCTCGCCCTGAATCGGCTGCTTCTATGCGAACCGTCAAACCCTCCTTCTCTGCATCTTCTTTGGACTCGGCCTATTCATCCGACTCATCAAGCTCAAATGGCTCTTTCGAATTGGGGCTGATTCAGGAAGAACAATTCCCTCCTCTCATTCCTCCTGAAAAGGAGCTACTGCGATCGTCTTTGACAAACACTGTTGAGGCGGAGCAATTACTAGTCGACTTGGAGCAGGTTACGGAACATCTGCGAAGATCGCAAGATAATCCGGATGCACTGGAGACTGTTGAAAGCAAGATTCAGGATATTCGTAGGAATGGTTCTGGGTTCCTTGAAAGCATTCGTAAATTAGTGGACGCAGAAGTCAGTGATCTGAAATCGGCTCGGGACGTACATGCATCCCTTGACCGTGTCATCGTAAAGTTGGAAGGGCGAATACGGGCAAAAATGGAGTCTAAGCACCTTAAGTCTCACGGCTCAGCGAAGCCGTTCTTGCGCCCTGTTTCATCTGTGCCGTCACTGATTGCATCTGGTTCAGCATCCTCTCATTCTTCATTTGCTTCATTTACCTCATTAGCGGATCTAACTTCCCTCACGACGCCTGCAAGCTCACCGTGTGTAGGCCCTGGGGAGAAACGTGGCAGCACATTCAATATCTTAGCGGATGCGGATAATGAAGTTGATTTTGCATGTGCGATCGCTGCTGGGAGTGTTACGAGGCGACGACGGTCATCCGCACTCGGAGCGATTTTCGACTTCGATGCCACTTTGCCACCCGAGCCACTAACTCCTCTTGAAGAAGGTGTAAATTTAGTTAGTGTACCTCCGGAACATGTCACTGCTGCCATGCAAACGGAAATGCAGTCCCGCCGGATGAGTGGGAAGCGGGAGTCGTGGTTGAATCCGTATGTGAGGCGTGCTAATACGGATACATTAAAGACGCATCTAGCAAATTTGTTGGAGATTGAGAGGACGTTGTTTGGTGCGGAAGATGATGAGAGAGAGATACTTCCAAGTCCTAGTCTTGAAAGGACCGAGGAAGATTGTATCAGCTGGCGACAAGGGGTGGATACCCTTGAGTTGACGTCTATTGTAGCCACACATTCGGGAGATGGTGGTGGTGATAGTAACTTTTTGGATATGATGGCTGAGGACCAGGAACAGGCTGAAGAACAGTCGCTTTATGAAAGGGATGATGATGATATTGCCCAGTATTTGGACTTGTATGTCACCCCTAGTGAGGATGACGCATCTGAAAGATCTACTTTAGATCTGGTTTCTGAGGATCAGCCCATAGAGCCATCTCTATCTATATTAGAGAAAGTGCGGAATGAAGCCTCGGTTTTTTATGAAGCCCTAAATATTGTGAGTCTAATTTACCTTTTTGAGTTTATTAGTATCTCATCAAAAAAATTTCCCTCTATTCACTACGTTCTTTGATAAGGCTGAGAAATCAATTGAGCATGCCCAATATTATATTTGTCAAGCAGAACGCCTGATTGATAAGATTTTCCGAGATAAGGATAATGCTATTCAAGCTGCTAGGCTTTCTTTTGCTCTTAATAACATTCATATGGATGACGATACGGACTCGTTGTTCTATCGTCCTAAGCATAATCGTAGTGGTACTCCTGAGAGCATTAACTACACAACCCCAAGTTCTTCTCCAGTTATCTCGAACCTAACCTTCGTATCACGATTCCAATACCAAGAACGCGACTCACTCCGACACAAAGCTTCCCTCCAATCTCTCATCGCATCACCACAAGTACGAAATCGGACTTTACAGAAAAGTAGGAGAATGTCTTTGTTGGCTGATGCTTCTGCTCAAGATGATTTGAGGGCGTTACATCGTCTTTTGGTTCGTAAGGTACCAAAATGGTTGGAATCGAGTGCGGATGAGGTTGATAAGTCTAGTGGATGGATTGGAATTCTGCAGGCTGTTGTTCGGGATGTTCAACTCTCTCTATGAGGTTTCGTTATTGTTGCTACTCCCCTTTCCTCTCTTCCCCCTTTTTGTATGCGTGTGTGTGTGAACCAGAATTAACTATGTTCTGATCACCGTTCAGCTCAATTGATATTGTACTCCCCTCCACGTTAGTCATTCGTTGTTGCCTGCTTTCGCTCTTTTTCTTTCGCTATTCACTCCCTTTTTGTTTTGATTTACTATAACTTTGGGATCTCAGATGTAATTTACTGGAACACAGTCACAGACTCTCATAGTCACATTTATATACACACAATCCTTACCTTTGCTTAAGTTTTCCTATACACATACTCACACATTCCTTTTTTTTCTCGTTTTCTTTTCTTGTTAACCTGTCCTCATCTCGTGCTATCGTTTACCTATTTCCCTCCTTTTCTAACCACCCTTTATTTCACTTTTACTGTAAATTTAGTACTAGTAGCATATAGGATAAATTTACTTTAGTACTATAATTTCTGTCTATAACCGTACCGCCTGGTTAATTGGCTTAAACTGAGCTGTAGATAGATCAATTTACACACAATAAAATATGTAACCTCATCCCCTCCTCTAACGACTTCCTTTCGGCTCTGAATGATTGCTGTGGATAAGTATATCTAAGTATCAGTTATATATCGAATAATCAGATCTCTTCAGATAATATCCGGTTTCTCATTTTATTAATGTAAACGGTTATTATTTCTGATAATGGAATTGATAGAGCATTGCACGCGAATGAGACAAAGTGTCTTATGAATCCGGCGATTCGGATGTTACGCATTTCTGTTACTCGACGCGTTTATCACATGCTTACATACCCACTCCTCCCAGGTGTGTCACCTCTACCAAAAGGTGTCCGTGATTTCCCAACGCCCAATCAGGTGTTTGCTATATCTGTCCTCTTAATCCCTCCTGTCTCCCTTCCTCATCTGTGCATTCACCCCAACTCGCCCTTTCTCCTATTATAGTTTTTATCTGTGTAGCCTCTCTTCTCGCAGCTTACTTGCCACTTCATAAATAAAAATATGGCTACACCGGAGGTAAAGACGTTTACGAGAGAGGAAGTAGAGAAGGTAGGTCTTTTGTCTCCATTATGAGAGGTAACTAACCGTCTAACTTGAATAACCTTTTCATCTTTCTGTTCTTTGTAGCATAACAAGCCAGATGACTTGGTAAGTAGCTTCATATAACTGTGTAGTTAGTTGGGAACTGTATGGCTGACTGATATCTTATCGTTATCGTGAAACGACAGTGGGTCATAATTGATTCTAAGGTTTATAACCTATCACGATTCAAGGACCTTCATCCAGGAGGTATCTCCGTTCTACTTGATGAAGAAATTGGTAAGTCGATCATCGAACTTATCCCCTTTCTCCTTACAATCATTCCGTTTTTGCTCTCTTACAAGAAGATGAAACACATAAACTAACAAATGCTTTACCCGTTTATAATCATCCGTACAGCTGGTCAAGACGCAACAGAAGCTTTCTTCGGGTTGCATCGTCATGAGGTGCTTTTACGACCGCAATACAAACGTCTACAGATTGGTGTGATTAAGGATGAAGAGGAGAAGATTAAGCCCCCCGCTCCTGGTTCTTTAAGTAAGGTCCCATATGCGGAGCCAACTTGGCTCAACGATGGCTTCCACAGCCCGTACTACAAGAAGGTTAGTACTTTGTTATGACAACACATTTGTAAGGAGACTTGAGCGCTGATATGTTGATGTGATCTTATTATTTCGTTTTGGTTCCTCATAATTCGCTTGTGTCCAGAGCCACCGTGATCTACAGAAGGCAATGCGAGTCTTTGTTGATGAGGTCATTTATCCTGACGGTCAGGTAAGTGACGTGTAGTTGAGATTGAGATTACTTTGCTTATTATTGACTTAGGCCCGTGAAGCGGATGGAAAGAGGCCCAGCCAAGAGGTTGTTGACAAAATGGCGTAAGTTTCTAATACAGTACATGTACATTAGCTCTTATAAAGTTGCTGAACTTGTGAACAGAGAACTGGAACTTCATGCAATGCGATTAGGTCCCGGGAAACACTTGAAGGGACGTACGCTCTTCAACGGTATCGTAACACCCGAAGAGGTTTGTTTCAATATCTGCGATCATATTCATAATTCAGGATCTCATGGCTCTATCTATCTCAGTTTGATTACTTCCACGAACTTATCATCACTCAGGAGTTATGTAGAGTTGGAGCGCGTGGTTACGGTGATGGTATGCTTGCCAACATGTAACTCAACAATAAGAACTATCTTTATTTACTCTTCTTAATTAAGGTCTTATGGGAGGAAAAGTCATTGGACTCCCTCCAGTGTTGAACTTTGGAAACCCAGAGCTCAAGGCAAAGGTTGTACCGGAAGTCTTATCAGGAAAGAAGTATATCTGTCTTGCTATATCAGAAGCCCATGCCGGCAGTGACGTCTTTGGTTTGCAAACGACGGCCACTAAGACTGAGGATGGCAAATTCTGGATTGTAAATGGCTCGAAAAAGTGGATCACCAATGGAGTGTAAGTCAAATCTAAGTATATGATATCTCACGATGTTCTAACATTGCTTTAGTTTCTCAGATTAGTAAGTTTATATAAGGTTTTAGTACGTGAATAAGTCCTAAATGCGTTCAATGCAGCTTTACAACAGGTTGCAAAACTGAGGTGAGTAAAAGCCTGAGTTACCTATTTGGTAGTAATGCTTGCTGACCTCTGCCTTAGAATGGATTTACTGTTTTGTTGATTCCTCGGGGAGAGGGTGTGGAAACAAAACCAATCAAGACTAGCTACTCTCCTACTGCAGGAACGGCATACATAACTTTTGATAATGTAAAGGTCCCTGTTGAAAATACGCTCGGAGAGGAAGGTGCAGGTATCTATGTGATGTTGAGTAACTTCAATCACGAGCGTTGGGTTATGTGCTGTAGTTCAGCTCGAAGCCAGAGGCTTATAATTGAGGAATGCTTAAAGTAGGTGGCTCGTTTGTCACTCTCAGCTATTTCATGAGTATGAGCAAAGTACGATTTTAACCCTTCTTCATCAACTTATAGATGGGCGACTCAGCGCAAGGTGTTCGGAAAGCCATTAATAAACCAGGCTGTGATCCGACATAAACTAGCTGGAATGATCTCACGCGCCGAGAGTATTCAAGCGTGGTTAGAGAACATTACGTACCAAATGTGTAACATGGCTTACAAGGAACAAGCTCAAAAACTCGCTGGGTATGTATTCTATATTCTCATATAGAGCCTTTATTAAAGCGCCCCAATACGAATTTTGTAGTCCGATTGCGTTCTTGAAGATGTACTCTACACAATCCGCCCAACAGACTGCGCAAGATGCTGTGCAGATCTTTGGTGGACGTGGAATTACGCAAAGTGGAATGGGCAAGTTTATTGAACACGTATGTCACAATTATACAACTTCCGCAATGATATGGATACTAATAAAACTAATTTGCTGATTAATCAATTATAGTACCATCGCACTGTGCCGTTTGACTCACTGCTTGGTGGCGCTGAGGACGTACTTGGTGATCTAGGTGTACGTCAAGCAATGCGTGCGATGCCTAAGGATGCAAAACTGTAAAATGTTTTCATATCATTTTGGCGTCCTCTTTTTGTTTGATCTAGTTTTGTGGCTCCTTTCCTCTCTTCATCCATCATTATTGCTTTGAACAATAAGGAAAGCACATTTCCTCTTCTTCTCATGATTACAGTTCGCATTAGAAAACAACAATGTGTCTTGGTCAAATCTCATCAACGTTCTCTCTTTTCTCTTTCGCTATCCCCTTCACCTCTCTCGTGTTCACTTCATATTTTTTCTTCCTTTAGCATATTTTTATCAAGATTATATGTCATTCTGAGTCTGTTCCAGCCTCAGTTTATGTCTGATGTTTGTCCATCGTCCACTCCAAACGTATTTTACTCTTGTGTATCAAGTAACGAAATATCAGGATAGACCTACAGCAACTAGTCTACTGCTTTCAAAGTCTCTTTACTATATGTCCGCTGTCACTATCAATGTTTCTTTAACATTTTTTTTACTATCCTCCTCACTGTCTTATTCCCTTTCCTGTCCCTTTTAAAGGGATTTCAGATACTTTTCTTGGTTTCTTTCTGTCCTCTTGGGCTAGAAAACCTTATGTATCGGATATGAGTTGAATGAACAAGATAGGTGAGATAGAAAAGAGTATTGGAATTGAAATTGAACTCTATCTTAGCTGACTCCAAGTCATACTGGGACGATTGAAATGTACGATCACGTTTACTTATTCATTACTTTATGTGTTTCTTTTGGAAACGGGTGAAGTTTCCGGGAAAGGGAAGAATGAACGGGAGACAAAGAAAGTGTGTGTGAGTGTGTGAGTGTGTTATGATTCGTTTCACAGCATTCGTAGCTCATAGTGTCTTTAATCTACAAGTCACAATTTAACAAATATAAATAGGGGTTATACGTCCAAATATCCATAGATGTGAAGTTGTGAAATGGACGATACACTATAGGTAGCCACTAAAAGATCTTGGTTCATTGATAGTGATACTAGGAGGGGGGTGTTGTAGGCCCGCCCCGGTGTGTATGTTGGGGGGGGAAGGTTTACCGTAATAGACGACTTGAAGTAGGACTATTGTCGCTAAGTTCTAGTGCTAGTTACGATATTCAACATTGTAAATATATGTATATGTGGAATGAATGGAAAAATGGTGGAAACAAGGCTGTGAGCTACGTAGATCGAGATTGGAGTCCTGAGATTTCTATCTCCTTTTGAAGTTCGTTCGAGGGGAGAATACTACAGAATAATTTCAAAAACCAAAACGCAAAACATCACAAGACCAAAACCAAAAGCCAAAAACAAAAGCCAAAACTGAAAACAACAACTTGAAAGCAGGAAGTGAGAGCAGATCAAAGTAAACAAAGCATCCAAGCAAGCAAGTAAGTAAGTAAGAAGAGATAAAGCAGATACGATACAGTCAGGAAAATGACACCGGTTAGACTAATGGAGTAGGGATAGATGATACATTGGACGAGATTACAAGCTTGAAGGGTTACAGAGTACGATGTTACAATAGAAGATAGGAGAACGAGATAGAATGGTTACCTCGTCGTTTTTTGTGTTTGTGTACACATGTGTAAGTGTGACTGTGTATATAGATGTGTATGAGATGTGTATGAGGTTGCGTTTATGAGCCTGTTTTATGTACCGTGTGTATGTATGTATGTATGTGTGTATGTTTGTGTATGATGTAGCAACGGTTTTTTTTTGTCTAGGCGGGGGGAGGAGATTATGTCTTAACCGTCACTTGAGAAAGATCAAGAGTTCCCATACGAAGGGAAGGGGAAGAGGAATCAAGTTAGAAAATAAATCAAGAAGTATAGAGTTTCGTGTAAACGGCTTTTAACGAGTACGGTCCTCCACCTTGAGGTTTGGGGATCCCAGGCGAAGAAGGACGAAGAGGGGATCCTACAGCCTGAGACCCGGGAGTCAAAGGCGTCAGAGAAGGATAAAGAGAGCCACTCCCTAAAGTAATGTTAGGACTGGGGTTGGGATTAGAGTTGTTAGGATTGATCGCAAAGTTAGATGATGGAGACATCGGAATCGGGGCTGAACCCAGAATTGGATTCTTAGTATTCCTCATTATCATCTGTGTCTGTTGTTGCGGGTGATGATGAACAGCTTCTAAAAGCCGTACGAACTTCTCCTGTTGGGTGTACGCAGCTCTATAGAACGTCGCTACAGTTGGGCCCAAAGTCGAGATATCATTGACATGTGGTGGTAGAACCATTTTCCCCATCCCTACCTCATTCCCACTCTCCGCCGTCCCAAAACTCCCTGAATAAGTCTCATCCCTAGATTCTCTACCAGGCCTAAAAACAACATAATCCATCAGATAATTATACACAGTCCCGATAAGCTTATCAGTCGACTCCCAATGCTTGATCTTCACACTCCTAAAAAGTACGGCGTCGCCTACTTGGAGAAGTGGGAGGTCACGCGAGTCTGTAGGCGAATTGGCGTTGCGGAAACAGGTGAGTTGGAATCGGCCTCCGTTGTTCGTGTTGTTGTTCTCGTTAGACGTTTGACCGTCGGCGATTGTCATGTTTATGAAGGTACCTAAGATTATAGGTTGAGGTTGGGTCGGGAGGTGGAAGGGGGAGGGGGAGGGGTGTTGTGGTAGATTAGTTGTATGATAATTGAAAAGATTGAAACTGAATTCTTATTTTCATACTTACTTCCTGTTGCTGACGTATTCATAGGTTTGATTGATACGACAACACCGAAAATCGGGACAAACTTGTTCACATGGTTGTAAAGGGTATTCAGATGCGGACAAGAGTCAATCTATAATTAGGCGATCATGTTAATAAAACCCATACAAAGTCAATGCGAGAAAGCAATATATATTATTTGACTGATGCGAGGGAATGGGACAAAAAAGGGTATGGACGGGGGAAGGGCGACTGACATCAAATATATCATCTGAAGACCTCACGTCTAGACTTGAATTTGTTAGTGGTGGGAGCGCAACTTGGTTCGTATTTGGACTATTCGATAGGGACGAGACGACCCTTGGTGTCCCTACTTCTGATTCGGATAAAGAAAGTAATTCAAAATCAACTTCAGGTAAGATGTAAGCGCCCTCGAGGTTATCTTTCGCTACACATAACACCAGCCCCAACGCAATAGATTAGTTATATATTTTTTCTTGTTAAAGAGATATAGTACTAGAAGGGGAGTATAAATCGAAAAGATCAAACTTTACCTTCCCATGAATCAATAATAGCCCCGTCTTGCATAAAGATACCCTTTCGTACAGATTGAATAGCAGCTCCAGTAGCAAAGATAAGAGAAAGCGATCCCATAGTATTATTACTATCCTTTCTTGACAGATCCTTAACAACCCGAGCGCCTCTAAGTGATATTTTCACAACTTGATTGATGGCAAAAGTGAACAAGAAGTAATTCGGGCACGTAATGAAAACACGAAGTATGTCTAGTCCTAAAGACCTTCTGCAGGTATCATTAGAAGGGACGAGTAAGATCTCAATCTCTTTTTGTGTGATATGTATTTCGTGGATTTGCCCTTCAATCCACCCATTTTCGTCCTTAGAGTTACCGTTATGGGAAAGAGCGTGTTCAATGTCCGACCAGTGCTTCTTCAATGACGCATCTTCGAAGATCGTTGTTGTTTCCGGATTATGTTGAGGGCTCTTGCGACGATTATGAGACATGGTGCTCGTCGGGATCCTAGGCATGGACATGGTAGCTAGTGGAAGAAAAGGGTGTGAGAAGGAAGGCTTTTAGGTTTACTTTATAGCTTTGTGAAGAGCAATAGAATCCCAATTTGGTCCTGATGCATAGCCGATGTCGAAAGAGATGTGCTTCCACGTGTTTTAGTTCATATGATTTCATATTTTTTTAAACTCTGATATGGGGTATCGTAACCCTATTTTTACCACGGGTTCTCGTTCACAGGCTTAAGGAGGAGTGGCAATTGGAACAAAAAAAAAGTCATCAAGAATGCAGGAATACTGTAGCACAGGCTGTTATTCAAAGTAGAAGATTAGTCCGAGAGATACAATGAATAGATTGATAAGGTAGTTAGAAGAAGAATGGGAAAGGAGGAGGGAACGAAAAGTCTTATACATATAAGGCAGTTCTATCAGTATTAGTGTACGAAAAAGTGGGTTAAAAAATCGAGTTGATGATTCCACTGCCTATAGCAGCACCTATTTGGAAGGGAAAGGGGGTTAGCGTTTCAAGGTTTCACTAGGATGGAGTAACTTCGCGATCTATGCTTACCTGCGCCAAAGCCAACACCCCCGGCGGCAGAGTTCGCCATCTAAAAACAATGCTTCCAGATGAGACGAGGGGTACAAAAAGGAGATCACAAAAGAGTCATATGTACTAACCGTTGTTCCCAGGCCACCAAATTTACTCTTCTTCTTCTCGGGTTCAGGAGGCGCTTGCACCGGAGCGGGAGCAGGGGCGTAAACCTGTTGCTGCGGCTGCGGCTTCTCGTTATATGCGTTATATGGCTGTGGAGGCCCATTCCATGAAGGCGGAGGGGGAGGAGGAGCGTTATATGAACTCGGTCCCGAGGGGAAGGGAGGAGGGGCCTGGTATTCATTCGAGGGTGGAAAACGTCCATATGATGAACCAGTGGGCGCTGGAACAGGGATAGGCGCACGTCCAGGTGAGGCGGGTGCATCTCGGACATCAGGCAACTTCTCAACGTAATTCGAAGGGAAAAGACCTTGACGTCCGTTCAGCTTTCCAGTCCACCAGTCCACGTTTGTCTCTGAGACGATTTCAATTATATCTCCTGCTCGGAAGGATAAGTCATTGGGGTCCTGTAGGTGAGTGAAGTTCAGTTTGCTATACGTTATTCACTGATATAGAGTTTTGCACACCGTCCCATCCGGGTTATAATCCCAAAGAGCCTTTGCTTGTGGGTTCCTTGGTAGGATTGGAGTTGGTGGAGGAGGGACGACTCGTCGAATCGGCATGACAGCTTTAGGAGGAGAAGGTGCCCGTTCAGGAACCCAATTCTCTCTCTCCATCAAGGACATTTGGCGTGTACGCTCGGCAACAGACAGTACGGGACTCGGTGGTGACTCACCATGACCTGTTTGGAGAATAGAAAGTTTAGAGAGGATACCAGCAACGTCTGATGCTGTGAGGTGATTCTGTGACACAAGAAAGTCTAGGTTGGACTGCGTCTGTGCGACGATATGGGATAACAAGGCTGATGACTGTGACGCCGTATGCATCGTTGTTGTTTCGGTGACGTTTGACAAAGTTAGTGATTAGTATAGGTGAAATGGTGAGAAGAGAAAAAAAAATGAGATGGTGGTTAGAGTGACAAATTTGAACCAAGGTGAGATGTGGTCCTGTCTTGTCTTGTTTCTCTCTCTTGATCGTATAAAGATGCGGCGTGTGTGGTTCATGGCCGACTGTTCGCCTAATCTCGCTTTACGCAACCAAAACTTCGTATTGCAAATTTACGACTTGCTTTCAGATTAGACATTTTTTTTTATATCTAGCAGGACTCTAGAAGCATATGTTTATAGGTCGTCACATTCAAATAATCCGTGATCAAACTTCTAGTAAACTTCTTTCTTTATATTTAAAAATAGATTTCTTCTCACGGCTGAGCCCAAGCCACAATACAGTTTTTTTTCTTAAGGAGAAATAAAAGGTTGTGGCATTTCAGTTCCATGCGGGTTTAATAAAAAGAAACATGGCACTAAAATGCGTTTAATATTACACTTTAACGTAACAATCATTTTCAAAATAATTCGTATACTATTTGTCAATTTTTACTTCTGATCCGGATAACGTATGGGCTATACTCTTCACTTACATGAAGTGACTTCGCTCTCAGATAAATACTTCTGGCCTTCTAAGATTGCCTTACTATTGTTATTGATCACTCTGAGCATCTCCCCATGTTTCGCCATAGCCTCCACAGCGATCATCTCATAGTCACTTTTACCCACATCACCAGCCGGGAACTCACCAAGGCGCCTCATCGCAGTCTCAAGCCGATTAACCTCAAGTGAATAAAGAGCTAGCTTACACTTCATAATAAGCAGCTCGTCCTTGATCTTTTTTGTTTTTTTCCCTCCAAGGAGCTCAGAGGTAGCACTCCAATTATCCTCATAGCTACGTACGATCTCTTCGGCTCTACGTCGTTTCCTGATACATCCCCACAATAACGTCCTTATTTGTTCTGTTGAAGATGACGATACCTTGGACACAGGCTGCTCCGCGAACGAAGCAGACACCTTGGGTCGTTCTCGTTTTGGTTCGGCAACACTGGCCACCGGATTAATTGTTTTCTGGGTCTTTGACGTACTCGGCGAGACCTTGTCTTGCTTTTTCAAAACTCCTTTAGGCGCAGACGTAGGCTTGGTTTGAGGCCTATGCTCAACGTTCTTTCCAACCGGTTTATACGTAGGCTTAACTGCGTAAGCCGATGTCCTAGTTGTCACTGCACCAGACATCATCACTCAAGAGGGAAAAGAACCATCCAACACCCCTTGTTTTTTTTCTCCTTCACGACCTTTGCTTTTTATATATAAAGAGAAAGGTCGAAGAAACTATGGACCCATCCAAAAGAATTTTGGAAAAATATTGGTTTCATTATCTGGGGCTAGGATTACGAAAGCAAAGTTGTCTAGACTCCCTGGAGTGGGGAAGATTACGATAACCCCCGTCATTCATCAAGAAGGGAAAGTTATCCTATTTTGCCATAAATAGGAAGAGGTATATTCAATGATAACCTATAATATTGGCAATCTGGACGAACGTACAAAGACACGGATTGAAAGCAAAGTAGTGGTGGAATGTTGTTTTGGACATACCACGCTTGATTTGTTCCCGGGTGATACGTATATAACTTTGTTTTTGGGTTGGAATGACTTGAATGGTTAGCGGTATTGTGTGAGTAGACTCAAAATGTTTTTCAATACGTTCCAAAATGGGGTTAGTAAGTTCCCCTCAACAAGGATTTTCTAGTCAAAGTATCTTCAATGTAACTCTTCTGGTCTAAATGCGGTAATAGTTGAAACAATTGGATCTTTCACTATCATTAACCCATCTTTGGAGCTATTAATTTGAAAAAAGATTGTGCATCTTAGCCTTTGTAGAGGAAGAGGATCATTGAACTTGATAAGGCAGAGGAAACTTGTGATAATAAATGAGAACACAACGATCATATGATCTTTTCTTCCCTTAAATAGTAACAAAACCTAGGAATAAAAACACCATAATACGAATAATCTTCAATGTATGTACGTTAGAGAGTATCCCATGGTACCGATGAAAAAAAAAAAGTCCACGGGATATAGAATAAAATGAAAAAAAAAGAAAATCCCGAAAAAACAATTCGTCCTATGCTTTGTAGTTTAGAAATTTGAAAGGGTCACAAAGGCCGTGGAGAATAAAACTCCGAGTCCGGCGATGATAATTCCAGCACCAGCACCATTGATACCGAAATCCGTAACCCGAGAGGCACTCGACGAGCTACCAGACGAGCTACTTATCCCACTCGTAACAGTCGCACTCGTCTTCGTCGTCACCGTAATCTGCGCAGGCAACACACTCAACGAATCCGATCCCGTCGCAGACGCAGACGCAGACGCACTAGAGAACGTGACACTCGCCGCCGTAGAAGAAGGGAAAGTGTTCGAACCGGTGACGACGGGTATCTCAGCCGAGGAGAACGTCCCAGAGATAGTTTGAGTAGTCGCGTCGGTGCCTTCGCTCACTTCTTCGGTGCATATCGCGTTGTTGCCTGATAGACCGCACTGGATGTTCACGTTTAGCGTTCCTTCTGTCATCTCGACCACGGCGTGTTCGGAGACGTGTGTTGCGTCTTCTACGACCGTTACTGTTGAATGAAGTGGTAAGTGAGTAAAGGCGTTTAATTGATATGTTTTGGTTTTAGTTGGATGTGTGGGGAGGGTAAGAAAGTAGAGGGGGAGTGGGGCATACCTGTGAAGGGGGCATCGAAAGTACCGAACGTCCCTGAGAGGATATAGGTTGTGCCGTCTGCTCCCGTACCAACTGCTTGACCTTGTAAGTTGTCATCTTGGAATCCTATAGCAGCTATGTCTGCTGTGGACACCTGTGCGCGTACAACTGTAACATTCAACAACGAGAATAAGCGTGACTATTACATTACAATTATACAGATCGGGGAGCATGCCATTGAGATAAAAAAAAAAGGAAGAGAAGGGCTGCGTACCATTAAGAAGAGCGAGAGAGATGAAAGCTACCGTTACGGTGTACGTATGCATCGTTATTGATCGTGATTTCCAATGCGGAAATGGAGGACGGGAGGAGAAGGGAGGAAGGATAAAGGAGAAGGGGGAGGAGGAAGAAGAAGAAGAAGAAGAAGCGCAAAAGGCCTCATTGGACCCAAGTACCTCAGCCCGTCTGTTGACCGAATCCCGACCTGGGGTTCGTGTGCGCGCCCATGGAAGTTTCATACGTCAGGACAAGTAAGCATAAGTAAATATAAACTACTATAGAAATAGTAATACAGTAATGAGGGGCCAAGCACTTTAAGGTACGCGCTTGTACTTTAGTCTTACTCGATTTTTTTTTAATAAATCAGATATCTTCATATGAATGATACGATTACTTGCATTTCTTTTTCTTCGACGTCGGACAAGTGTCAGTATACAGCATGATTCATGCTGATGTATCGCTGCTTCTTGATTTCATCTTACATTTACTAACTTAAAAGAAGGAAAGTTGAATATGGATGATCTACTTACAAATGAAGAATCTGTAATCTACTACAGTAATTACTAGTAATACTACAAGCCTGACCTTCATGTTGATAATTTCTGCATCTGGCACGCTTTCTAGTAGTTGTCGTGTGGCTCTATCTAGAACTAACGCTACTACCTACACCCCTTTACTTTCCAAGTTTTACATATCTTGTTCTGTCTTGAATCCACTTGGATGTCCTGTTTCACGGCTCATCAATAACGAACGTTCCGTGTACCAATAATAGCTCCTCACTAAATGATAAATTCATACTGTTCATCATTCTTCAATTGTGATAATAATGAAAGTCGCTTGCAACCATACACTCCGGTCCGGTTCGGGATAATCCTTCTCAACTTCTCCGGGTCAGTTCAGGGGTAACATTGTTGACTCCTATTTGTCCCCTCCCCTTTTTTTTTCTCTGTTCTTCGACTTTGATTTTTGTCTGCGGGATTCTCTAATTCATCGTCCCTTTTCATACACACACATCCGTATCATATTTTCTTTTACGCCGGGTCATGATTCGATCCAACTCATTCTTTTTTATGAAATGATATCAGCTTACACACACCCCATGTCGTCCTTCTGACTTACTATCCTGTTTTCTTTCTCTCTTTTCTCTTTCCCCTTCTCTTTCTAATTCATTTGGATATTTAGGATTACTTACTACTTGAAATGAATCAAGAGTGACGTGCCTTGATAGACATATGTATTCTCGTATCTGTGTGTTTCGTTCAAAAAAAGACATTTCAATCCTCTTTTTTTGTTTATACTCCTCACCTCCTTTCTGTTGGAATATGGAACAACCGTGCTCGTTAATGAAACGTAGGATCGCTGAAACGGAAGGAAGACGAAGGTTTAGATGAAAATACGGAGCCGGGCTTCTCGACTACTACTACCTACTACCTTCTCACGAATTAGGGGACCTGGTAGAAATATGGAAAAAGAGAAACAAAAGAAATAAGATGAATAAGGCCCAAACTCGGGCGAGTCTGTCTGTCAATTTCTAAGTGTACATGTACATCACACACAGCACACCTTACGATACACAGATCACGACTCTTCAAGTTTTGACTCATGGGACCAGATAAATGGTGTGTAACGTTCTGGGCATGTATATGCGTAGGAAGATGGTTGTCGAAAGAGAGGGAGGGGGGTGGAGTAGCACTTAGTCCTTCTGAGTTTCTTCTCATATCCATCTTAAAAAAAAGAAAACTTAGAAAGGAATTGGGGTGGAAGAACGAGCGTTTGTATCGAATGGAAAACCATAACCCACCCCATCCTTGTCTTCCAGTTTGTTCTTTTGGTTTTTTTTTTCTTTTTTTTTTTTGGGGGGGGGGGGGGGGGGAGGGGGTTCCGTCATGTGGTACCGTGTGTGATAATACCAACGCTCTTTCTCTGATTGATCACGCCCCCCCTCTTTTGATTTAGCCCGGTAAATCACGTCTTTATTCAAATAAGTAAGGTCAGGTTATATATCATCTACACAAAGTATGACGATTTCCAAAATCATCGGTCGGTGTTCGAATCACCTCGCTCTTGTAAGTACACCAGTACCCGTAGGGGTTGTGGTACCCTATGCAGTGGGGTACAAGGAGTCTAGCACACCCGGTGTATTAGTGGGAAGGATATAAGGAAATATAAACATCATATAACAATAAGGCCGATTATCCACAAAAGAAGTGAAATACTTCTGGAATCACCAAAGCGACTAAAAATGTTCGGTTTAGCATTAGTAATACCTAGTCTTTGAGTATCCAACTCTTCATGTGTTTGTTTGCACAGACACAGATTGTGTATAATGATTATACAACACGAGCATGAACCATCACAGAAAAAGGAGGATGTATAGCTTGAAACAACTCCAAAGCTTTAGCATAAGAGAAATGGTACATGATCGATAGGTCCCAGAATTTAGCTTCAATTAAGAGTATATATCCGTTTGTTTGGGGGAAGGGGGTATGCAGTGATCTAGACAAAAGTTGCGGCACGGGTGATCCGCTTACGAGGGGCTCGTAACCTCCTCTTCTTCCTCTTTGCATTTGGAGTTACCATATTCCCTTCTACGAGATCTGATCTATCTTTATTAACTGCTTCTGGATGAGGCGCTGCACGGGATGGAGGTGTAGTTCGATTAAGCTGGAGAGGGACAGATAAGACTGGTACGACAGGACAGCACATTTTCTTCCCTTCTTTTAACTCGTGGGGACTAGGAAGGAGGGTATTTGTGGATGAAGTAGTAGCAATCGGCGCTGTGGGCTTTGTTTTAGTGCGCTTCCGCTGTGTCTGAGCTTCTGTTACGAGTAAGGTCGGGAGCTGTGATGATGGTGTAAATTGCGTTGATATTGCTCCATGGTTATCATTGGTTCCTGAAGTTTTCCCTATACTGGAATAAGAGGAGGAAGCGATCATGTAGACATTATTTTGCGTTCTTGATGTTGGGCGAATCTGTCGGAGAGGAATTAAAGGGAGATAGACTTGATAAGAGACAAGTGATGATTACAAAGAGACTGTTGAGTCTGAAAAACATACTGGGTATACAATATTAGATTGGGCAGAGATCCATGAGAAGTCTACAGCAGCTTCCTGAGCTCGAGAAAAGCGTATGGCCGCTGCTTCCGGGGTATCTTCGTATTCACGTTCAACAACACTGGATGACATTTCCATACAGTTCAACATGGTTAAAACAGTGATCATTGTCATGTTGAAATAGTGAGATAAGGGAAGGGAGAGGAACACGGGATGGAGTTTGATAGATACAAGGATAAGTAATGCAGACATACCGACTTGGTTTAGGAGGTTTGGGTCTAATGTCAATTCTTCGTGTAGCACCAGAAGGATATGAGAGTAGCTGGAAATCTGACCAACAAATTAAAATGAGTGGTTGCATTGCGAGAACACATACGGGGCATACCAAATATCGAGGATTCACTGTGTACAGCACCATCATCCGGGATGCTAGCTTCTTCGACACTCCCCTCCTTTCCGACCTTTCCTCGGTTTCTCTTTTTAGACTGCTTTGAACTTGTGTTATCGGCTTCAGGTATTCCTGTCAATTTTCCCTCCGATATATTATGCATGAGAGAGGCGCGAAGATAGTCGTCTAGCCATGAGAGTTTCTCGGCTTGTCTCCTTTTCTTTGATGACGGTTCCCCGGAAGAAAGGTCCTTCTCTATTGAGTGTGCGCTGATTGAAGATGATCTGGGTTTTGCTTGAGTTTCTTGATCATCATCTTCCTCTGAGTCGATGTGATCAAAAATTTTTGCACGAGAAGATAGCTCACAGTCGATTAGTTTATGGATATGAGGGTTCGAAAATCTCGGGACTGAAGGCATGATTTTCAGGTTTTGCCCGCCAGTGTGTGGAAACGAGAAATGGTGATGTATGCAGATACCTAAATGTTAATTGGTCTGATTATCTAAGGCAGTTATTTTTGGAGCACGCCGACCCTACTTGGAATGGGATCGTCGTCGTCATACCGTAGCTCATTTAGCATCACCCATCTCACACAGAGCTCACCCTTCGCATGCAACCACGACCAAGCCTGGCAAGTCTAGCTAATAGCTATCCATTGCCTTCGTCGTCGTTGCTGTTATCCACAACATGGCTTCGGTCATAGCACGAACGAGGATCGCCTTCGTCCTCTTCATCGCCATACAAACTATCCTATGGTCACATAGCCGTTATGCTTACATCTCAAACTCGCACTATTCCTCTTCAAGCTCTATATCGGGCCTACTCTCCAAACGTGGCGACAGGTCAATAGACGATATCGAACTTATCACCGCAACGACAGCATTAGAAGAGTGTGCCCCGCTCTCCGTACCCGTTTCGGACCAATGCGCTCACGTTCGGGAAACATGCCCAGTCTCTAACACGGTTCTCTCAATTCCCTACCTTCAGAATTACTTCTGTTCAACGCCTTCAGTCCGCCCATTTGTATTCGCTGGTCTCTTAACATGGCTTATCTTCCTCTTCAGCACCCTTGGTATCTCCGCCTCTGACTTCTTTTGTCCAAACTTAGCTACTCTGGCAGCTAGATTAGGACTAGATGAAAATGTCGCAGGAGTCACGTTCCTTGCCTTCGGAAATGGCTCTCCGGACTTGTTTAGTACGTTCTCTGCTATGCGTGCTGGTGCGGGCCCCCTCGCTATTGGTGAGCTGCTTGGTGCAGCAAGTTTCATAGTCTCGGTCGTAGCTGGGACGATGTGTATCATCCGCCCATTTACTGTTGACCCTGGACCATTCATCAGGGATGTCGGTTTCTTTACTGCTGCTGTCGCCTTATTACTTTACATCTTGTGGGATGGAAGGCTTACAACAGCTGAAGCGAGCGTTCTGATTGCATTGTATGCTGTTTATGTTGTCATCGTCATCGTCGGAAGCTGGTGGGAGCGAAGAAAACTCCGAAAGAAACACCTAGAGAGTATTGTAAGAGGAGAGTATGCTGCTGAGGAGATGCCAGAGCCATATAGGGACGATCGTGAGTTTTCATATCTATACATATCTAGTATATCTATGAACACCTTCCTCAAAAAATATGCTAATCTCCTCCTTTCCACACTATTAGCCTTAGCTTCTTCTGATTATCTTTCTATCCCGAGTGTACAACCCCGAGAACGGGCACACTCAACCCCAGCATCGCCACATTCTCTCGGACTCGACATTGGTGCACTCCAGCCGCGGTCCCGTTCTCGCTCACCGTCTCCCGCTCCACACCTCACGCAGATGCCATCCTTCTCACTTGTTGGGGCATTAGAGTTCAGGCAAGTCGTCGCCTCACTTCAAAATCAGTCAGCCGGCGCAGCCCTTAGTGCATTTGAGAGTCCCGTCTCGCCGTATGTCGGTGGACATTACCACATACATGGCAATAATAATTACAATTCACAATCGCCATTGATATCTCGTCAGGCATCGGTAAGGAGCTCATACTCTGCAACAGGACTCGACACGCTTCCGTTACAACAACGCTCTCCGTCATCACATCCGATGTCGCTTAGTGCTGATCCTGATCTTATGAATGCATCTACAAACATGTCGGCTTCTTCTTCCACCTATAATGCGCGAGACGTCCCTCTTATATCCACAACCCCAGCTTCCCCAGGCTCAGAAATATCTCTTGAAAATGGAGGTCTAAGTCTACTTAGTCCAGCTGGCGGCATATCTTCTCCACCGATCTACAATAGCGGTCTTCATGTCAATTCATGGAAGAGTAAACGACAGAGAATAGTGAGGACATTCAAGCATACTGTTCACGTGTTGTTCCCCACGTTACACGGGCTTAGGGACAAGAGCTGGCTAGGAATTATTGCTTCTGTGTTGGCGGCTCCTGCAGTCTTGGCACTGACTGTTACGTTACCTGTACATGTCACTCCTCGAGGAGCAAATGGCGGTGAGGAAAAGGATGAACTTGGGTTACGCATCGGTGGAAATGGTGTCGGAGTTGGCGGAGGGAGACCTGGATCTGGAGTTGTGACGGGTGGATCGGTGCCAGAGGGGAGGTTGATTGACTTTGAAGAGGAAGGTGTGGAGAGGATATTGACTGCGGAGGAGGATGTGCAACTTGAGATGCATGAACTCAAATTTAACAAGTGGTTAATGGCTACACAAGTCGTACTTGGGCCACTTTTTTGCGCATCGGTCCTACTCACGGCTACTTTTAGTGGCAGCCATGAGTTTTTAAGGCTTATTGTTTTTATTGTGACTGCCGTTGTGGGTCTTGCTATTGGGACTTTGGTCATCTTTTGTGCGGACAGGGGCGATAATCCAATCGCGCAGATGGCAAGGACGTTTATGGGTTTCTTTGTCGCCGTTGTATGGATCATGGCGATTGCAGATGAGGTAGTAAATGTGCTTAAGGTGAGTGTCTTACCATCAACTAGACTTCTAACATGATGACTGATTTCTTGGTTTAAATTTGACAAAATTCTCATCATGCTTCATCTCTGTTCTCAATATTCACATTCCTAATCTAATCTGTCTAATTCATCTCTCATCATATATTCCTGATCCGTCGGATTCTCAGACTTTTGGCTTCATATTTGGACTGAGTGACGCTATCATCGGACTAACGATCTTCGCTGTTGGGAACTCGCTCGCAGACTTTGTAGCGAATGTATCAGTTGCATCTTTCGCACCTGTGATGGGCTTCTCGGCATGCTTTGGTGGGCCAATGCTGAATATCTTATTGGGTGTTGGGGTTTCCGGCTTGGTTGTTACCAGCAGTTCTGGGGCTTCCGGCTCTTCACCAGGGCTCAGCTCGCTTGTTTCAGCGATAAGAGGGACGTCGGGAGAACCGTACATGCTGGACTTTAGTACGACGCTCGCTGTGAGCACCGTAGGGCTATTGACTCTCTTGATTGCTACGCTTATCGTTGTGCCTCTGAATGGATATGCATTGACAAGGAGGTGGGGATTTGTCCTTGTGTTTTCTTACGTGGTCATTATGATTGTGAATATCTTTGTCGAGGTGAGGAGGTAGGGTTTACTTGATCAAACTCAGGAGGGTCGAAGTCGAGAATCGGAATAAAATTCAAAGTCTTTAATAATGATTATGCATCTTCTTACATTAAAGTTCCCAAAGTACGTTTTTGTTGTGCTTAGTATTTTTTAGCCGATTTCCGGTCGTCTTTTTTTTTTTTTACCTCAGTTATTTACTTTATTTCAGTCTACTCTCCTTTTCTAGTTAAGACTTCCTTCCACATTCTCATCTGCATATTCTACGGCTCCTTCCTCCACTCATTATGTATTCCCCACATATTATATAGTATACTGCCTTATTTTGCTATCGTTGTTTTCGGACTCTATGCATATACCTATCTATACATACATCTCATCTTCACCTTTTCAGAGTTTTCTACCTGAGTGTTTTAAAGAAGCGTTAAAAGTGTCAAAGTAGCAGAATAAAGAACAAATATAAACATGTAGTGGATCTTAGTTTCCTCATATTTCTCTGTTCCCATGAGTAGGACGCAACCTGATATGATCATTCAGTTAACGTGTCAGTGTTACCCGTCTCAAACTGTCTGCTGGTTGTTTAAACTGAGTGTTAGATGCTCTGAGATGAAAATTTTGTTTGTTCCCTGGTTTTCGACACGTTACTGCCAGGGATTTACTAAATCGGAAAACTCTGTATTATGACGAGAAAAGATATAGTGTACACAGCATATCATAATGTTTGTGATTGTACTCCAAGGCAAGGCTGAGAAGGAGAACATAAAATGAAAATTTATTTGAGGATTAATCAGTTATCCTATCTTACCGCTGTATAAGATAGCACGCTCCTTGACCTTGGATATGCTGTTGCACTTTCGAAACTGGATGTGTACATTGAATTTCGATTCAGCTCGTTAACTCACCGAGTGTATCGATCGAGGCCATTAAGCTAGCCTGGCACACGAGCCGCTCCTGTAGTGGGTTGCTAATAATCAAGTTACTGATATGTTTATGTCGGAAGATGGTGTTAAGCGAAGCCATAAAAGTCAAGGGCCCAGGACGAGTTTTTGAGATTAGTCTTTAATGGCACCGGCTCTCTTTCTGGTTTTTGCTTCGGCTACATGAAATGGAAAGTACTATCCATGAAATCTGATTGTATTTGCGAAATAATCAGTGTTTATTGGATAGTGTGATTTTTAAGATGGCCCAGCACGGTGATGCTTTATAGTTACATAAATTGAGATCAGGTTCAACAAAGATGTCAGAGTTTCATATCTGTATTCAAATTTAAGCAGTGTCTAGAGCGACCATAAGTAAGGTCTATTCCCGTATAACCGTATAGTAAACAAACGTGTTCTTACTGCATGTATATATGTATGTATGTTTGTAGTTGTTGTTGGGAATATCATCAGACTAGCCACGTGCACCGCATTCGGGGAAACGTTCCGGTTCTCTTTGTTTACACTATTTTATTTCATTCTATTCCCTTTCTTTTCTTTTAGCCTGGAATTTATGGAAGAGTAGCATATCGATCTACATACAGACACAACTAGCTATGTGAGCATCTAGTGTATACCAATCACTATGGTGCAGCTAAATCATAGTCTCTAGGGTAGGATCAATCCAGTTGTCTCAAACTGAAGATATTATTGTATAGGAGTGTCTCTTATGGTCTCAACCGTTATTAATATAGGGTAAATCTTAACCAAGCCACAAAGTAAAATTGCATCGCACATAGCCAAATCAAGAGAGTCTTCCATTTCATAAGAAATCTTACAAACCACAAAAAGAACAACTTTAGGACGGGTGACCATTCGTGCACGTTTAGGAAGCTTTTCTCACATCAGATTGTGGTATATGTATATATATATATATAGTTTGCAGCAATTTGTTAAATTATAGAAGGTAGTGGTAGTATATATGGTAGGTATGGAGTAAAGTACGATATCTCCACTATTAAAGACGTCTAAGAAAAAAGAACTAGATACCATTTAGCAAATTATTTTGTAACATAGAGATATACAACTCACATTGTTATATAATGTTGTTATAGTAAGATTATGTCGAATTGGACTTGTTTAGACTGGCATTTAGTAGAGAGCTCATATACACTTCACAAGAATTGTATCGCTTAACTACAACAGAGCGTTCAGTCTCTTCGCAGTTATGTTCTGTTTTGCAAGCACGATATACTCCTTCAAAGTGCCATGCGGTTGGGTCTTCTTTTTTCACGGTGTCGACGATAGTAAGAGTCTTCAGGTTCTTATGTCCATCCAGAACCTCTTTCATCTTTGCTTTAGAACCTACAAATTCTTCATTTTCTATTCGGGAATTAGATAGAACTAGATTTTGCACGTTTCTAGAGAAAAGTGGCGGTAAGTCCCCCTTTGTCATGATATGAGTAGTATGCAATGATTTGGGGAACGTCTGAAACGAGATTCGATTAAGCATTTGATAGCATTCCGTCATGAATCGACACGGATTATTCCATTGATTCATAATGAGGAGTACTTCAGAAGGCTCTTTTATCTTGTCGAGCTCGAGGTTATCGATGAAGGATTTAGATATGGTGTGAGATGTGGTGGATTTAAACACGATTACTCGCAGGCTTGGCGAGAATAAGTCGCTCTCATTCAGAGCACCTAATCCATCCCACCTATAGGATTTCTCCGTCGTTTCCGATATCGATCCGTCGAAGAGAATATACCGCAAGTGTTGATGGGAGCTTGTTACTGAGAATATTGTTGGAATATCCTCGATTTCGTCCCCGTCTATTTCTTGGATTGATAGACCTTCTAGGCTTTTGACCTCTTTGAGTGCGTTGAAGAGACCGGGTTTACCGCTACGATAGTCTTCGGATTGGCGAAGGAAGGGCATATGTATATCCAGTATACGGAGTTTAGTGAGCTGAGGTAAGAGTGAACTGATGGATTTGGTTATTATTTTGTTGAATTGGTGAAGAAGGCCTTTAGATTGGAAGGAAAGTATCTCTTTGCGGGTCTCGTAATTCCCTTTTGGATCAACTAGAAAATCTACGGTTCTCTCTGCAGAGCCTTCGAAAGTGAAATGAATACGATCATATACTTCACATTGAGCAAAACTATACACTGATGCATTTTTAGAAGTACGATTGAGCAACAGTGCGGACGCCTCCTTAACAGAAATATATTTCATATCCCAAGGGTCATACATGATGCACATCATTTCATCATCAATGATACGATCCAGATCTCTGATCACCTCACGGCGTCGTGTTTTTTGGGTTACTTCATCTACTCCATCGAGATCCTTCAACTTAGCTTCCAAAACGGTAAACACTCGTAAATACTCATCCGAGTCATCGCTAGCTATGAGTAAGCTTTCTGTCCATAAGAAAGAATATGATATTAACATACTATAGATCAAGGATAAAAATCCTCATGGAGCTCTGATAACTTGAAATGAGCTTTGGAATACTGAACGATGATGTTCAAGTTGAGTAAAACCACAGTAGACACGGTCGAAGTCACGAAGTTTTAGTCTGGTGGTGTTATCTATTCATTGGGTTCTCTTTATACTTTTTTCTTGTCTCGGTTAACTATCTATCCCACACACAAATGTTGCTATGATAGAAACTTGCCTTTGTGAATCTAACAATTGTTGAGTGAACGATTACAATTGTGCCACTCCCTAAAAAGGTAATATGTTAATGCTTTAATGAGTATGGGCCTCCTTAAGCGACTAGTTCTGGTCGTGGTGTCTCAAGTTTACTTCCCTACATGTGGTAGTGAGCAAGGTGACCCTGAAAAAGAAGATGTATCTGCATGTACCTATCACAGAAACTCAAATAGTAGGTAAAGATTAAAAGAGGCGGGTATTACAATTCACAGTCATGTGTATTTGCAGTTGTTTATATCGTCGAAGCCATTGTGGTTCGCCGGTATAGTACCGCAACTGAGCACACGAGATTATCATTTATGTCACCAGTCTATCATCTCACGTCAAAAGAGTTGCTTGGGAAGTCTTTTTCTGGTAACGTGATCTGTGTAGAAACAGTTTTTGTAACAAAGTTTAAATATGTTTGCTCAGCAACTACTTGGTAAGCTACACTATAGTCGAGGCCTTTCAAATCTGAGTTGAATCCTAAACTACGTTTCATCGCTCACAGAGAGGTTATTATATTCTTTTCTCATATCTCTCCGATGTTGAGTCTCTATCCGTTTCCCCACATCCCGCTTCCGTGTTTGCTACCTAAACACCGATGCACCCTTTGTTTGTAAGTCGGCTATCCCTTCGTTCCTCCGTTCCCCTGAGGTATACGTATACGTATCAAATTAACAACCTTTTACTCTTAACTCCCAGCTCCTAACTCTCATTCGCCTCTCCCCTCCAGTACACGCATCCACCACGTTTATTTGTACCCCATTTTGAGAGTTTCCACAAAGAAGGTAGGTATCCGGACAGAGTTTATTTTTTTCTTTTCTGCCGTATGCTAGACTTTCACCTTATCCAACCCTTCTCTCCTCCCCACTCTAGGGTACTAACTCAATAAACCAACGTTCAGGCGAAGAAAAACCACCCCCAAAAAAGATTCGTACGTTTACCTCATACATCCTGGACGTCCTTTCGTATAACCACCCCACCTATATTTCTAAAGTCTATAGAGAAATTCTGTTACACCCCCCCTATATACCCAATCATTACAAGTAAGCCGAGTAGAGCATTGATATGAAAGAAAGTGAGCCAACGGATTTCTAGAGATTCTTAGTATTGGCACTCTACGAACTGTTCTAGAGAAACTAGATAATGCCCTCCCAAAACAAAAAAAGCTAGCTAATAAGTGGCAGGTTACATGTAACAGGCTACAGGCTACAAGCTGAGCTTCATGCTCTTCATAACCTCTGATGTCAAAAAAAATGGTATATCTATTAGAAGACAATCTACACTACGCGCATCCCAGCTTAAATCTCTTAGAGATACATACACATGATGACGCACACACATACACACACACACACACATATATATATATATATATAAAGAGAACGAGAGAGATAATGAGAAGTAGTATCTTGACACAACATCTCCCTTAAATTCATCAACGCTACATCCAAGTTGGGAGTTTCTATTTTTTCTTTCTTTCCTTCTTGTTTGTCCATATTGATTATCATCATAGTGAGCTTTGTGCTAACATAAGCATTGTTTTAAAAACTTTTGCTTCGTTGATGTGAATATTATTAGAAATCATAAAGAGCTACTCAGATAGCTCACACTAACACTAACATCTTATCTAAATCTAATAGCAAAGAACGAAGAGCGAGAAAGAGGGGGGAAGGGTGGAGGTGTAAGGAGACAGGTACACTTGTTCAATTTGATTTATAATAATTTTAATTATAGACTTCACGTTTTAGAATATTGAAACGATAACGATAAATAAGTTACTTATCGAATTGCTCATTACAGAATTAAGAGTTCGTTTAGCGGAGTTATATTAGATATGTATAGTTAGCAAAAAGCCATATAGTAGTCATATATTTTTGAGTGGAGAATCAATTCCTTTTCTCTCTTTCAAGTCCCTCCCCCTCCCCCCTCCCTTCTCTTTTATCTTTATCCCTCTCGTTCCTTCGTATCTCTGAGATATACGTATACGTACGGTATACATTCCACGACTTTAACTCTTACCTCTTACCTCCCAACTCTCATTCATCTCTCCCCCTCGGTCCATCCGTAAACCCATTCTCGATGATTATATAATCATCTAATCCATTCCTTTTCCTTTGAGAGTTTCCACAAAGAAGGTATCCGGACAGCAGAGGTTTTTTTCCATGTGCTAGACTTTCACTATCTTCCTCTCCTTCTCCCCCCTTTCTTCCTCGTCTTCCCACACGTTCTTATTCGTCGTCGTCGTTGCCATCGTCACCAAGGACGAAAACATCCTCGTCGTCTTTCATTCTCGTTCCAGAATCCCCACCCGAAACTGAATATAAATATGATCGTGAGCCGCGTGAGTTCGTATGCGAAAATCTATCAGTATCCGTGGTCGTACACGTATATCCATATTTATATCTATGCGAAGCTGGTACAGGAGTAGCAGTAGAAGACAAAATGATAGAGTTATACTCTCTCTCGTTCTCGGACCCTGTTCCGGGGTTTTACTATGCTTATCAGGATTGGGATTAACAGAAGTAGTAGGATTAGTAGGATTAGTAGGAGTAAGGGTGGGTGTAATGTGTATGTAGGGATCTTTAGTGGAGTTATTCCTGGAGGTATTCTCGGTATTATTAGAACTAGAACTAGTACTGGAATTATTATAATTATTGGTATAGTTGCTGGGACTTGTGAGATCATTTTTGTTGGGAACGATATTAGCTTTGATATTTGGAATATTGTTCGTGATATGAGTATAGTCTTTGATCCCGAACTCGGGAACTGATTCGGTTTCAGTTTCGATATTGATGTGCGGTTTGAGATTGGCTGTGGGATTGGGAGAGAAGGTTACCCATGGTTTACGAAAGGTTGATGTGTACGTATACGGAGGACGGAGTCGATCACGATTAGCTGTGAACCTCGGATTCGGATCAGGTTTAGTACTCGAATTAGATCTCGATTTGTTCCCGGGAGAGGAGGAGGAGGAAGAGGAAGAAGGAGGGGAGAGGAAGTCTTTAGCAGATAGACAGCGCATACACGTTGGGTAGGTGGATAATCTTGGATTTTGGGATAAACATGGAGCGCAAATCAGACGTGAGCAGCATGGAGTGACGAATACGCCAGGATCCAGACGCAGGTGCTCGTCATTGTCATCAAGTTCAAGATCTTGATTATGAGCTTCTCGAAGCTTTTGTGAGTGGTCAGCGACATTAAGAGAGCGAGAGGGAGTAGCGCCAAGAGGGTTAGAAGGAGGAAGGAGGATTGAGCCGGAGCAAGACAGACAGATGCTAGCACTCGAACTGATTGACGTCGACATGATGTTTTTTGAAAAAGGCAAGAGAGAGAGAGAGACGGGACAGGAACGAGGGTGACAGAAGCAACACTCGAAAGACTCCGGATGGGAACTAGTGACGGCATTGAGTAAGTGGATTGATTACATAAGAGCCTTCATGGACCCATTTCGGGATATCAAATAGTTTTCTGTGTTTCTCTGAAGACGCACAACTGTCGTTTCGAATATGCACTCACTACGGCAACGTCTAAATGCAGCGGACAACCGCCGATCTTTGGGAAAATAGGCAGGAAGAGGGAGAGGAAGAAACAAGGGACAGAGAAGTCGAAGGCGAGGTGCATGTGCCGTGTGTATGTGTATGTGTGTGTGCGTATAGAGTTTACGGTGTTGGACAAGTCGGACAGCTCACACAGTGGACGAAGGGAGAGTGATCGTATGCTGCCTGCTCTATTATTAAATAAAGAGTACGAGCCCGTCGAGCCGAGGAAGTCAATGCTCGCGTCCCCCCCACTCTACGAGCATATTTCTCACATCCGTCCTCTCTCTCTCCCCCTCTCAAGCTCAGCCCCGCTCTCACTCCCCTCGACGGCGAGTAGGATACTTAAGCAATCCACTCTCCCTATTCGTATCATTTTCTCTCCCCTTCCTTGCCTTACCCGGTCGGTCGCCCCCCTTCTTTCTTTCTTTAGTCCCTCCTCCCCCGTCTCTCCATCAATCACATCAATTCCTAAAAAAAAGGAGGGAAAAGTAGCACCGCCGCTCCACTCTTACTTTCCTCTTCCGTGCACTTTCGCCGCTCTTCATGTCGGGAAACATTTCCGACCCTTCAACATGGGCTCCTCCAGGCGAGACTTCCCAAGACCTCTGGCTTGAAAGATCAAACTTTGTCGGCGTAGTCCTCTCCTCTGTAGCCTACGGCGTCCACCTCACTCTCTACCTCTTCGTCCTTCACCACCTCATAGCTCACCCTTCAACCCGTTCCTCCTCTCCTCCTATTCACCATAACAATCACCACCACGGCAATAATAACTATTATGCAGCTGCCGTCAGACAAAGCCGTCGAATATCCTGGCCTTTAGTACTCTATATCACTTGGAACTTTGTCCTAGGCACCTTTGGTATCGCTGCCGAAGCCAAGTTTAACGAGCTGACCTTTGTCGATGCACGCAATTTCCCCGGTGGTCCTAATGCTTTTGTCAACTCGGAGTATGGTGATTTTGTAAACATGTTTGGGACCGTTGCGTATGTGATCTTGCAATGGTCTGCCGATGCGCTTGTGGTGCGTTTCCCCCCCCCCCCTCCTTTTATGTTTTTTCTTTGTTATCGAGATCCACTGGAGTGAGATAACTGATACTTTGATTTACTTCCGTCGTACGTACAGATCTATCGATTCTGGTTAATTTACAACTTCAATTATTGGATTGCTCTATTCCCTTGCTTAATGCTCCTAGGCTCCTTCTGTACGTGTCCCCCTTCCTACACTCCCATAAGCCTTTTTCTCACCGTATCATTCATCTTACTAACCTAATATGACATTGGCTTTCTCTCTCACCCACGATTCACACGCGCGATTACTACTACTTGTGTATGTGCATACACATCGGTGGATGACCCTTGCAAATCTCGGATAATCACGATAATTTTAAACTCAAACTCAAACCTTAACCATCGCATTTACCGATCCTCCTCCGAATCTATGGATTCATCTCAACCGCTCTGCATCTTACTATGTTTCCTCTCATTCCAAAACTAATGCAGGCATGGGCGTTCTCCTTCTCTTCCAACTGACCCAACCGTCCGCAAACCTGTGGACAAAGACGACTCTCAACTTTGGGATCCCATACTGGTCCATCTCAGCCTCCCTCAACATCTTCGTCACATCCCTCATCGTCCTCCGCCTCCTCCTCATCCGAGCCCGAACGCGCGCCGTCCTAAGCAAGTCCCACTCACGTACATACACCTCCATAGCAGCCATGCTCGTCGAGTCCGCCTTCCTCTACTCCGCCACCGCTCTCATCTTCATCATCACCTACGCCCGTGGCGGCGCAGGCTCGTCAACAGGGAACGGGAGCGGAGTAGCAAGTCTAGGCGTCCAGAATCTGGTGTTACCCGTACTCGGACAAGTCCAGGCCGTCAGTCCGCTGTTGATCATGTGGAGAGTGGCGAGGGGCCAGGCGATTTGTAGGGAGGCGATGTTGACGAGTGAGGGCGATATGAGTCCGAGTAAGATTTCGTGGAGGAGGAGTGTGATTTATTCGAATGGGACGGTTAGTACGACTGCTACGACTGCTACTACTACTGGTGGAGGAGGAGGGGTCGGGACTCAGACGATGCAGTCCACGACTACTTCGGGCACTACGGGAACCGGTGGAACTAGTCGGACTGGGGGCAGTAGTAAGAGGAAGATGAGGTGGGGAATCGGGATGGGCATGGGGATGAGTATGGGCATTGGGATCGGGAAAGGGAAGAAGATGAGGAGGAAGTACTCGTTCTCTGACGTTAGTGGTAAAGCGGGTCAATTGGATACGACGTTTAGTACGTTTAGCGTTCAGTCTTCCTTGGCTGGAGATGGCGTCGTCCATATTGGTGGGAATGGTAACGGTATTGGTGGAGGAGGAGGTGAGGGAGGGAAAAAGTTTGGTGCTGGGGTTGGTGCTCGTGAGAATATACAGCTTGAACTTCAACACCAGACATCTTCGTCTTCCTCTGGGCTACGTATGCGTGGTATTAGCGGAGACTCTCGAGATGACAGGTCCGACGATAAAGATTCATGGATGGGTGCGTTTGGAGGTGGTGGTAGCGGTGGAGGGGAAGAAGGAGGGGAGTGGGAGATGATGGACGTTGTCACAAAGAAGAAAAACGGGCTCGGGAATGAGTATGAGGACTATGAGGAGGACGAGGAGGACGAAGATGAGAAAGAGGGTGTAGATGTACTACACTCGCCTATCACGATCTCACATACGCAGACCCAACATTCCCCGTATATCTTCACGTCACCTCATGAACCCTTTGCACCACCTGCTCTCCATAACGATAACATTTTCACGTCTCCTCCGTTGACATTGACTTATCCTAATTCTACACCTAATATGAATACTAACCCTAGTACGAACGTTAGCAGTAACGCCCACTCGGCCTCACCGATGAACAACTCTCCTTTTTCCGTCCCTGTCCCTGTCCCCGTCCCGCCGCTCTCACCGATCTCGCCCGCGACTCTATCACCCACGATCAAAGTTCGAGAAACGGTTGACAGTCGGGACCGGGATCGGGAACGAGGGTTAGCAGTGTCTATCGAGAGGAACGGGAGTGTCGGTTCAGCTACAGGCGGGATCGGGGTAGGAGGGATAGGAGGGAGGACGGCGGCTGTTAGGCCCGTAGAGATCGTTGTTGAGAGGGAGGTGGACGTTGAGGTGGATGATGGTGTTTTCTTTGGTGACGGTCATGCTGGTGCTGGTGCGAGGACTGGGAATGGGAGGCTGAAGCCTAGGACGTTAGGTGGGAGGACGGTTGTTGTTCCTACGTCTGTCAATGGTCCTATACATGGGACTGGGTTAGGGACTGGGCGTGCTGTGTAGATACCCCCCCCCCCCCCTCCCTTTGTCTCTCTCTCCCTCTCTCTCTCTCTCTCTTTTTTTTTTTTTGATACCTTCCTTTTTCTTTTTGTTCACTTTACTCTTTTTTTATTGTATCTTCCTTTTCGTTTTCTTCTTCGTTTTTTTTTGTGGATTAGGGAGGAGGTCTCCTTGATGGTTTTCTGGGCGAAGGAAAGGAAGAGGGGGGGGGGAGGGAAGAGTTCAAAGGTCTTTTTGATAACTTGATAATTTGAGATACAAGTCCGCCTACAACCCCCCCCCCCCCCTCTCTCCTCTCTCTGCCTTCCCCCCTCCTCCTGTAGCCCTCCTCCTTTTCTGATGCTGATAACTGTGTTCTTCTTTCTTTTATTTGAACTGTCTTAAAAACCTGGTGTAACTCTCCCTCTGTGTATCACTTCCGTATGTTTTTTTTTTTTTTCCTTTTTTCTTGTTGACAAGTCCGACAGTCCCATGTAATCTCTCGCTTTTCCACTTTTCCACTCTTCTGACCTTTCTGACCTTTCTGCCTTTTTCCATGTGTTCTTATTTTAGCATTGATCGAAGGTCTATTTCTCATGTCTCTGCCCCTCCCCCCCCCCCCCCGCACACACACATTCGGCCGCTCACTCCCTAACTTCAAGCACTCTCTAACACAGTATCCTCTTCGATAATCTCATTTTTCACGTCACGTTCGTCGTTAACCCCGCTTACCTTCATCTTAATTGTCGGCTCATTGGCTCATCGGACTCCCATTCGTTTTTTTCATTTTTTTCATAGGTCTTAGTTCTGAGTTCATGTATATCAATATCGTCAGATCCATTTGAGTCATGAATGGTTTTCGCTTCTCTTCTTTCCGCCCTTTTTTTTCTATCTCTGTCTTTGTCTCTCACTCGCTCGGGAATACTCGTGACTGCTGTAACGATTCTTACTTTTTTTTTGATGATGATGTTATGTAATCGTTCTCTCTCTCTCTCTCTTTCTCTCTCTCTCTCTCTCTTGCACTCTGATCAAATTGACATTCCCATTCCTGACACATAACTTTTTTTTTGTAACTTTTACTTGTGTACAGCGTACAGTGTTTTACGAAAGAGAAAAGAAAAAAAATATAACATTTTTTTTTGTTGTTGTTGTTGGAAAGTGTAAATGTGTGATGGGATGTATTGTAAACGAGTAAGAAGTAGTTTAGAGCCTTTAAGTTGAGTTGACAGGAATGACTAACCCCTTCCCTCCACAATCTCCCTGAGTATCAATATATCATTAATATGTTGGACGTGCGCTTGAGTCCAAGAAGTCAAAAGTCAGAGGTCAGAGGTCAGAAGATTAGACTAGGACTGACTCTCTTTAGTTTAACGCGATTCTCCTCCTCCCCCCCTTAGTGTCCTGGCTTTTGTTATTATTATTATTATCTCATTACGATAATGCCGATCCTGTGGTCTACTAGTGTCTAGAACTAGTTATACGTTATATACTACTAGAACCATGAGACGCATGATGTATTTGGTACATATAAAATTTGCTTTTCTGAACGTTTGGAAGTTGATAATGTATGAGTATACGTATCGTCATTGTAAGTCATGATCCTCTCTTCTCTGGTCAATCTGAGAGAGTCTACTAGTAACGTATGTCATAATCTTACAAGTCTTACACGCTAAACGCTAACTAGGTAAAAGCTAGCGAGATTTCATACGTTTTTTCCTGACACTTGACACTTTCCTTATGCTGATATCAACATCAATATGATATGATATGATAACGAAAAAAAAATAAGTGCTTGCCTTATGACTTTATACGCTAACTATAGGTTCATACTAGAGTTCTTCAGGCACGCCTCCCCCCCCCCCCCCTCACCCCCTTCGCGCCACTAAACAAGATCAGGGGAAAAAAATAGTCACACAAAACATTTGTCATGCAATGGCGTTGGCGTTGGCGTCGTGCATGCACGTGTTACGTGCTTTATCATTTCTATAGTATGATTCTCCTTTGACGACGTTGTTTGGGTGGGGGGGGGGGGTCTATTCTCCGAGGGGGGCTCACTTCCTCCGATCCTCTCAATCTTCCATCCACCCTTCCTTCCTTCTTTCCCTTCTTTTATGTTTTCGTCCGAATCCGAGGACTTTGGTGGTATCGCGACATAAAGAAGAACGCCGTATAAAAGTTCGAGAATAAAGGAGTAGAAAGGAGTAGAGAAGGGTATAAGGGCCTTTATGATGAATGCGGGACAAACTTTTGTAAGAAAAGGAGAGAGAAAAGGAGGGAGTAGAAAGTATAGAAAGGAAGAGAAGAGAAGGAAGGGGAAGGGTCGTAAATAAGTACCTTAAGTAAGGAGAAACGAAGACTTGAAGGCGGAACACATAAAAAAAGTTCAGAACTTTACATATTTGGTTTTTTGTTTTAAGTACCAGAAGGTTATAGATAAAGTTAGTAGTTTTATTAGACGTGGAAGAGATACTCTGCTAAGGTACACACATGCCGATGTATAGGAGGGCCACATGCATGAGGTACAATGCACAGTATACAGTATACATGCCGCACGGATGCAATTGGACTGAAATATAGATGTTAATGTTAGTGTAATTTATATGTGTTAACTTTTAAATAGCTTAGAGATAGGTACGGATAGAATTAGATACAAAGATATGAGTTGAGCAGTTGCGGGACAGCCTACTAAGAAGCACTTGAGAAGAGAATACTAATCACCACTTATTACACTCTTACCAATGTTTAACACACCTACACACATATACTTACACATTTATACTAATTTTCAGCACTGGACCTTTATCGCCTCGGTGTTTCCAGTAAAAGCACTTACGAGTTTGTAACATTATAAATCCCTAGTTTTTTTATCTTTCAAAATAAGAAAAAGGTTAGTAAAGTGGCTATTAATCCTTACCCCGTATGATTTGTAATACCAAGTATATACACACCCTTCCCACTCCCGGAAGCAACTTGAATGATATTACAGTGAGAAACTATAGCCATGGTCTTTCACTCTACTCCATCTACTATATATGATCTACCACAAGCTTACTATTTGTACACGTATCTGATATTAATAGAGTTTAATACGCATTTCTAAGTATAACACAAGATGTTGACTCTTCTTTTCTTTAATACAACGAAGAACCGGAGCTTGACCTCTCGGGGTGAAGATAAGTGAAAAAGGGGAGAGGGGTGGGGAGATAGTCTAAATTAGCTGTATGTCATTTATATAGCCTATGTGTCTGCCTTAGGACGTTTGTCATGGGTCCATTTTAACTGTTTCGATTTAGCCATATGATGTTCCGAGTCAATAGTAGACATGTACAACTTTCTTGCCTACGCATCTTTAAAATACAATTTCAATCATTTTCATGGTGTGCATACACACATACGTATACACATACAAATACGTTTAGATATTTGTATATGGGTAAGATTTAGTGACCGAATCGAAGCCAGCTATCAGGAGTCAGGAGTCAGGAGTCAGGAGTCAGGAGTCAGAAACCAAGATTTCAAGAGTTAAGGATGAAGGGCGACTAGGAACCAGGAACTTGGGTTGTCATCTTAGGTCGCTATGTAGATACATGTATCAGTCACCGCTAATTCATTTATTTAGAGGAGAGATGGACTCGGAACTTGGTGTTCGAAGTGGTAGATGTGAGAAAGGGAGTGAGACTACCCATGTGTGTTTCACATACTTGTGTGTGGTCACGTAATTGTGTGTATGTGCATGTTTATGTATATATGTAGTGTGAAGCGTAAATGGTTCTCAGGCCCCTCCTTTTTACACCTTGAAAGGTCTAGTATCGTCAGGGCTGGGATAACAATAGTCTTTTACACTCTAGGAATCGAATTTAGTTGTCAATCACTTCTTTTTAATGATCCTCTCATTTTCTCTAAACTACCAGTCCTGTACTCATCCCATCCCTTGTAAAGATTGATTCTATCTCCCTGTACGCCCAGCGTCACGGCTTCAGATCTCTATTTTCAATCCCCAGACGTTTATAGTATCTCTCCCTTCTCTCTACATACTCACATAGGGAGAGAGAATATTTGAATCGTCCATCGAGTACTAGATACTCTTCACTGAGTCTTTCATACCTCTCATGTTCTTACTCCCTATTCTCTTCTGTACCTCAGGATATCTCGAAAGAACGTTCAAGTATCTGTAATACTTATCTGTCCATTTTATCTGTCCAAGCTCTTTTCAATTACAACATCTCGTACAACTGAACAGACTATTCCGGATCGGTTAGAGGCTATTAGGCTTCCAGAAGACATCCTTGCCTTGGTAGATACTTGTTCCTCGATCCTCCAATAATCCTTTGTACAAAGCAATGATACAATTTAGTTGCGAAAAGAACAATCTAGTCAAGACCATGGTATGGAAAAAGGAGGCGTCGTTAATAAATACACAAAGCTACTGAACTAGAATACATTATACAATAGCGGCTAGTCATTATCATTACATTAATTTGTTCCGTCTACTATATTAAGCCACTTCAAAACTTCTTCACAAACCTGTGTGGGATTTAACGCGTGAGTTAACAAAAGGGAGTAAGCGAATTATCACTCGGGAATGTTCAAGACTTACGTCGCATCGATCTGCTTTAGCTGAGGTAGCGCCAATGAAATCTTCCGTCTATATGCAGTCCCTTCTGTACGTTGCACAGGATTATGTTCCAAGTAAATAGTTTCCAAGTCCTTCTTATCTCCCAATTGACGCTCTAATCCTTCAAGTGATGATATTTGATTCCCAGAAGCCTGGAAAAACAAGACTTGGCGTCAGTTTAACGTAATCGCATGGGTGGCCTCCCATTGTAAGAGAAAAATCATATGATATTACCCAAACTTCCTCGAGGGAGCTAAGGTGCTCAAGACCCTCTATACTTTGTATAAAGTTATTCCCGATGTCAAGTACACGCAGTTTTTTCTATATAAAGAGATCATGATAGTTTGTATCAGAAATGGGGAAGGGTGAATGGAAGACCTAAGACAAGTTGATAAACTTACGTTCTTTTCTAAGCCTTCTATTCGTTTGATTCCGTTATGACTGATATAAAATTCTTCGAGATCCGAGAGTTCTTCCAGTCCTTCGATTTTTTCTATACGATTGGATTGGATGGAAAGTATTTTTAGTTTATGGAGTTTATCAAGCCCCTTTATAGGTAAGCAGATACGTGGCGTGAAGAGGCAGATTAGAGAAATAGGAGTAAAGAATGACATTAGTGTGGGTAGAAAGATGGAATGGTTATGTATGCACACCTCAAGCTTGGCAATCTTATTTTTTCCTAACCAAAGCTCTTCAAGGTTCACTAAGTCCTCCAGATTTTCTATTTTCTACGGGAAAAATAGTGTGGGTTGACAACCTTAACAATGAAAGAATGAACTTATAGCTTACCCTTATTCGATTCCCACCGAGTTCAAGGCTTGTCAGAGTTTGTCCAATAGGGCTTAGCCCGGATATATGGGATATCTTGTTTTGAACGAAGAATATCGTACGTAACTTTGGGAAATGCGATAAACAATCCGGAACAGCCCGCAGGAGGTTGAATGAGAGGTCCAACACTCTACCACACATATCATATAAAATCTCAGTTCGTCATCAACACATAATTTGAAAATGTATGTTAATTCATTACTCACGTCATATGGCTACACGTATTAAGAGCATCGTCAATTCCTTTGAGCTTATTATCATACAGATCAAGTTCCTCTAGTTCTCCTAAGGATCCGAAAACATCTGGTTCAAGGACAGCGAGGTTATTCTGGCGTAGACAGAGCTTTTTGAGATATTTTCCAAACCGGGGTAGTCGAAGGTTTTGTAGACTTGATAATCGAGAATGAACAAGTTCAATTTCCTAAATTGCCGTCAAGCACAAGGCATATATCATATATGCACATGAGAAATATAATGAGTATATAACGAAGGAAATCAGAAAAAAAAAACTCGCACATCGGTGTCGTCTGGGAGGTCTGCAAGTAGGTCTTCGATAGTTGATTCGTCTTCACCATTATTCCATCCGTTATCTTCGTCGTCCTCACCGCCATCGCTTTCCTGGTGTTCTGGTTGCATGACTACTGTAGCATGTTTCTTCACAACATCGGTGCTCTTTTCTGTATCTTTGTTCTCGTGGTTCGTATACGTCTGAGCAGAGTCGTCATCACCTTGCTCAGCTACATGTACCTCTTTACCTATGGATACATTAGCCATGGTTCACGTCTATGTATCCAAACTGTCTTTAGGCATCTCTGATTTGCCCGGATGTGTTAATTTGGACTCTGAGGTCACACATTCCAGATTTAGTATCGCTCAAACCCTTTCTCACCATATATGGCCATGGAGTTCATTAGTAATCACAGGTATAGTATTTTACTTTAATAAAGCCGATCCGTGAGCTCAATTACAGAAATTTCAAGAATCGATGAACAATTTTTTTTTCCCTTCACATCTATAAATTTACAGTGGCCAGCTCATCAGCTTCCACCTCCATGAGCTACAATTTCTCACAAGAAAGATAGAATATTTTGTCTTTTCTATACCCAACGAGCAGTGGGAAATCTCTTAATGCCGGTAGACCTAACCTGTGCTCGCCATGATTGGTACTTTATGCGGATGTGATTCATTCAAATGCTCTGTGACTCGAAGAGAGAATCGAATCTTCTCACACCGACGAGGGATGAAGGGAAGCCCTTCGAGTTGTCTATTGTTGTAACATATACGCCAGAGGGTTAATATACTTTCTCGCATACACCAACCCCTCAAAGTGAAGCATACATGGAATAACATTATTTGATTCGTCGGAACATTGTGCAAAACATGCCTGCAAGACATCATGATGTTGCATGTCTTTCCTCTGCTTTGAGTGTGATAGTAATGTGTAAAATTCAGATTCAATTATGTTTCGAGATATATGCTAATAAATGTTGTTCATACAGGTCATAAAAATCGTTCCTAGACTAGGCATACACACATAGACCGAAGATCAAAGGAGCCAAATTGGTAATACATAAAAACCGGGGGAAACTGTCCTTGATAAAACCGAAAAAAGGGAGTAGTCATATACACATAGATCGTGTTGAGGGATCAAGGCCAGAGAAAAGCGAAATCACGAAACGAAGTGAAAACAAATATATACAGATGATATCCGAGTGGTCTTATAGAAGTTCCAGACTTCAATAAGAGGGTGAGCGGCCAGCACTCGTGTAGTAAATAATTACTCACGTATTGATAATTGAATTAAGCTTTACTTCTGAGACCAAGAGCCCGTGCTCCAGCACCCTCGGCACCTTCCCAGCCGACAAAACGCTCATTGCTGAGTTTCACAGGTGAGCCATACATGAGCTCTTCATCGCTCGCCCACTGATGTCCCCCCTTCGTTCGGGCACATACAGAGATGAAAAGAATGCGTTTGAGTTCCGGTTTAAGAAAACCAATGTGAGCTCCACAATAAGGCACCTCTCCGCCGAAGACGAACTCGCAAAGGCGACATGTCGAATCTGTGTCTGAAGACTTCGACTAGGGATGTCAACCCGTCCAGTTAACCGAGTAGAGGCACGAGAAGACCGCATCTCGTCAATATCGTAGTCGTCGAAAGCGAAAGCCTCTTCGTCAGATTCAGACAGTGGTTCCTCATCATCTCCTGTATTGGCTCGTCCTCATCATCCGAGTAGTCCACAGCATGGGGTCTGAGGCAATATCTGGTACGTAGGAATAAACTTCACAGTCCCCAAGACCAATTGCCTCGTCAAGTATTCTATAAAGAGTGGATGTGTGCCAGTGACTATAGGAGGTGGGCGTGGGGCTGGTAGCCATAGTATTAACAGGTGAAGAAGATGTCGGGACTGAGTTTGGGAACAGGTCTGAGGACACTGGGTGATAAGCAGAGTACGTCCGGGGTGCGGGCATACCTGGTCGTTGTGTTGGACTACCAGCTGTCACCAGAGTTGTACTTAATGCATTGAGTACGCTAGCGCCGCTCGCTTCCTTACAGAAGTGAGCGGGTCTTACACCAGCAAATTCATGATCAGGAAAGGCAATATTGAGAGTAGCTATCAGAAGAAAAGAGTTTTCCGCGATGCGTGCTTGTCCATCGGACCAAATGGGGTGTTTTCTGCTTCCGCTCAAGCGCTGAGAAAGAGGTGGGGAGTGTGCGACCTCTTCCGTATATGCATTCTCGAGAGTTCTGTATAGTTTCTTATCACGACTCACATTCTTGCAACTGTATGCTTCAATGCGGGTGTGTACAGAGCACTCGGGGCCTTCATGTGTGAGTGCTTGCGCCAGCCGCGCCAGTTCGGGAAACTCGATGTATTCATGGACCTATGTTATCTTCCCTACTGCCTCCATTAAAAAAGTGCTCTTTGTAACAGTGTACACTGGCGACGAGCAAGCTGTGATGAAAGTAGTTACAGTACTTGGGTGAGACGGGGGCTCAAAGTGCGGCAACAATACATTGGCACGGGGATGCTTACTAAGCCATTCTTG